>CAUYUJ010015850.1:271825-279325 GCA_963575745.1 Prorocentrum cordatum
GGATATGCGTCACGCTCAAGGCGGGCAAGAAGGCGTGGTGGCATCGCAGCCTCAGAGCCGCCCAACCTCTGCCGGCACTCCCGAGGCCTGTCCGCGCGGCTGACCCGAACAGCAAGCGGCAGAAGGCCATCGCCCAGGCGAAGCAGCGCCGCCGCCAGGAGCTCGACGACTACCTGCAGGAGGCGTACGCCGACCTCTACGACCACGATGAAGCCCCTCCAGCACCAGCTGCAGGACCTGCGTTCAACATCCCCTTGGAGTGCTGGCAGGCCGCCAAGGACAAGCCGTACGAAGGCACCCCCGCACATCGGCCTCATTTCCTGCTCGATCGGGATCCCGAAGTACGTGACGATGTTGGCCTACGCTACGGGCGATGGGTCCAAGCAGTGGAGGAGGCAACGATAGCACACCACGAGCTTCCAGCAGGTGATGCCAAGAAGTGTCGTGGCAGGGCACAAGGATACGATATCGAATGGAAAATCACGCGAGCCACCCCGTCCAGGCCCCACTTGAGAGATCCGCTACTCGAATGGTGGAACCGGTGCACGTCACTACTCTCGAGATTGGGCATCTTCCGACGGACGGCTCGAGTTCACGACAACGCCTACACGATGACCAAGCTCCTCGAGTTGCTGGACGTTGGCCTGGACAGCGACTTCCAGAAGCCCTTCGGCGACGACGACCAGTTCTGGACCTGGGTTGCGGCGATCCAGCAGATTGGCACTGCCGACGATGAGGAGTTCGACACCATACTCCAGCAGGCGGAGTCCTACAAGAGCAGAGCCATCGGCCTCTCGTTGTCCAAGGCTCGCAAGGGATTCCAGGCCTGGGCCACCAAGATGTGGAAGGAGTCGCCAGGAATTCTACACCGCCACGTGAAAGGGGTACCTGACAAGCCCGACGAGATCATTGCTGACTCCAAGGTCTTCGCCACCCCTGATGAGATGATGGACAAGCGTGCAGATGATTGGAACGAGATATGGAGCGACGACACGATGGTCCCTGCCAAGATCATCGACGGCCTCCAGTACGTCATGGGCAGGGCCGACACCCAGGACCTCGAGCAGCTCACCGCCGAGCGCATGAACAGCGCGCTGGGCTCCATGAATGGCAAGAAGGCCAAGGGGGTCGACGCCATGGGCCCCATCGAGGTGCAGCGGCTGCCTGCTGAGGCCCGCCAGGAGCTGCTCGAGCTGGTGAAGCACATCGAGCGCGTCGCCATGTGGCCGCACCAGCTCTTCATGGTGATCGCCGCCGTCGCCCCCAAGCCGAAGGGGGGCGACAGGATCCTGGGCCTGCTCCCGTTCCTGCCCAAGTTGTGGAGCAAGATGAGAAGTGCTGACTCCCTGGACTGGACGGTGGCCATGGACGAGCATTGGGACACAGCGATCCGTGGCTCGTCTGCCCTGCAGGCTGCCTTGGTCCGATCTCTCCTCGATGAGACCTGCCAGGAGATGAAGATTTCATGTGCTACCTTGCTCCTGGACTTGGAAAAATTTTATGATAGTATTTCGATTGCCAAGATGTGTGCAGCAGGTATTCGCCAAGGTTTTCCTGCTCTCATCCTCGCGCTGGAGTTGCAGCTGTTCCTTGCCCCGCGGCACCTCAAGGACAGGCTCTGGCTGAGCAAGGCGATTCAACCTGAGAAGAGTCTAGTGGCAGGCTCGCTGCAGAGTGGACGCTTCGCGAAGGCGTTCATGGGCCCCATGCTGGACAGGGCCCACATCAACTACGGGCTCAGGATCCTACTCCGCACCTTCGTTGACGACACGGTGGTTCGGGCAGAGGGGACAGCGCACGAGGTCGGCTCGCTGATGATCGACTCCTGCACGTCCTTGGCCAGCGACTTCGTGGACGCAGGGCTCAAGATAAGCCCGAAGACGGTGGTCGTTGCTTCGTCCTCGAGCTTGGCAGCCCGAATCACTGCCGGCCTGATCGATGTTGGCATCCCTGTGACACCTGTCCGCCACGCTGTGGACCTCGGTGCTGACACGACCTCGGGCCGATCACGGACCAGAACCAAGGCGAGGGAGCGCTTCATGAAGGCCAAGAAGCGCACCTCCGCCATCATGAGGATGAGGCGCCACGCCAGCCTCCGCGGCATCACCAAGGGCCTCTGGAGCATGGGGTCCAAGCCGCAGGGCACCTACACGCACCAGACGTTCGGGATCCCTGGCTACGAGCTGGTGCAGATCCGCCGCCAGGCCGCCCAGAGTGCCGTCGGCACGGGGCCTGGCCGATGTTTGACCACGTCGCTTGCCGCCGCCTTTGACCGACGAGACCCAGCGAAGGCACTTCGACGTGAGCAGGTCCTGGCATGGCTGCGATTGTGGCGAGAGTACCCAGAATATCACACACGTATTGCGAGATCGTGGGATAGCATCCGTAGCCGCCTACGATTAGCGGGTTCGCGAAGATGGAGAGTTTCGAAGGGCCCCATTGCAGCTACGATTTCAACCTTGCTCGACATTGGTTGGGACCCCGTCAGCCCGATGGTGTGGTCTTCGGATGAGCAGTTCGAGTGGCACATCCCGTCTGTGGCGTCCCCAGAGTTTGACAACTTCCACGGAGACTTCACGGACATCCTTGATGACATTGAGGCCACGATTGACAGACAGTTGTGGCGTGCGGCGGCCCTCCACGAAGCTGCCTCGGACCTCTCGGAGGGCGCGGACATGTACCACGTCTCCAGGGAGCTCAGCCGCCTCAAGCCAGACCTCGAGGGCGACAACTGGGCGTTGGACGTGGTGGTCGTCACGGGCGCCCAGTGGACTCGTGAGCGCTTGCGCGCGGCAGGCTACCGTATTGATGGCCTCTGCCCCCGCTGTTCCAAAGCCCCCGAGGATTTGCACCACCGAGTGTGGGCCTGTGACGCCAATGTTGGCCATGAAGATTTCGAGAAGAGCCAGGTTTTGGCCGAGAAAGCCCGGGTGAACCATGAAAGCTGCCCGAGTTTTTGGCTCCGCGGGGTCCCTGGCCGGGCCGAAACGGTCCCGACCTTCGCGGATAAGCCTCCCATCCGAATTTCGTTTGGCACCCTTGCAGCCGTTCCCAGAGACGCCGAAGGTTTTGTGACCTTGTTTGGGGACGGGTCGGGTGGGAGGTTCTCGGACGACCCTCGGCGTCGAAGGGTCGGCTCGGGTCTGATCGGTCTCGCCCCCGAAGGGGCTGTCTGGCGTGCCGTCTGGGGTCTGGGCTGCAGCATCGAGGGCCGAAGACAGACCGTGCCGCGCGCTGAGATAACCGCCTTCGCCGAAGCCCTTGAATCCAGCGATGGCGACGTCCGTTTCGTTACTGACCATCGCCCCCTCCTGGACTCCTGGACCAAAGGCTGTGGGTCTGAGCCGCCGAGCAGCGGGGTGAATATAGACCTTTGGGCCAGGATCCAGGCCGCCAAGCGTGATCGTGGGCCTGGCCGAATAGAAATTGTATGGGTCCCCTCCCACCAAGAGGAGATAGGAGGACTCTCGCGTACGCAGTTGTTTTACGCCTTCGGGAATGAATGCGCAGACGCCTTGGCCAGCGAAGCTGCCGAGCTTAGCTGGACTGAATTCGTGATTTCGCCCCCCCCCCAGACCGATGTTCGGGACTCCGAGGCCGCCCTGGTCCGTCGGAGGGCGCGGAGAGCCCTGGCAGCGAGCATCCAAGCCGATCCCTGGACCTGCGAGCGCCCTGGAATCGAGGGGGGGGCCCCGTTACCTAAGCTTGCCTGTGCCCTGCGTGACTCAGAGCATTCGTGGTCCCGTGCAGGGACGAAGTATATATGTAGGCGTTGCAATTTGTTCTCGAATCAGGATTCGATTTTCCAAATGTGTGCCTCCCGTTGCAGGCCCGAGCAGACGCCCGACTTCTCCCCCGTTCGTGCTGGCTTTCGGGTGTCGGGTAGAGAGCTCCATGGGTCGCACACTCTGCAGAAATGGGCTAAATATAATTTGGTTTTCTGCACGACTTGCGGCAAGTCGTGCACCACCGACCCGAGATGGTTGGTCTTGCGTTGTAATCCAACGGCCAAGGGCCGTCAGAATCTGGCGGCCATCAGGTCGGGGCGGTATCCGCACCCGTCGGGACCGCCAAGAGCGGTGAGAGAGGCGGAGTCACAAGGACTTGTTGGCCTCGGTGCAAGGGGGGGTGGAACGACCCTGACGACGTCGACGAGTGGTCGCGTTCCACCCCCCGAGGGAGTGGCTCAAGTTGCCACTTCCGAGGGTTAAAACTGTGGCATCAGTTTTAACCCTCAAGCGGGCCAGGTCACCGAAGGCCATGGCGCCGTTTGTGGACGTACGCTGTCCTTTCATCTGATCGCTCCTGATCGCTCCTCCTCCTCCTCCTCCTCCTCGTCCTCCTCCTCCTCCTCCCAAGCGGGTCGTGGACCCCCAGGCTTTAAGCCAGGCCCAGAGGCAGCTCTTCGCCCCGACATCCGCCGCATCACGGCCCCGGGGGCCACGGGGGGCGACGGGAACCTGAGGCTGTGCACAGCCGGCCCTGCTGCGAAGTCGGCCCCCGGACCCCTCTCGGGGCGCGGGCTTCGGCCGGGGAAGCCCGGCCGCGGCAGCAGGCCTCCCTGGAGAGGCCCACCGCTCCGGAGGCCCTCAGGGGAGGCCCGAAGCGTCCAAACAAGCCCCGAGCCCCGATTCGAGCGCGACTACCACAACGGCCATGACCACGACAACCATGGCCACGACGACGACGACGACGACGGTCATAACCACGACGACGACGACGACGACGACGACGCCGACGACGACGACGACGGCGGCGGCGGCGGCGAGGGCGGCGACGACGCCAAGCGCGGCGGCGGCGGCGACGCTGACGACGGCGACGACGGCGACGACGACGGCAAGCGCGGCGCCGTCCCGCTCACGGCGGGGCCCTCGCAGGCCGCGGCGGCGCCGGGGCCCTCGGCGGGCGGCTCTGGCGGCTCGCATTGGGGGCCGGCCTTCCAGGAAGAAGTGGAGGAGGAGGAGGTGGAGGAGGAGGACGAGGGGGAGGAGGAGGAGGAGGAGGAGGAGGAGGAGGAGGAGGAGGAGGAGGAGGAGGAGGCGGAGGAGGAGGACGAGGGGGAGGAGGAGGAGGATGAGGAGGAGGAGGAGGAGGAGGGGCATGTCGCCCTCAGTAAAAAAAAAAAAAAAAAAGTCTGGGGGGCGATGGTTCGACCACGTTCGAACCACTGCATATGCTCTGGCGGCTCGCATTGGGTCGGGCATGTCGCTCTCAGGCAAAAAACAGTCTGGGGGCGATTGTTCGACTGCGTTCAAACCACTGCATATGCTCTGGCGGCTCGCATTGGGTCGGGCATGTCGCTCTCAGGCAAAAAACAGTCTGGGGGGCGATTGTTCGACCACGTTCGAACCACTGCAAATGTTTGGACAATATATTTTTCATTGTTCTTCCAAACTCCGCCTGTAGCCGGCCGTCAAGGGCAGCGGCTTTCCGACAAAACGCAGATCGCTGGACAGGGCCTACGTAATCTCGAACGCATCGCTCGGCATTTGATTCTCCCATCCTGCCACGTTTGACTTGCAGCTCCTCAAGGTCCTCGAAGAGTCCCCAGGCTGGGGCCTTCTTGTCCACATACTGATCCATGCCTTCCAAGGTCTTGCCCGTCGAGCCCTTGCCCTCCCTCACACATTCGCGGTTATGCTGGGCATGCGCGTTGCAACTTGACGTGGACTGACAATAAGAACCAACCACCATCGACCAAAAGCGATCCACAGATGTCAGCTTCAAGCTGAAAGCGTTGATGCACTCATCCTGCCAGGAAGGGCCGATGCAAACAACATTCGACATCATAACAAAGCGCTCAAAAACGGCATGCATTCAGACGCGGGCTCACTCGCGCACGCACACACGCACACACACACACACACACAAAAAAAAAACAAACAAACAAACAAACACGTACGCATAAGCACACACACACACGCGCGCGCGCGCACGCACAACACTCGCCACTCTCTCACCCATCCAATGTGAGTGAGGAGGAGGAGGACGACGACGATGAGGAGGACGAGGAGGGCGAGGAGGAGGAGAGGCACGAAGACGACGAGGACGACGGCGACGGTGGCGGCGGCAGCGGCGGCGGCGGCGGCGGTGACGACGACGACGACAACGGCGCGGCAGCGACAACGGCGGCAGCGACGACAACGGCGGTGGCGACGGCAACGGCGGCGGCGACGTCGTCGACGACGACGAACCCCGCGCGCGCCTCGCCGCGCGAGGCGGGCCGCGTCGGCCGCGCGGCCGCCGCGGGCGGCGGCGGCGGCCGCGGCGGTTCCTCGCGCGTGTAACGCTCGGCGGAGGCGCCCGGCGCCCTGGCGACCTCGGCGGCCGGGCACCCTCGGCAGCGGCGGCACGACGGCGACCGACGGCAGCGGGCGGCGACGGACGCGGACGGCGGCGGCGACGCCGACGCCGGCAGCGACGGCGGCAGTGGCGGCGACGGCGGGCGGCGACGAGGCCGGCGACGGCAGCGACAGCAGCGGCGGCGGCGGCCCCGCTCCGGAGGACCCGCTCCGCCGCAGATGGGGCAGAGCCGGACCTCCAACCCCTCCTCCTCCTCCTCCTCCTCCTCCTCCTCCTCCTCCTCCTCCTCCTCCTTCCTCCTCCTCCTTCCTCCTTCCTCCTTCCTCTTCCCTCCTCCTCTCCTCCTCCTCCTCCTCCTCCTCCTCCTCGGCGTCGAGGGAGGCCGTCTTCGGACCGTCAGGCCGACACTCGGAAACGGCAGCTCCAGTTCAGCTGCTATGAAGGGGCCCTGGGACACACAAATGAATACAGACAAAGAAAAAGGCTCCTCATATCTTCCCGTATATTTCGGGGTTTCTGTCTTCCCGCCCACTTCCCATATTTTCCCATACTTTCTGGGGGGATCGACGATTCATTGTGTCTGTGTGTGTTTTCCCCCTGATACTACACGATCAGGAATAGAGGAACCACCATGGCAGAGCTTAAGGCTTAGCGAGCCCCTTCCGAACCCCACTGCTCTACTGCGGAGGCTGGAAGGCAAATGGCCCAGGGGATACATGCGGTGGCCGCCCCTGGGCTGTTCGCCCCTGTCGTCTCAGCCTTTCAGCGTCTTCACTGCACACCGACTCCACTTCTCAGCGTTTCACTGCCCACCACCACCGCACCGTCCTGGCATTCCTATAGGCCTACCACAGTCTTCCTGCAGAGCAAAATAACAATCTGAACAAAAACCATGTTATTGTAACATAAAGCCAGCCGATTGAAACAAGACGGTCTCAGCCAGAAGTGTTCTGAGATCAAGTCGTGATAGCCACAGAAGGCCCTTAGAATATTATTTGGTGGCCTAACAAGCCAGGACGCTTCGCTTCGCCACTGCGTGACTCTGCAGGCGTCATCAAACTGCGGGGGGGGGGCCGTAGTGGAAAATTGAGGGGGCCAGGAGCCTGGCAAGGACCTCAAGTGAATATGCTGTTCGGCGTGTCTTCCAAACGCGTGCGTGCCGTGTTATTGCTATGCTTCGTGTTACGCTGCACCATC
>CAUYUJ010015850.1:284325-309118 GCA_963575745.1 Prorocentrum cordatum
CCTCCTGCTCCTCCGAGCCCCGCGCCACGTACCCTCCGAATCCTCCAAGTGTCACCCGTCGGGGGTCCCAGGTGCTCTAACGCAGAAAACAGGCTTGTCCCCACCTGGTTCAAAACTGCGGTGCTTACAGCCGCAGGCCGTCGCATAGGACGTGCAACAAAATAGCCGCCACATGCTCGAATCACTTTAGACTCCTTCTGGGAATCCCTTGCCACACAAAAAATATGATATGCTGCTATTATGTTGTCATTTTTGTTCACCGAGGACGTGAGCCGAGGTAAAATATAGCCCAGTACAAGACACGGAGTCGCATGCGTTCGCCGACGTGCGATGCGGGTGTGCCCCGATGGCGCTTGAGCGCATCGCCATGTTCACCTGGAGTTTCGCGCGGTTTGCACTCTTCGTAAACGACCTCCTTTTCTCCCAATTGCGAACCGATGTCGACGCGCCAGGGGGCGTTGCTCTGGGCGCGCTAGGGGACGCGCCAGGGGGGCGCGCCAGGGGAGGCGACAGGAGACGCGCCAGGGGACGCGCCAGGGGACACGCCAGGGGACCGACCAGGGGCCGCGCCAGGGGGCGTGCCACTGGATGCGCCAGGCAGCGCGCCCAGGGACGCGCCAGGGGGGCCTCGCCGGGGGACGCGCCCGGGGGGTCCGGCCACGACACCCGTCCGCGGCACGGGCCAGGAAGACCCGCAGGGGGACGCGCCAGGGGACCTGCCAGGGGGACGTCCCGGCAGCGCGGGACCCGCCGGGAGAGGGGGGCAGGCGGCGCCGAGCCGCCGACGCGCACCGTCAGGGAGCCGTTCGGCTTGCCCCTGCGGTCGACGCCGAGGTCCAGGCGGAGGGGGCCGCCGTCCGCGGCCTCGCACTCCCACCAGCTGAGCCTGGCGGTGCCCAGCCTGGGAGGGAGGGGGGGGGGCTTGCGCGAGCGGCGTCCTCCTGCGCGGAAGCCACCTGCACGACACAGCCACCGTCCACGCCTCGCCAGGCCGTGGCCTTCGCTCAGCCTCTCCGCGCCCTCCTCCCTGGCTTGTCCTCAGTCCTCCGCCTTCCCCTATGCCTATCCCTCCTCCGTGGTCCGTCACCCCTCGCCCGTTCACGCCCGTTCCCCCTCCCCCCGTTCCTCGTTCTCGCGCGTCTCCTCGGTCCCCCCTCACCCCTCCCCACACGCCCATCCACACTCCCCTCCTCCCATCTCCCTCTGCCCCTCCCCCCCCGCCATCAGTATCCCTCCCTCTTCCTTTCCCCGCACCCTCATCCACTCCGTCTCTGCATACCCTAAGGTCGGGCATGTCCTCCTACCGGCGGATTCTGCAGGAAAAATAAACGATACCCCAACATGCTCCAAAATATTCAAAAATCGTCAAGACGTCGTCCCAATGCTATTTATTACTATTTTTGACATTCCTCCTGTAGAGGGACATGCCCGAATTAAGCATACCCTGCACCTTCCGTGCGTTCCTCCTTCTCCGTCGTCCCGACCTCCTCCTCCCTGGGCCGGCGAGACTTCCAACGGGAGGCGCAACCGGGGAGGCGGGGGGGCAGCCCTGCATCGCGTCTGCGACAGGTTTTTGGGAATGTGGCTACAGCAGGGGCCCGACCACAAGAAACCTTCCACAAGAAACCCAACCCTGAGACCCCAGGACGTCCGTTGATTTCTGGTGTGGGGAATGCAGCTCTGGCCTTAACGCCGCGCAACTTCTTCTTAGAAGGTTGCACGGAGCTTCGCGGATGGAGGGCGGGCCGTTTTTCATTAATGACAGAACTCTCACCTTAGCGCCTCACGCATTCCTCTCCATCAAAACTCGAGATTTTGCGGATGGAGGGCGGATCGTTTTCAAAATGTGGTTTTCGCCTGCACATTTCTTCTACACAAGTGCAAAAGCTTCACGGATGGAAAGCGGGACGTTTTCAAAATCTGGCTCTCGTTGTAGCGCGGCGCACATTTGCTAAAACATCAAAAAATCGCAGCTTATTGTCAACATGTGGTTCTCTCTTCAGCGCCGCGCAAATGCGTTTGAAAAGCCTACAACAACTTCAAATATTACCATGGCTGACCTTCCAGAAACAATAATTTGGCATGATGTCGGACCGTCAGGGCGCAACAGCTAGGTTGAATCTCAACGTTGAAGTCTCAAGAACGGTGGTCTGGCACGGTTGGGCATCGTCAAATAGCAGCAATAATTGTGATTCGCGGCGTTCGATTCCCGGGAATGGCATTCTGGTATAGTTCCGAATGTTCAAGTGGTTGTCTTCCAACGGGGCACTTCCTTCAGATATACTGAATCCGTTTGGGGGCCTATAGGGGGGGGAACTTGGGGAGAGGGTGTATCGCAATGTCGTTGGTAAGTCTTGGGTTCATACTGGTCCTCTTCCTCATCACCAGCATCAGCCTGAACATCACCATTGTTCTTATCCTCATCACCCTCACCATCCAAATCCTCACCCTCATAATCACCACCATCATGAATATTCTGCACCCTCGTGCTCATCTTCCTCGCGATCGTAATCGCAATCATAAGTTGCAGCATCATCAACATCATCAGCATCATCATGAAGAACCGTCGCGATCACCATCACCATCCTCATCCTCATCCTCTTTGCCAACCGAACCAGCATCATCATTAACAGCATCGGCATCAGCATCACGATCGGCAGCAGCATGGTCCATTGTTGGCAGCTGCCCATGCCCCTGGGGCAATCCTTATGCAAGGCGCCAAGGTTGTCCAGGGGTAGCTCGAGCAGGCGGTGGGCTCGCTGCCACCTTACGGGCGGGGTTTCATTCCACCTTTCCCTCGCTCCCTTCTACGGGGGTGCGGCACGGCCCGGGCGTTGAGATCCACGGTGGCAACGATGCTGGCGCCCATGGGCCAGAGAGTGGCCCGCCAAACCCCTTCCCCCCGCGGCTACCCCGGCACCGATGGGGGAGTGGCATCTCTTCAATTGAAGGCCCAAGCGGACCCGTCAGGAAATGGGTTCGGTGCCGCAGCCCCTCTCCTCGAGGGCCCCCTTTTCGGGCGCCCCCTGCCTTTGCTGCTGCTGCCCTGGCCCCGTTGGCCTGCGCCGGGTTCCTCATGCTGCTGCGCTTCCTGCGTTTACGGGGGCAGCGGCATGGGGAACCCACCGCCTGTTGGGGGCGGCGCAGCGTTGGCGAGTGAGGGTGGCAGGGCCCCTCGCCCTCCATCCCTGGGGTTTTCGTAACCTACCAGGCTCGAACCCTGGCTGGGTTGGGTGTCCAAGGGTTCCTGGCTGGTCGGCCCTGTTGACGCAGGGAGAAGCCCATTCAGGGGAGGCAACCTCCGGCCGGCATCGGTGGGGTCCTCATCCGTCTTTTGTGATCTCCCTTTCAGGCGATTCCACAGCCCCCGGTGACTCTGATCTACTTTGGCTCTCTTCCCACCGGGGCTGGGGTCCGCCCATGACTCGCCGGGCTCCCAGCCGCGATCCCTGCCGCGCGATACGGTTAGGCGCTGCCGGCTCAGCCACTCCGCTCTGCGATAGCCGAGCACGCGCGGCTTCCAAGCCTGCGTGTTGTGCCCACGGTGAACGTGGGCCGTTTCCAACGCCTGGTCCAGGCAGCCAGGGGCTGGGTCATCGCGCGGAGTCGTAACACGAAGGCGCCCCCATCCTCGTCCTGAGCTGGCCGGATGCCGAAGGTAACAAACAAGGAGTTTGCGCTGCAGGCGGTCGAGGCTGCTGGCGTACCGCGAGAAGCGATACTGAGCGCGGCTGGCCAGGAACTGGAATTTCGCACCCTCGCTTGCCCAGCGCAGCCCTTAGACAAGGTTGCCGAAAAGGCTCGGGGCATCGCCGACGTGGCCGCCGCATAGCACCAGGTGGTACCACCATTGCAGTCAATGATGTGGCCCAGCGTCTTCTTCTTGTCCAATCTGTGTTGCGAAACTACGTTGTCGCGCCCGCCCACGCAATGAGGTAATTATTCCCGGGGTTCCTCCCCGATCTGCATGCTCGAGCGCCGGCTGAGCTGCTCCGCGCAATCGTCCTGAATACGGATGGCGGCTGCCGGATCCTGGGACGCCGCGAGGAGGCTGTCCACAAAAGATGCTGAGCCGGCGCCTGCGAAGCCGAGGGGCTGTCAGAAGCGCACCCGCTGGGACGCCACGTCCAGCAGCGGGATGCGCCCTCTTGCGCCGGCGCTCCGGGAGCCAGTGTGCATGCCGACGGTGCGGGCGCTCAGCGCTGCGAAGGCAAACCACACCTTGAGCACGACGAGCGGGCACCCCTGCAGCTTCACCAGGGCGGCGGCCTCGTCAGACGAACCGGTTTCGTCCCTAAGCCACCTGGCAACGCGAATCGCTCGCAGGGCGTCGTAGTACTTCCGCACGTCCTGCTGGCAGGCGCAGCACTTGCCGTGCCTTTCTCGATGCCTTTCTGGCGCCTGCTCTTGGCGCACTGGAGATACGGCGATATCGACGCGGCCGGCAGGACGCGGGCCGCACATCACCCGCCTTGCCAGGAGGTAGGCGACGACCGCCACGACCGCTAGCGAGGGAAGCGTGGTGCGGACTTGGTGGGAAGGATGGCCCCGGGGCGCTTCGCGCTCGCCCTGCCCGGCATGAAGACTGCCCGTCTCGCCCCGGCTGCTCGCGAGGTCGAGGAATGCCTTGTGACCGGCGCCTGGCCGGGCCTCGTAAGAGGTTCCTGAGGGCTGCGACTGTGATGCCGCTTTTGTCCACGACCGCCGTATGGCGGAGGCCCGCGAGAGCATCTGCGAGCTCCTCCTTGGTTCAAGGTGATGCTGGCGTGGCCACGTGCCCCGTGACCGCAGGAAGTCGTTCCGTATACTCAAGCTGTCGTCCGATCGATGATGATGATCAGTACGATCCCTCTGGCAGGCTGGCCAGTCAGGCGGCTGCCCCGTTCCCCCGTGCGGGGGTCGGCCTCCCTCCGGGGTGCGCCCGGCACTGCCCCGGAGAAGCAAGGCAGCTCTCGCGCACGGTCCGCCTCCCCGTGCCCCATCCAGTTCAGTGTTCGCGCGGGGCGCCAAGCCGTCCAATTGTTCCGCCGTGGGCCGCGGTGGACCCATCATTGAGATCGGGGGCCGGGGGGGGTGCATCATGTGGAAGCCTAGGAATGGGCACCAACATGAACACAGGAGGGTTGCCTCCATTGGAGGAGGAGGATTCGAGAATGCGGTGGTGGTGGCAGTCTTTCGACCATCCAGAAAGCCCGAATCTTACCACCATCAGCGAGGTCGGGATCAGCTCCCCTCGGTGGCAGCACACCACCGCTACTGGCCTCCGAACGAAGTTGGAAAGAAGGCTGCGCTACGCTTCCAGGGTGCCGAGAAGGCCAGGGCTGGGGCCTCCCGCCCAACGACGGGGGGGAACCCTAGAAACCTATCAGGGGAAAGGGTCCAGCGTTGGGGCGGGGGCTGCTGGAGGGAGGGAGCTTCCCCGAAGTAAATTATCCCGGCAAAGCAACCCAACAGCGATGTTTATAAGCACGTCTGGAAGCACTCCCCTTCAGACTCGGGTGAGAATCCAGCCGTAGAATTCTGCTGCTCTCGCAGTCGCAGTCGCATTCGCAGTGACAGTCGCAGTGGCAACGGCCTTAGGATCCAGTGGAATCCTAAGGATTCCATTGGATCCTAAGGCCCCAGGGGGATCCTAAGGATTCCTAACGATTCCTAAGGATCCATTGGATCCAATGGATCCTAAGGATTCCATTGGATCCTAAGGATTCCTAAGGATCCATTGGATCCAATGGAATCCTAAGGATTCCATTGGGCGCGGCCCCAGCGCCCGAGGGGGGCCCGGCCCCCCCCTCGGCCGCGGGGGCCCGGCCCAAGGCCCCACGAGGCAGGGCGAGAGAGCACTCGCCGGCGGCCGGGGGTGCGCCGAGGGGCCCGCGCGGCGGGGCCGGTGGGCAGCCCGCCCTCCCCCCCTCCCTGGACTACCTACCAGACCACCCCAACCCAACCCGAAGACCCGAATCTCGGGTTGGGGGGGGGGGTCTGGGTTCCATACGTGTTTTCGTCGATGCTCCCAAGAAGACCCCTCCACCACCGGCAGTGGAGGGCAGATCTGGGCCGTCGGGTTGGGTTGGGGTGGCTTGGTGGGTGGTGATCCTTGCCCGACCAGGGTGTCGCGGCACGGGCCTCGCCCCGTCGCCCGGACTGGACGTGGTTCGCGCTCCTGGGCCGAAGACGTGGCCCCCACCCGGCCCCGCCCGCTCCCTCCTGCCGGGCCCTCGCCGAGGCGTCGGCGACGCGGCGGCGATGCGGCGCGGTCCTCCGACCCCAGCTACTCCCGACCCCATCTGGGAGGCCCAGATCATGGCGGGTCGTCCCGAAGCTCGGCGCGGCTGCCGTGCTGGCCTCTGGCTCGCCACACACAGTGGGGGTCGATCCACAAGAGACCTTCCACGGGAAACCCGACCCTGAGACCCCGCGACGTCCACTGACTTTTGGTGCGGGCACGTCACGCTCTCCATAGCAAAACTTGGAAGCTTGGAAATTGGCACCAACACCAACATCAGGGGTTGCCTCCACGGGAGGAAGATGATCCTGGATTCGGTGTTGGTGGTAATCTTTCGGCCACCTAGAAAGCCCGAATATTACCACCATCCCCTGGATCGGGATCATCTTCCCTCGGTGGAAGCACGCGGCCGATATTGGTGTTGGTGTCAACCTCTGGGCCTCCGAAAAACCATCGAGACCGAAGAAACCCCGGGCACCCTGGAGGCAAGCAGGGCGCTTCTTGGCAGGGGCCCCCAATGTACTCCCATCGGGCCACTGGGGCGCTGGCGGCTGGCACACCGCACCGCGCGCGCGGGGCACTCCTGCTTCCATGGCCGCGCGCGCGCCTCGGCTCCGGCCTGGCACGCAGCCCGCGACGCCGGGGCCTCGGGGGGTTTCGGTGGTCGGGCGGCCACCGCTGGTCTCAGGTCGGGCATGTTTCAAGGGGCCCCAGGACACACAAATAAATACACACAAATAAAAGGATTCCCCATATTTTCTGGGTTTTTGTCTTCCCGCCCAATTCCCATATTTTTCCATATTTTCCTCGGGGTCGCGGATTCATTGTGTCTGTGTGTTTCTTCCCCTCCTGAATGTTTTCCTGCAGGCGGGCGTTGGAAGAAAAATGAGAAATACGCAAGACATGCTCCAGAAAAATGCACGGCAATACTGACAAGAACGTCCCCTGACGATTTTCGAACTACTTTTGGATATTCCTCCTGTGGAGGGACACGCCCGACTTAGCAGCAGCCGTGGGGCGGCCACCGCTGGCCGCTCGAAGTGGGGGGTGGTTGGCGTTCGAAGTCGCCGGTCGCGGGCCCGCCACACGCCACACGTTCTACTCGGGGCCTCCAGGGTGCTGGCCGACCAGGCGGTCGGCTGCCGCACGGCGCACGCGGTCCTGGCGGAGACCGTACGAGGCTGGCGGGTGGTGGCCTGGCCGCCTTCCTCTTCGGGCTGCCGCTGGCCATGTGGATGCCATGACAATGGGCACTCGGACAGTTCCATCATTGTACTTACATGTATTTAGAATGTTGGAAACAAGTTCCAGACATGCTTAAAATATGTTGTTTAAAATGCTTGACAGATGTTTCAAACATGTTGCAGACATCTGGGAATGATTTGGCAACCTGCTTCCTCTCCACTGATCGTCGTCCACAACGCTGGCCCAGTCCTGCGCATGTCGGTCGCTGGGTGGGGCGCTGGCCGCCGCCACACGCCATCCACACACACACACACACACACACCGCATCACTGGTGTGCCAGCAATCGGCGTCGGCGGGCCAAGTGCCGTGTGCCCCCTGGAATCGCGGCGCGGCGGGCCTGGCGGCCTTGGGACTGTCTAGCGATGGACCTCTTTGCGTGGTTTGAAATGTCATTGGTCCCGGCTCCGTCGTCATCATCATCATCATCATCATCATCATCATCATCACCAGCAGCAGCAACAGCAGCACCACCACCATTATCTGGATAATCATAATCATCATCATAATCATAACGGTAGTGATACTAAAAATAATAATATTAAGTTTGATAATGAAAACAAATCTTGTAATACATCATCAGAAGCAGCTTCAGCATCAGCACCATCACCCTCATCAATTAGCATCATCATCAACATCAGCATCATCATCAGTCTCAGCATCAGCATCAGCAGCATCATCATCAGAACGATCAGCATTACCAGCATCGTCATCGTCAGCGTCATCATTTGAATCATAATCAGAATCAGCATCAGCAGCGGCATCATCAGCATCAGCATCGCCATTATCATCACCAGAATCATCATTATCGGCATCATCATCAGCATCAACAGCATCAGCATCGTCATAGTCGTCGTCGGTATCATCCTCATCATAGTCATCAGAATCCGCAACAGAAGCGCCGTCCTCATCATCACTACCACCTTCATCACCATCGTCATCCAACTTATCAGTATCAGCATCATCGCCATCATAGTCATCAGCAGCATTCACATAGTGCATGCCATCATGGTCCTGTTTATTATATTGAAAAAATCAGGGCTATAGGGCTAGGGGGCTATAGGGCCATAGGGCTATTGAGCTATAGGGCTATAGAGCTATAGGACTATAGAGTTGTAGGGCTATAGGGCTATTGGGCTATAGGGCTATAGGGCTATAGGGCTATAGGGCTTAGGGCTATAGGGCTATAAGGCACCCCCGGGCACCCCCGGGCACCCCCGGGCACGCCTGGGCACCCGGGCACCCGGGCACCCCCCGGGCACCCAGGCACCCCGGCGTGCAGCGAAAATCGGCGGCAAACCTTACCTAACCATATGAATCCGCTAGGACCCCTCCAGAGGCAAGCTCTGATTGGGGAATCATGATCATCATCATCATCAGCAGCAGCATCATCAGCAGCAGCATCATCACCAGCATCGTCATCATCAGCATAATCATCAGTCAGCATCAGCGTCATCATCATCAGCAGCCGCATCATCAGCATCATCATCAGCATCATCAGCAGCATCATCAGCATCATCATCGCCATCATCATCAGCAGAATCATCATTGTCGGCATCAGTATCAACATTATCAGCATCAGTATCGTCATAGTCGTCGCCGGTATCATCCTCATAATAGTCATCAAAATCCGCAGCAGAAGCGCCATCCTCATCATTACTATCACCTTCATCACCATCGTCATCCAAATTATCAGTATCAGCATCATTGCCATCATAGTCATCAGCAGCATACTCATAGTACATGCCATCATGATCCTGATCATGAACATCATCATCATCATCAGCAGCATCAGCATCGGCAGCAGCATCATCACCTGCATCATCATCATCGGCATCATCATCAGCATCAGCATCATCGTTAGCATCGTCCGCATCGTCATCATAGCATCATCTGCATCCTCAGCATCGGCATCATCATCAGCAGCATCATAATCATCAGGATCATCATCATCGTCATCATCATCATCATCATCATCATCATCATCATCATCATCATCATCATCACCGTCATCACCATCAGTATCGCCATAGTCGTCGAGGGTATTATCCTCGTCATAGAAATAAGAATCCGCAGCAGAAGCGCCGTCCTCATCATCACTACCACCTTCATCACCATCGTCATCCAAATGACCAGCATCAGCATCATTGCCATCATAGTCATCAGCAGCATACACATAGTACATGCCATCATGATCCTGATCATGATCATCATCATCATCATCAACATCATCACCAACAGCATCCTCAGCATCATAATCATCATCATCAGCATCATCAGCATCATCATGAGCATCAACATCAGTATCATCATCAGCAGCATCATCATCGTTAGTATCCTCTGCATCATCATCAGTATGGTCATCATCAGATTCACCAGCATCATCATCTTCATCATCACCATTATCATCAGCATCATCATAAACATCGTCTTCATCATCATCAGCTGCAGCATCAGCATCACCGTCATCGTCATGACCATCGCCAGAATAACCAACATCATGTTCACCAATAGTACCGAAACCATCCATGCCACCATCATCATCACCACCGCCACAATCTGCCACTTGGCCCCTGGCTCTCCTTTACTGCGCCTCACCCGCTCTTCCCCCCCACACCCCCTTCTGACATGAAAGACACGGGCCTGGAGAGAAACGGGCACTATGGGACCCTGGAGCCGCAATGGGGTAGGGGGAGAGGGGGGAAGGCTTCTTAGAAGGAGGCTGCTTCTTAGAAGGCGCCGGCCCTACATCTATAGATAAGGCCAGCTCCTTCTAAGAAGCAAGGGTGCTTCTAAGAAGCCTTCCCCCCTCCCCCTACCCCCCTCTGCGCGCGGCTTATCTTAGCAGCCCCGGGGCCCATGGAGGCCCCGGGCGACCAGAAGCCTCCGTAGAAAACTGCGTTCCACTGCTCGCCAAGCAGCTACTCGCAAGTGGCCTGGATCCGCCGCGGGGATGCACGACACGTTCCATAAAAGAAGATACGTTTTTTCGGACGCTTGCGAGTAGGCACTTTGCGAGTAACGGAACGCGCTCGTTGACTCCAGGACCCGTTTCCCTCCTGGCGAACCCTTCCGAAGCCCCCTTCCACCGCCTCCTCCCCCCCCATCCACTCCCCGGATTCCGCCTCTCCCTCCCTCTTCCCCGGACTCCCTGGGTGAGCGAGCCACGACATGTGTACATGTGCGCCGTCCGCGGTCTTGCGTGCACGAACCCTCCGCGCCCCAACGCACTCCAGCGAAAGCTGACCGCGTACGTGTACTTCCCCTCCTCCTCCTCCTCCTCCTCCTCCTCCTCCTCCTCCTCCTCCTCCTCCTCCTCCTGGGGATGGGGAGGAGGAGGAGGAGGAGGAGGAGGAGGAGGAGGAGGAGGAGAGGAGGAGGAGGAGGAGGAGGAGGAGGGACGAGGAGGGGGGGGAGGGAGAGGAGGGAGAAGGAGGAGGAGGAGGAGGAGGAGGAGGAGGGGAAGGACAACCGGAAGACGAGACTGGGGAGAGAGGCACCGCTGCCCGCGCCACACAGCTTCTTGGCCCCCCCGGCGCGACCAGTCCCCCTTCGTCATGCCGGAGTCCTCGCGGCTCGGGGGGGGATCTTCCGCCAAGATGGGCCTGCTTCCACCACCACCACCACCATAAGAAGGAGGAGGACGAAAAGGAGGTGGAAGAGGAGGAGGGGGAAGGAGGAGGAAGGAGGTGGAAGACAAGAAGGAGGAGGACCATAAGAAGGAGGAGGGAGAAGGAGGTGGAAGACGAGAAGGAGGAGGACGACGAAGAGGAGGAGGAGCAGGAGTAGGAGCAGGAGTCAAGCTACCCAGCTCGAGCGAGTCAAGCATGGCATGCCCCTTCCCACCCGCCCTCCCACAAAAAAAGAAGCAGTGCTGGCGCAACTGGGGACCAAAATCAGATCGGCAAGGTGGTTTGTCACAGCTGATGCAGCCGCGATGGCGGTTACCGATAAGACATCCCTGGCGCGTCTCAAAGACTGCGCTGGCATTTCAGCACGAGCCGAGGAGGCCCCAGGAAGCCTCAGTAGGCCCCAGGAGGCCTCAGGAGAAGCCCCAGTGACCCCCAGGAAGCCCCAGGAGGCTTCAGGAGGGCCCAGGAAGCCCCAGGTAATTCCAGGAGGCTTCAGGAAGCCCCAGGAAGTGCCAGGAAGCCCCCGAATCCCAGGAAGCCCTGGGATGCCTCCTCAGGAGGCTCCAGGAGGAGCCACGAGGCCCTGGGGAAGCCCCAGGATGTCCCAGGAGACCCTGGGAGGCCCCAGGGGGCCCTAGGCGCTCGACGAGTCGGCGAGCGAAGAATATGCGCCGCGCCTTAGCGGGAGCGCAGCTTTCAGCAAACGTGCGCGCGGCGCCGGAGCGAGAGAGCGGCGTGTCGCCCTGTCGCGCGCGATGTGCACCGCGCGCCCTTCCTGCCACGCATGTCGTTCGCAAGGCCGACGACACGAAAATCCCCACTGAGAAGAAGCATGTCCACTTTGTATCTGGAGGCCCACGACAAGAACATCCCCACTGACAAGAGAATCCCCGCGACGAGAAAACCCCCACTGGACAAGTAGGATTGGCCCCTCCCGCTTGGGGTTGCCCCAGACGTCCGCGCGCGATGTGCGCCGCGTCAAAAAGGCCATGTTGAGAGAAAAATGGCGACTTTGAATTGGTTTTTCACAGTTAGGATGGGAGGGCAAGGATTAACGGCCGCGCGCGATGTGCGCCGCGTCCTATTCCTGCTACGCATTTCGCATCGTCGACGACAACAAAAGGCCATGTTGAGAGAGAGAGAGAGACAAAAAAAAAAAAAAAAACTACGACTTCGTGTTGAGTTGTTACAGTGAAGATGGGAGGACCCGGATGGACCCCCTATCGGCCGGCCAGAGGGGGGAGTAAGAGAATATTCTAATAAGGCATAAGGATAGGAGAAGGAGGAGGAGGAGGACCCCCTCCCCCTCCAACTTATGGTGGTGGTGGTGGAAAACAAACCCATATTGGCAAAGTCTCTGGCAGGCGCCACGGTCGCGCTTCGGGGGACGCCCACCGTCCAGCGGCACCGCTCCTGGCCGGGCCGATCCCGGGTCCAGGCTCGGCGCATTGTGCCTCCCTGGCCCAGCCTGGAGGGCGCGCGCACCCGTCCTGGGCCCAGGCTTGGCCTGGCCGGGATCGGTGTCGGTGGACGGATGGCGTCCTCTTGACAACGCCCTTGACGAGGGCAGGAACTCCTCCTCCTCCTCCTCCTCCTCCTCCTCCTCGTTTTGGTTTTACGTTAAGCCAACCTAAGCTAGTACCTGTGGCGTTCTTGACGGACGTACACAACGTGACTCGGCTCAGAAAAAAAGGATCGATTTTGAGATCGCACCGGGCAACGTTCATCCTCCTGGTCCCATCCCTCCTCCTCCGCATCTCCTCCTCTCCTAATACTCCTCCTCCTCCTCACCCCTCCTCCTCCTCCTGCCTCCTCCTCCCTCCTCCTCCTCCCCCCACCTCCTACCTCTACCTCTCCTCTCCTCCTCCTCTTCCTCCCTCCTCCTCCTCCTCTCTCCTCCTCCTCCCTACTCCTCCCCCTCCTCCTCCTCCTCCTCCTCCACCTCCTCCTCCTCCCTCATCCTCCTCCCCCTATCCTCCCCGCCTCCTCCTCCTCCTCCTCCTCTCCTTCCTCCTCCTCCTCCTCCTCCTCCTCCTCCTCCCCCTCCTCCTCAGGTGGTAAGAAGAGGCCATGGACGCCCCTGCAACCTCAAACTGGCAGGGGGTAGCTCTGGAAACGCGAGAGCCGTGCGGTGCCCGCAAGCGCTGGGGAGGAGATGTCGCAGCGGCCGTGCTCGCCCCAAAAATCTGCCGACAAGAGCTCCCGCACGGTCCAGATGCCCTAGAGTCAACCCGCATAGTAGGGATGCGCGATAAGAATGCAAGGCCCTTGGCCGCCCATGTCGAAGCTTTTCGAGCGGGGGGCGGCCAACGAAAGCGGCCAAAAATGGGCCGAGGAGGTTGCCCATCCCTACTATGCGGGTTGACTGTGGAAGTTCAAACGCCGGAAACAATGCTGCGTCTGCCCATTACACTGCCCGTGAAAGCTCATGGATTTGGCCACTGGACCGCTGTCGGGAACGTCTGCCGTGGAAATGCAACCGCCAGGCCACAGAGCGCTCGGTCGCCGATTACGATGATTATCATGAGATGCGTGCCCGCACAGAGACCACCTGACTTTTGCGCAGGAGGAGGAAGAGGGAAGAGGGGGGAGGCTTCTTAGAAACACCCCTGCTTCTTGCAAGGCGCGGGCCTGACATCTCTAGACAAGGCCCGCGCATTCTGAGGAGCAGGGGTGTTTCTGAGAAGCATTCCCCCCTGCCCCTGGTACACCCCTCTGCGCGTGGCTGGTGCTGGCTCCTGAGAAGGCCTCCAAGAAGCCCCTTTTCCTTCCAAGGAGGCGTGCTTCTCAGAAGCCTTCCCCCCTCCCCCAGACCCCCTCTGCGAGTGGCTGGTGCTGGCTCCTGAGAAGGTCTCCAAGAAGCCATAAGATTCGGATTCACTCGAGTTTACCTGACAAGGCCATCAGGGAAATGACGAGACCCAATCTGAACTTTGACGCGAGCTCCCGCTGCAGACATCCCACGAAAACCGGACCGTCAAAACTCAAGACGGGCCAGCCAAAGAGCGTCGGCAAACCCGAGCTCTGGGGAACTCGAGCCTTCCGTGCCCCCGAGAGAATAAAAGAAGAAACAACGGCAAAACATACATTGTCGGCGCTCCACGCGGATTTCTTGGATCTGCGCTAGACCCTCCTCCCTAGCGCGCGGAGCGCGCCGGGGGCGGCGCCAGAGGCGCCGCCGGGGGGCTCAGCGCGGATCCGCGCGGATCGTCGAAAATATGAAAGAAGGCCCCCGCCTTCTTCGAAAAAAGGACCAGGAGGAGGAGGAGGACGAGGAGGAGAAGGAGGAAGAGGAGGAGGAGGAGAAGGGAGGGCGGGGGACGACCCCGACAGAGCTCTCCACCGCTCCCCGACTGGGCTCATCAGACATTCGGCGCAGCGTCGTCCCCGACAAGCCCCAACGGTGCCCATCGCAGACCACAGCCTGGCGTGGCCCCACCCGTTTGACTGCCTACCGGACCACCCCAACCTGACCCGAAGACCCGAAGTTCGGATTGGGGCAGGTAGGGGCCACATGAGTGTTTTTGCCGATGTTCCACGACCCCCCCCCCACCACTGGAACTGGAGAGCATATCATTACCAGCCTCGAACGTATCCCTATCCCTAAGACTGACACGCCAAAAGGCGGTGACAATCTTAGGGATCCGCCCTCAGAAAATAAGGGAATCCCTAAGATTGGCATCGTGATGAGGAGGTGCCCAGCATAGGGATTGGGATATGCTCCAGGCTGGTCATAGGCGGCCGCGACCCCTTTGGTCGCAGAGCATGTCACCACCTACCAAACCACCCCAAACCCAACCTGAAGGCCTCAATTTGGCCTCCATTTCCAGTGGGGGGGGTCGGGGAACGTTGAAAAAACACATGGAACCCGTCCCCCCCCAACCTGAAATCCAGGCTGGTAATATCAGGGCTGGTAATATCAGGGCCTTCGGGTTGGGCTGGGGTGGTCGGGTGGGCGATGGCCGCTGCCGCCGCCGAGTGGGAGGCCCGCGAGCGGCGGCCCTGCCGTCCATGTCGAAGACCTCGAAGCAGAGCTCGAGCTCCGCGCGGAGCTCCACCGTCTGGGGGCCGCGGCTTCCCGGGGGGGGGGGGGGGGGGGCGAGGCTGAGGCGGGAAAACGTCAGTAGGGGCTCGACCACGAGAGACCTTCCACAAGGAACCCAACCCTGAGACCCCGGGACGTCCATCGATGTGTGGTGTGGGAAAACCGCGCTTTCCATCGCAGAACCATCGAAACCCACGAAACCCAGGGCACCCTGGAGGTGAGCAGGGTGCTTCTTGGCATGGGCCCCCAACTGCGGGGGGGCTGGTTCAGGGGGGGGAATCGCCCTGGAATCGGCGATACGTCGCCGACTGATCGGCGACAAGCCCCCAAGAGCGAGATCCACACGCTCCTCGGCGGGGTGGGGCTATCAGACCCCCACCGGCCATCCGTGGGCGAGTGGGGGTCGATGCGCTCCCCCCTGAGCCTACCCCCACACCGTTGCCCCCAGACCCACAAAGAGGAGGAGGAGCAGGAGCAGGAGGAGGAGCAGGAGGAGGATGAGCAGGAAGAGGAGCACAAGGAGGAGGAGGAGGAGGAGGAGCAGGAGGAGGAGGAGCAGGAGGAAGGCGAGAGGAAGGCGAGGAGAGGGAGGAGGGAGGGAGGGGAGGGAGGAGGAGGAGGAGGAGGAGGAGGAGGGGGAGAGGAGGAGGAGGAGGAGGAGGAGGAGGGCGCCGGCCACAGGCACACTGGCGCTGGCCAGGGCCACCCTGGCCCTGCTGGCTGGGGCGGGAGAGGGTACACGCGCCCTCCCGGCTCGGACACGGAGGCGTGCCCAGGATTGCCCTGGCCAGACACGGTGATGTCCGCGGTCCATACATACACACATACATACATGCATGCATGCATACATGCATACATGCATACATGCATACATGCATGCATGCATGCATACATACATACATACGTACATAAATGCATACATGCATGCACACATACATACATACATACATACATACATACATACATACATGCATGCATGCATGCATGCATGCATGCATGCATAAATGCATGCATGCCTGTATACCTACCTACCAGCCGACCTACCTACACACATGCATACATACACACACATGCATACATGAAAACAAACATGCCTGCATGCCTGCATACGTAAATAGTCACAATCATACATGTATACATGCATGCATGCATACATACATACATGCATACATACATACATGCATGCATAAATGCATTCATATCTACCTGCATACATACATACATACATACAACCATACAACATGCATGCATACATATATGCATGCACACATGCACATATACATACAGCTATATACACACATATGCATACATGCGTAAACGCATACATACATACAGACAGACAGGCAGACAGGCAGACAGACGTACAGACGTGCATGCATACAAACATGCATGCATGCATGCAGACATACATGTATACAGGAATACATACATGTGTACATAGCTACGTACATGCATACATGCATACACACATGCATACATACATGCATGCATAAGTGCATGCATGCATACATACGTGCATGCATACATACATAACTGCATACATACATACATAAATACATGCATGCATGCATACATACATACATATATATATATACACATAGACATGAATGCATATACGCATTCATACATACGTACATACATGCGTGTGTGCATACATGCCTTCGTGCATGCATTCATAATACATTTACTCCAGCACTGTACAGTACAATACAGTACAGTGCAGTATAGTACAGTACAGTACAGCACATATACACCACATCACATTACACTACTACAGACTACATGTCACTACATAACACTACACCACAGTACATTACATTACAGTACGTTGAATCGCATTGCATCTCATTGCAGTACATTGCATCACATTGCATTACATTGCATTACACTACAATGCCGTCCATTCCATTATATTGCATACCAATACACTACACTAGACTACATCACATAACCTTACACTGCATACATACATACATGCATACAGACATACAGACATGCATACAGACGTGCCTGCATGCATAGGTATATACATATATCTACTTACATACATACATACATACATACATACATACATACATACATACAACATACATACATGCATGCATACATACATACATATATATATATATACATACATACATCCCAGGACCACGCGCGAGCTTCGCGCGCTTATGTTCTAGCGCAGGCCCTAGCGCGGCCGCAAGATATGGAAGCATGCCGCCAGCTTGCGCGGACATCGTGACTCCCCTGCACAAGGACCAGCCCTGCACCCAGCGGCAGGAGGCTACCACGCCGCCGCTGGGCGCCCCGACGGAGCCTCGCAGGGGTGCCCCTTCCAGAGGGGGGGGGGGGGCGCCCTTGGCGCTCAAGGGCTGAACTTTGCAAAAAAAGGGGGAGGGGGGGGGCAAAAAAAGGAGGGGACCTTGCAAAAAAAGAGGGGGAGGGGGGGGCGATAAACGAGGGGGGAGAGGCGTCCACCTCGCAGGGGGGCCCCGTCCAGGGCACGATGCCGGCGAGGTCACGCCACGAGCTGCTGCCCGGGCGTCGCCGACGCCAAGCCGACCCGGCGGCGGCCCCACGCGGCCGCTGCCCGGGCCTGGGCGAGGCCCGCCCGCCGCGCAGGCCCACGGCGTCAGCGCCCGACGCGCTGCTCCTCCTCCTCCTCCTGCTCCTCCTCCTCCTCCTCCTCCTCCTCCTCCTCCTCCTCCTCCTCCTCCTCCTCCTCCTCCCCTCCTCCTCCTCTCCTCCTCCTCCTCCTCCTCCTCCTCCTCCTCCTCCTCCTCCTCCTCCTCCTCCTCCTGCCGCGACCCGTGCGCAGATTGGTACTGTGGGAGACCGACCTGCAAGAGGCCCTCCACAAGAGACCCGACCCTGAGACCCCAGGAAGCCCATTGATTTTTTGGTGCGGGGGCGTGGCGCTGCCCATCGCAAAACCATCACACACACACACACACAGAGCCGCACCTTGACGGCGCATTGGCACAGAAAGAATACGAACGCGCACATGCAGGAAGAACAAATGAGGGAAAAAAACGTCGTGACCGATTCTGCGTGCAGGGCGACCAGGTGTGCAAGAAACCAAGGGGACCCTGGAGGCAAGCAGAGTGTTTCTTGGCATGGGCCTCCACTGTAAGACTGGTACCTCCCAGATGCCTTTCCTGAGCTGCCTGCAGAGGTATCTCGCAGTTGCAGTTCGCAGGCGCCCGCTGGGAACACCGAAGTACCTGTCCCAGGCGCCCACAAGAACTTTCCAAGTACCTTTCCTGGGATACCCACGAGCACCCCTGGTGCTGCCCAGGGAGCACACCAGCCGCTGTTCTAACCCAACAATCTACTCCGCTGTCCTCGTGGTGCGGCTCACCCACGCCACACGTGGCCCCCTTGGCAGGCCACGGCTGCCCTCACAAGACGGTTCGCCGACAGCGCAACTGCTGCTGCGCTCCAGCGTACCGACGTTCTCGACGACGCGCCTCGCAGAACCCATATCAGCATCTGAATATGATGCTGCAGGTCCATTAGCAAGTTTCAAGCTTGCTGGATTACATGTTCAGCGTCGGTTCAAGCCGCTGCCTTGGACCCCACGGCTTCCACACACATATGCCATCCTCTCTCGTGTTTGAAAAGTCATTGTCCCATTGATTACTGCCACCCGCCGACAACATAACGTACTTCTTTGTTGCGTTCTTGAATATATCCGCCGATCCGGCGTGTGAGTTTCAAGGAGTCTCAGCTACAGCCTCGAGGCTGAGCCTCAGCCTCTGGGGGGGGTGCCAGGGTGGCTCTGCCGGGGAAAGGGGGGTGGGGGGGGAGAGCGGGGGCGAGTTTCCGGCGGATGCGTTTTTTGACACCCCTCACAAGGATCGTGGCCTCCGAGGGGGTTCCGAACTCGAGTACCACCCCTCCCGCACCAAGAGGCTCCGAGGAGGCCTCCAAGAGGCCCCAAGGGGCGCAGAAGAGGCCCCCAATAAGCCCCAAGAGGCTCCCAAGAGACCCCCAAGAGGCCCTCTAGTGGCCCCAAGAGGCCCAAGAGGCCCCCAAGAAGCCCCAAGAGGCGCCCAAGAGGCCCCAGAAGTCCCAGCCAACCACGAGATCCCAACCAGCATCCATGAGGCCTCTGACCCACCACCCACGCACGGTGGCGGGATAGGCCGACGGCCACTGGATAAATGCTGAGTGAGAGGAGGGGAGGGAAAAAGAGAGGAGGGACGAGGGCGAAGAAGGATCACATCAGTCGGAGCGCCCCGGATCGGCGGCACTGGCCGAAGTGATGAGATAATGTGTTGATTAGCAACAAGATCTCTTTTCATCTTGAGCCAAAATGGGTACACGGAGGAGGGTGTCAGAATCACTCCTCCTCGGGCCTGGCCGCCAACCCGGCCAGGCACGACATGCGTCGTACGCGGGCGCGTCCAAGCCGACACGCCCTACTCAACGTCACACGCGGGCGCGTCCCAGCCGACGCGCCCATCTCGTCACACGCGGGCGCGTCCAAGCCGACGCGCCCATTTCATCAGCCGGGCTGCGGCCATGCCGCGAGCCCCTCACTTCACCCGTCCGGTGCGATCATCCCGCCACCGGCGGAAACTCATCCAGCCCCACAGGTAGCGGAGCATGGATTCGATCCACTCCTTCACTTGATATCCTTCTGGGTCGAACTCGGTGCCCGATCCCAGATGTTGAGCGTCGCCATGTGTCTCCTCAAGAGAGATCCGCCCACGCTCTTAGTCAGCACGTCCGCGACGTTGTTCTTACCAGGAACTGCGGCGATCGAAAGGTCGCCCTTGCCCACACGCTCCTGGATCCACAGGTATCGTGACTGAACATGTCGCATCTTCCCGAGACCTCGCCGTTGGACGTGGCCCCGGGCCGCCGATGAGTCTGAGGCGAGCTCCACCTTCAGGTCCAGCCCCCAGTCTGCGAAGAGGCTGTGTAGACCCAGGCCCACGCTCCCGCCCTTGACCAGGGCGCAGTACTCGCTCTCCCCACTGCTCAGAGAGACCGTCGACTGCAGATTGCTGCCGTGCTTGATGACGTGATGCCCCAGCATCGCCACGAAGCCTCCCGTACTTTTCCGAGTGACTGCACAGCCCGCATGATCGGAGCCCACGTACACCCGGATCTTGTCGAACATCTTCTGCTCCGTGAAGACCGTCACCGTACTGGGATGCCGCTTGAGGTAGCGGCCAACCCTCTTGAGCATGAGCCAACTCGCCTCCGTCGGCGTCTGCATAGACCTGGCGAGCGTCTTCGATGCCTCTGCCAAGTCCAGCCTGTCCTGAGACAGGTAGGCTACCCTCATGGTGAGGGATCGGAAGCGCGAAGCTTCCGCCGCTCCCAGCGCCGCTGACTTCGCGTCCATCATCTGCTTGTCGGCGCTGCGCTTCTCCATCGGCGTGTCCACGCCGTTGGCCTTGCTGAGACCCAGCTCGTCGATCACGATCTCTGCGTGCCGCTTGTCCGGCTCAATCATCGCATGCCGGCAGGGGCGGCCACCGCCAGGCGGAACTCCCGCACTGACTTCGATGACCCGATTCAGGAAGACCGCCTGCTTGTCATCGCCCTCGTCGAAGCCGAGGTTCGCAGTCTTCTTGAACTCGTACTTCTTGCCCAACGTGGCTTCGAAGCTGTCGATGTCCTGCTGCAGAGCCAGCACCGCGAAGTCGTCGCCGTGCCCCAGCAGCCTTGTCTCGTCCACCTCCTTGTAGAAGACCGCTGGGCATGACATGCCCGCCTTGTAGCCGTGTTCCTCCAACAGCTCCGTGTAGTCGCCCTGCCAGATCTTGCTGGCGTCCTGCGTGCCGTACCAGGACTTGAGGAGTAAGCCACACTTGTCCTCGCCGTACTCCTTGCGACTCTCCTCCTCCAGCTCCACGAAGATCCTCCGCTGCGCCTTCCCGTAGAAGTGCGCCCTGCTGATGTCGAAGAAGCCGATCTTGAAATTGCCCGGCTTCCTGCCCTTCTTGCGAAGCGACTCCTGAATGTGGAGCGGTGCTTCCCGCGTCCACGTGACCATCAGCGAGACCAGTGACCGCATGGCCTCCAGAGGAGGCATTGCCGAGAAGACCTCGGACGCCTCCAGCTGCTCGTCCGGATGCTTCTTCGCCTTGATCTCCTTCACGACGAGCCTGCTCCTGTAGTTGGGCCTCTCCGCGTCGCCCTTGTTCGTGTCGACCCACTTGAGTGGGATGGGCGGACGCCCAGTCTCAGCGAAAGCCTGAGACCTCGGGACGATCTCGATCAGCTCCTGCTTCTTGACCCACTCGCGCTCGACCGCGCGAGCCTGGGCCGCAAGGCCTGCCTCCAGGTAGCCGCCGTTGACGTCGTCCCAGTAGCTCGTCCAGTCCCCGGGCGGCACCGCCGCGTCCAGAGGGACTGGGCCCGACTGCTGCACCTGGGCGGTGCTGAGCTCCCCCACGTCATTCAGCGTGTCCTTGAGCTCCTCCAGCACCGCCTCCACCAACTTCGGTGGATAGACCTTCGCGAACCGCGCGATGCCGCCCACGAGCGTGATGTGGCGATGCCACTCCGCGCGTCCGTCCCCATTGCTGCAAGTGCCCTGCAGTCTCCGAGCCAAGCCTGGGTGGTTGGTGACCCACCCGGTCTCCTTGCGCACGAACTCCTCCTGGCCACTGCGTGGGTTCGTGAGCTTCATGCCCCACCGACACATGGCCTTTGACCGTGAAGACTCCTGGATGCGCGACCAGCTCCTTGACGATGTCCTCATTCCACGATCGCGCGCGCATCCAACAAAGAAACAACTATTTATAAGGGAAGCTCAATGCAGGAAGTACCGCCTGGCATCCTGAAACAAAAATAAAAAAAAAAAAAGAAAAAAAAAAAAAAAAAAAAAAAAAGAGACAGAAAAAAAAATAAAAACAAAAAAAAAAGAATACAATAAAAAAAAAAAAAAAAAAAAAAAATTGAACCCCCGAAATGACAGAAGCAAGACAAGATCTAGAAACAAAATAAAAAAAAAGAAGAGAAAAAAAAAACTAAAAATAAAAGGCCGGCTGATACGCCAGTAAGGCCTAGTCGACTGCCACCTTCAGGTGGTGTCTGGCCTCCTCCATCTCAGCCGCCTCCTGCTCGTCGGTCCTGAACTTGGCGCTCAGGCCCCTCAGCAAGCTGAACTTCTCGCATGGAGGGGACCCCGTGAGCAGGATGGGATCCATCCGCTCCTGCTGCTCCTCGAGCTCCTTGACATCCTCGGGTCGCCGCAAGTCCCATGGCGTCCCGTCCTCCTTGAGTTCCTCCAGGTCCGCCGCGAAGCCCGGGCGCAACTGAAACTCCGCCGCTCGCGCCGAGAACCGATGCGGCGAGTGCACCTCTGCCGCGTCCACGGCGCCCAGCTGCAACGCCGATAAGGCGATGCTGTCCACCTCCTCGTCGGCGATGTCCACGCCGACACTGGCCCAATGGCCGCTGACCTGTTCGTGAACGAGCGGAAGCAACTCCGCCTTCGCCCTCGTCAGCACTCCGAGCTCAACCAGCTCGAACGACGCCACGTCGAGAGCGAGCACCCGCATGTGTCTCCCCTCACTGGCGTTCCACACGACTGCCACTCCAGCTGGCAGCTGAGGTCCTTCCGCTGGCGCCGGCTGCGCCGCGAGATCCTCCATGTCCACCGGTACCGGCACGTCTGCCGGCTGTGGATCACTGCGCTCGAGGGCCTCCGGCACGTCATCCGGGGCCACCTCCGCCAAGCGCTTCAGCCGCGACCTGGTCGCGGTCATGTCGACATCCTCGGCGGCCTCTGCCGCTCTCACTGCTCCCGAACTGGAGCTCGCTCCTCCTGAAGGAGCCGCCACGCCGGAGCCTGATGCTCCCGGCTGGCTCTCTCGCATGCGCGCCGCTGCGGCTGGCGCTGCTGCCGATCGGCTCGCGGCCGGCGCCGACGCCGCCGCTGCCACCGGCTCGGTGATCCTCCGAGCCGTCGTCGGCGGAGGGGTCCCTGCCGCGGCCGCTGCCGCCGGGCGGACTCTGGCCTCTTGGCCCTGCCTCCGCTCTCGATACTGGCCGGTCCTCTCCCGGCCTGCCTCCTCAGCGTCCAGCGCGTCGAAGATTCTCTTGCTGCACACCGCGTTGTGCGCATGGCCAGCCAGCACCTTGCCGTGCTTGGCGATCGAGACGCACCCTGGGCATCCCGGCGTTGCGCCCAGCCGCTCGACGTCCGCCGTGAGAACGTACATCCTCCTCGGCGCCTGCGGCTGCGGCGGCACCACCACAATCGGTGGCGGACCGGCCTCTCCCGGTCCGACGATGGCTCGCGGCGCACTGGCCGCACGCGGAGCCACGTCCCACGGCAGGCCCTTCAGGCTGTCCCAGCCCGCCGTGATCCACTTCTCGCTCTGCGGCAGGCTGCGAAAGCCGACCGCCTTCTTCGCACCGTCGCTCGTGATGACCATCATCGAGCCGTCGCGCGGGTGGTGGCCTATGTAGCGGGCCTCCACCATCTGTTCCTCCAGCGCGTTCTTCCTCGTGCGCTCCCCGGCGAACCGCACCATCAGGCGCTCGCCGAAGAGCGGGACCGGCTTCCTCCACTGCCGTCCCGTGAGCCGCTGAAGAGCGGTCTTGCCGTCCTGGCCGCGCCTGTATCGGTTGATCACCGATGCGGCGTGCTCCGGCAGGTGCGCTAGCACTGGGTGCTTGTCCTCCACCTTGACGCCCAGCTTGGACTCCAGGTCCATCTTGAGCGCTCGCACCTGCTTCTTGATCTCGCGCACCGTGACCTCGATCTCCCCATTGGCCTGATGGTCGGCCGGTGCCGACTCCTGGGGAATGGCCTCGAGGCCAGGAACCTCCTCCACCGCACGCCTCTTGACCAGCAGGATCGCCGGCTCGCCGTCGGACTTGTTGACGATCTTCCTGTAGCCCAGGATCCGTAAGAAGCGTGCGAAGAACTTGATGGCGTAGGCGTCGTCGCCCTTCCTCTCCACGAATGTCGCTGCCATCATCTTCGAACGTCGATCCCGAAGGACCAGCATCGGCATGGTGTCCGCGTCGTCCTGGCCCATGAAGGCGTAATCGGACGAGACCACCGGCACCGCCGTCTCGTCGTCCTCCGGTGCGCGGAGATGCGGCTGGCCTTGGCCCTTTGCCGCAATGCACACGCGACACCAGCTGCGGTAAGTCGCGTGTCCCATCGCCTCGTGCTCGGCGATCTCCTTCTGAGAGGGCTCATGAGGTGCCTTCAGCACCCTCGGGCGAGCCTCCTCCTCGCCCTCGTCGGCCTGCTGTCCATCAGGAGCAGCTGGCAAAGCGTCAGCCGCCGCAGCTGCTGCTGGCTGAAAACCCGGCGGTCTCATGTCGGAAGGTCCCGACCCCGCCGCTGCTGCCCCTGCAGCCGATACCGCAGGGGACTGCTGTATTGAGTCTTCCAGTGGACTTACGCCGAGGGCTGCCTCCTGGGGACTGTCCTCTCGAGGATCTCCAGCAGCTCCTCCTTCGACTTGCCGCTGAGTAGCTCCACCAGCTCGGACTTCGACTTCGCCGAAAATCCCTCCTCGAGAGGAGCAACCGAGCCATATTGGCCCTTCTTGAGGTAGAAGTTGTAAACGCCCTGCTCACGATAGACCGGCAGCATCTGGTGCTTCGCCGTCTTCGCCTCCTTCTCCAGCATGCCTACCACACGCTTGCCGATTGGGCTCTTC
>CAUYUJ010015851.1:0-65000 GCA_963575745.1 Prorocentrum cordatum
GATGGTGATGATGATGATGGTGATGATGATGATGAACATGATGATGATGATGATGCTGATGATGTTGATGTTGATGTTGATGTTGATGATGATGATGATGATGGTGGTGATGATGATGATGATGATGACGATGACGACGATGACGACGATGACGATGACGATGACGATGATGATGATGATGCTGATGATGCTGATGATGATGACGATGGTGCTGATGATGATGATGCTGCTGCTGATGATGATGATGATACTGATGATGATGATGATGATTATGATGACGACGACGACGACGACGACGATGATGATGATGATGATTGTGGTGGTGGTGGTGGTGGCGATGCTGATGATGATGCTGATGTTGATGATGATGCTGATGACGATGATGTTGCTGATGATGATGATGATGATGATGATGATGATGATGATGATGATGATGATGATGATGATGATGAGGAGGAGGAGGAGGAGGAGGAGGAGGAGGAGGAGGAGGAGGAGGATGATTTTGATCATGGCACTGACCATGATGTCGATCATGATGATGGTGATGGTGATGGGGATGTTAATGCTGATGCTGATGATGATGCTGGTGATGGTGATGGTGGTTGTGATGGTGATTAAGATGTGGCGCCCGGGACTGTCCAGGATCGCGCTCGGGATTGCCCGTCCTCTTGCGCCGTCTTGGGGGCCTCCTGGGCCTGCGTAAGCCCTTCTTAGGCCGTCTTGGAGCCTTTTTGAGGGCCCCTTGAGCCGTTTTGGACACTGGGGGGTCCTTGGGGGCCAGTTGGGGCCTTTTGGGGCCTCTTGGGGGCGTCTTGGGGCCTCCTGGGGGCCTCCTGGGCCGTCTTGGGCCCTTCTTGGGCCGTCTTGGAGCCCTTTTGGGCGCCTCTTGGGCCCGTCCTGGAGCCTTCTTGCGCCGTCTTGGGGGCCTCCTGGGCCTGCGTAAGCCCTTCTGAGGCCGTCTTGGAGCCTTTTTGAGGGCTACTTGAGCCGTTTTGGACACTGTGAAGGCCCAAGAGGCGAACCTGCTAAAAATGTAGGGTTTCCTAAGGGAGATCGATGATTGTGGCTGGTCGGGGCCCTTTTGGGAGACCTCTTGGGGGCCTCTGGGGGCGTCTTGGCGGCCTCTTGGGCTGTCTTGGGTTCATGTTCGGCGTCTTGGATCGATTTTTGGGCGATCCAGAAACGTCTTGGCCCGACTTGGCGGCTTCTTGGCAACGTTTGGGTCCGTTTTGGCCAACCGAACCCCGACCAACCGAACCCAATCTGTGGAAGCCCCCCCCCACCCCCCACCCGGCAGAGCCACCCCGGCCCACCCCCCCCTTCAACTCACACGCCGGATCGGCGGATTTCCTCGCGATTTACTCCGGGAGGCCCTGGCCAGAGAGGTTCCCGAACTCAGGGACAGCGGTCTCGCTGGAGACTTCCTGGCAAATCAGTCAAATTAGTGGGGGCGCAGCCGCGATGACAAGGGCTCCCGCTCGATGCTTCATCGCGATTTGCTCCGATAGGCCCTTTCTCGTGGTCCATCCTTCTCTCCCCCCATCCGTCCCCCCTTCCACTGTTTTAGGGGCTGCGCTACATGTGAGTGGCAGGTAAGGAGGATATAATTACCCCCGAGGGGTACGGTCCAAGACAAAGAGGGCGGGTAGCGAGGGTTTGGGATATACGCGTTGCGTGGCACGTAATCGAATAAGAACAAACAGTCTTAAAATCATTGTTATTGCTGCTGGCGACCCACCCGCGACTTTCTCACATCGCTTGAACGACAACTCGGCGCCTGTGGCAGGCTCGTTGTATAATGTGTAGGAATGCGGCGCCTGCGGCGGGCTCTGATTGGACAATGCCCACCACCGCACCCCAGAAAGCCTACCAGCGCAGCACCATCGCCCACCAGCGCACGCCAGTCGGCTCTGACCTAGCTCTCGCCGCAAAGCCGGCTGCCACGCGAGGATCGCGGGTTTCTGTTTGCGGGGCCGTGCGCTCCGACCACGTCCTCGGTGCTTCCACGGCTCGGGCTGTGCCGATCTCGGGCCTCCAGTCGGCTCGAACCGCTGCTACGTGGGGCCCCCGCGAGAGGAGCGGGCCCCCGCCGCAAGGCGGGACCGTGCCCCCCTTTGGGGAGGAAGAGCATGAAATCGAGTCGCATAATGAGGCTGTGCGGTAAGAATGCGAGGGCTTTGGAGGGCCACGTTGGCGTGTTCGAACTGGGTTGGCCAGGCGAAAGTCGCCAAGCATGGGCCGCAGGGGCAGGGATGCAAGGGTACCCTCTGAAAGTTGCTCAGTAACGAGGGACCGAAGCCAGGGCTGCCGCTGGAAGCGCGAAGAGCAAGGTGAACCAGCACACCAGGAAAAGGGCCTGCTGGACTGCAGAAGCGGGAGCATCAGGCTGTTCTTCACGTTGCCGCGAACGTCAGGCGCTGATGCAGGGGGCTGGCGCCAGCCAGATGCTGGACCGGGATGGTCCAGGCGAAAACAGATGTACGCCCTTCGTGCACCTTTTGGGCCCGCGATGGCAGGGGCCATGCAGGGCCTTTTTCGGGCCACTTGCCTGCAATCCTCGATCCCCCCAGTGTTCATTGCCCTCCCATCGCCATCCGCCCGACCGAGGGACCTTGGTCCTGAGCCCCGAGGCGAGTTTTCTGGCCACGCCGCATGGGGTAACTCAGCGGCCTGTCACGCGGTGCCACTCCATAGGCACAGTCCCACGACACACGGTCGTCCCAGCCCTTCTACCGACGCACCCCCGACGTGCACGGTTTTTCTCCTTCTCTGTCTGATTGACAGCCCCAGGGCCAATCAAGGGTACCCGCGGGAGGCATCGCCGAACGAACCGAGCCGTATCGCCGATACATCGTCGAAGCGGCGCGATCCTGCGATCTCACCTGCTCCTACTCCATTCGGCGGCCTTGAAAAACGACGGAAAACCTCAGGGCAACCTTTCCCCCAGGACCACGACGAAGCGAGCCCCGGCGAAGCATTGGCCCAGGGTGGGAACATCGACTTGGAATCGGCGATAGATCGGCGATGTACCTCCGACAGCGCAGTCGCATGTTTCTAATGGAGTTGGGCTACCAGGCCCTTATCGCAGATCAGTGGGCGATGTGGGGTCGCCCCCTGGGACTATACCCCCATCTAATGTTGCCCTTGTTTTTCGGGCAATGCCTGGGCCCTCTGGCGGCCGTTCGGGATCACTGGGGGACCCCCCGAACGGTCTAGGCGAGGCGCAGCTGCTGGAGCGCATCTCGAGGCATGAGAACCTCGAAGAAGCGACGACCGCGTCCCGATCGCCAAGGGGTGGCAGAAGGCCGCTTGTCGTCACTGTCGCGGGGTGCTGTCCGCCTGGAAGGTGGGGGCACCCGGCGGCCATGGACCAGGACGAGAAGATGAACCCGCAGGGCGGCGGGGAGGACGCGTGCGCGCTGCCGCCGCGGCGGTGGGAGCGTTCCCGGCGCCCGGCCCGCCGCCAGAGGGGCCTTCCCCTCGGGAGCGTCCACGGGGGGGGTCTGGGGCAGCTTCGGGGGGGATTGGCTCCGTTCGAGACCGAGGGTCGAGGTTTCGGGGCGTTCGAAGGTCGAGGTTTGCTGGAGTGGTTGTCGTAAGTTCTCGGTGGCGGGTCTGCCTCGAGGGGCTCTCCGGTATCTGCGCCTCGCCGAGCCGCCCATCGCGGAAGAGCTTGTTGCACCGTTCATTCGTTTTCTAACCCATAGGCCGGTTCTCTCCCATCTGCATGCGGGTCCAGGCTTCATCTGCGGTCTACGTGCGGCTTCGCCCTTGGGAAACGGCTGCAGCCACAAAATGCCAAGTGTGAAGGGATGCTTGACATTCGCACTCAAGGCCTCCCAAGCGAGGTCAGATAAGATCCAAGAACATGGGGTCGGAAAAGCGCGCCCGATGTGGCCCGATGTGGAGCCCGATCTTCTCCATGCCGACGGCGCCGAGCGATTTTCCGATACTCGGACCCCACTTGGGAGGCCTCCAGTGCGCATGTCAAGCATCCTGTCGCATTTGCACTTTGTGGCTGCAGCCGTTTCCAAGGGGCGAAACGCGTGATCGCTGAAAAGCACCCAAGCCTGAAGCGCAGAGATCCTCACCAAAAATCGCGGCCTCGGGCCTCTCGGGTGCCTCCTCTCGGGGGGGGGGAGACCTTGGAGAAACGAAGACGAGGCCGACGACGGAGGTCGAGGTGAGGTTGTCGCGCATCCTGGTCGGTTTCGGGTGGCTCTCCAGCTTCGGAACGCTTTCTGGCAGCTCCGCCCAGCCGAAAGCGTTCGGGGGGCGCCCGGCTCGCTCCGACTGGCCGCCAAGGGGCACGAGTTCTGACCCAGAAACCGGGCGTCGAGAAGCGTTCGGGTCGGACGACAGGGGGGCGATCGGGAAGGGACGGCGGTGGCGGGCGGGATCTGCTGCGTGCAGCTGGTTCCGGCCTGGTCGCCAGAGACTGGGCGTGTTCCTCGATGTATGGCCGCCTCTGGCGGCGAAAGGCGCCGGAAGAGCCAGCCGCGTGCACCATCCACCCCTCCTCCTATTCCCCCCCCCGTTACTCTGACGTCGCGCTTCCCTTCGCAGCACGGGCCCCTGGAGGTCTTGACCCCCTCCCTGCTGTGTGAGGTGTCTGCTCCCGCTTGTTCTAGAAATACTGACAACTAGCCTAGGCAATATTCTAGTTCGCCTTGCGAATATTCTAAGTCAGTTAGTTGTTTCGTGTGTAAAAGCCTATCTATTCTGCGGACCTCTGGGGGGGCATTATAAGGGTCTGGGGCAGCTAGAACATGTTTTATCGCACGCGCCGAAGCAGTGTAGAAGTGATAGACCCCCGACTGATGAATGCCCAAAACTGTGCGACATTGAGATTAGTAAAGGGTTTCGCAAGGGTTTCTCGCATCACCCGCGAGAGATCGTTACCCGACTTTCAAGGAGAATCTGGTCACAATCTTCTGTGGCCAGGAGTGTCGTGCACGCGTGACGCCAGCCCGTTCGACATGGTGAGTGTCAGTTTTTGTGTGTCGGAAAGCCGGTCGATCTGAATTATTATGAGTCGATTTGACATGACGGTCATATTAATTTTACATATTGTTTTCAGATTGACCCCATTTTGATTCAGATTGACGTCACATGGATTTCATATTGACGTTGGTTTGACTTCAGAGTGACGTCAGATCGAGTTGACCCGAGGTCGATCTGAGGTCAATCTGATATCAATCTGGATCGATCTTGTCAAACATAGGGCAGACTTGCATGTAGACAGTGGCGCGGGGCGATTGGGATACAGGCATATCGAATCCAGCCATTGTGTTGCGGTCCTGAGCTTGATTCGCCTGCGCGTTGCCTCAGAAGTTTTGGTGAAGTTAGGAGAAGATGCGATGAGTTACAATGGAAGCATGACTAACTTCTCTGAAATATGTTACGCATAGCGTGCAGATGCCATTTCCGCAATCATCGCAACCCGACGTAGAACTCCTTTATCAGCGAGGTTTCACAACGTGGGACCAATGATTTTTCCCGATTCGTGTTCAGGGCCGTCTCTGGCGCCGGTAGGCGGAAGCAACACCATCTGCCTACAGCCGATGCGCGATCCCCCCTCAGCAGGGGATAGGCTCAGGGGTGCATACATGGACCCCCAATCGCCCATTGATAGGGGCCCGATAGCCGACCCCGCCCACGACCGTGCGGTGCCTCTCTTGTGGCCCGATGGCCGATCTACCGGCGATGTACCCCCTCGCCTTCCTTGGTGGTCTCCAAACCAGGTGGTGAGACACCCGGTGGTGACCCCGATTCTCCAAAACAATAATTTTGGGTCACCACCAGGTTTGGGGACACGCGGTCGCCACGAGGTTTTGCGTTTCCCGGGCCAGCCAACGCTCGAAACCCATTACCCAAATCGCCCAAAACTCACCACCGGGTGTGCTCACCGCCACGTTTGGGGTCCACCAACTTCCGTCCGACCCAATCCACGTCGCCACGGCTCGGCGCAGCTCGAAGAGCTACTTGTGTTGGCGCCCCAGGTCAAATTTCCTCAGAACTCCACCTCAGATGAGGACGAAATGAGACTACGGTAGTGGGCCTTCGGGGGAGGCCCTCGTCGCCATGACTGGTCGCAGCTCCGAAAGTTTGTGTTTTTGGACCCCACGAGGGGTCCAGGGGAACCGATTTTACGATGCCGTTGTGGCAACTCGCCCATGTTCCGACCATCGTCGCGATTTTCTCCCTGGGGCCAGTCTCTCACCTGTGCCGGGTTCTCTTTTGTTGGCAGCCCCAGGGCACGAGAGTCCACGGAAGCCGAAGAAGTAAGGGTGTGGCGTGGCGACCTCTTCGCGGCCGCAGGGAGCCCCCGGATAGCAGCGGCTTCCACGCCTGGGTGTGGCCACCCCTGGCATCCCTGGTCGGCACGGTCGACATGGATACGGAAAGAATGAGCACGACGACCAGCAGCAGCAACAGCAGCGTTCGTTGTCGGCGTCGCCGCGCGCGTTGCCTCCCCTGCCCAACAGCGGCCAAGCATTGGTTTCCGCGCCCAGGTTTGGCTTCCTTTTGTCGAAGAAGGCAACGTTCTGCAAACATATGAATATGCAGAGTTCTGCGCGGATGTCTCGGATCTGCGCGGGGCCTCTTGGCGGCGCCTCCAGCGCCGCCCTTGGCGCGTTCCGCGCGCCAGGGAAGGGACCCAGCGCGGATTTGAGAAATCCGCGCAGGCCTGCCAACGTCTATATGTATGCCTTCCCCTGCCTTGGCCTCCCTGTAGCCGCGCGCCGAGGTCATGTTTGCCCAGAGTCACTCTTGCGCGTTGCCGAGATTCGTTTCGTTGATGGCCCGGGGGCTCGGCAAGGGCCCCCCCATGGTGGAAATCCGCTCTTCGTGATGATTGGTTCGCTCCCGCCTGTGACTTCGTCAAAATGTCTGCTCGCAGTGCTGACACGTTGTAAAAGCTATGCGTACGGAAGGCGGCTCCTTTTGAACAAGGGGCTCTCGCTCGCAACATCGATCGACCCCATGATCAGGAGCGTGGCAAGCAACGCAACAGCCACACGAATGGCGGGGGCTCGTTTTCAGAACCGCGGCCGTTTCTCACAGCGACAACAGTCAGTGGGCGACTTCAGTGCACGACTTGTCCAGTTTGAGGTTGCCCGTTGCCTACTCGTTGTCCTCGTCCCCCTGCGCAGCTAAGGATGTCCTTGCCGACGCGTCCTGCTGGATGCGTGGCCTCGGCGTACGTGCGTGCATTGTTGCATTGTTGCGGCGCGATCCCCCTTTCCCTTCCTGCTTCCCCCCCTCGCCCGCTCTGTCTCCGTTTCGCCTCTTAGCCAGTTGCTAACTTCTGGGTGATCTCGGCAGAGGTCGCGGTCGCGGAGCAGGAACGGGAGGAGGAGGAGGAGTGGGAGGAGGAGGAGTAGGAGGAGGAGGAGGAGGAGAAACATGAGTAGGCGGAAGGGTGCAGCCGCTGGTTGGTCTCCGGCTGGCGCAACCCCTCCTCCCCCCCGAGTGCGGCCGCTGGTTGGTTGCCAGGCGCGGTTGCCCAGCGCTCGCCCCTGCTTTGGGGGCCGGCGCCTCGCGCTTGGGTTTGCGCCGGCGCAGACCAACGAACGCTGGGGTTCCCCGAGGCTCACTCACACCCTTTCTTTTTTTTGTGTGCTTCTGGTGCTGCATCGTACATCGTGCTTGTCAGTTGCTGCATCCATCGTGCGTGAGACCCATGAAACCCATGAGGGGGAGGAGGAGGAAGAAGAGGAGGAGGAGGAGGGCTCCTTGCCACTGGTCGGCGCGCTCCCCACAAACGCCTCCCACCAGCACGAACGCCCCCAGCCCCACGGCCGCCCCGCACCCCCCCCTTCCCGCGCACTCCTCCGCAAGAGGAGGCGCCTGCTGCGGAGGAGCCCGCGCGGTGGGCCGCCGCCGGGGGAGGAAGGAGGGAGGAGGAGGAGGAGGAGGAGGACGAGGACGAGGACGAGGACGAGGACGAGGAGCACGACGAGGAGGACGAAGAGGAAGAGGAGGAGGGGGACGAGGAGGAGGAGGAGGAGGAGGAGGTGGAGAAGACCGTAGCCACTGCCTCAAACCGCTCTGGCTCGAGAAGCACGGCGCAGGGCCAGCACGCACCGCGTCATTTGGGCCGCCAGAGGCCCGCACGCGGGATGATTTCGACATCCCTTTTCCCCGTGCACGAACAGTCATAGCGTACGCGAGTTTGCCCAACGGAGGCGTTTGCGCTTGTGGTACTGTCTAGAAAAGCGCCGGCAAGAGAATGCCGCGGCTCCCAAATTGAAGTTTTGGTGTGGACGTGGCAAAGCAGGAGTGAATGCTAGCGGCGCAAACATTGCCAGGTCCCCAGATCAGAACGCGAGGTCCCTACGCCGTTTGGTGCGACGTTGCCCGCTGGTGGTGCGGGGGTTGGCCAGCTCCGCCGTGCTCTCCACGTTTGCCCATGGCTCCTGACCTCGTTGGGGTAGTTCCTCGCTGGGCACAGGCAGGTCGGAGTGGGCTGCGGCGGCGGCTCCGGCTTCAGCGCCCTAAGCGATCAGGACCTCCACAGCATGGAACAATTGGGCACCAAGACGAACAACGCCCACATGCTCCAGTCTTGCAAGTTTGAACGCGAGCGGCGGGTGCATCCTCCCGTTGGTGCGCACGCCTTCACTTGCTCAGATCTCGCGCACCTCTTGACGCTCGAGGGCCAGTTGTCCGCGGCGACCGAGAAGCTGGAAGGCATCAGCCATGTCAGGGACCAGCAGAAGAAGGTCGTTGCTGAGCGCATGGGCCAGGTTGAGGTGGCCACTAACGCGCATAAGCGCATAAGGCATCTGTCAAGTCGCTCCATGCCCGCGCAGCCGGCGGCAAGCAGGTGGAGTCGGCGGCCCCGAAGTTCCGCATTAAGGATAATTTGGGCGGGTACATATCTCAGCTAATCATCGAGGACGAGAGCACCTTCGGCTGGGGGAAGGTCAGTGAGCCCACCCCAGAGGATAAGGCGCAGCTCGCAGAGAGGAAGAAGCCCATTGCGGACGGTCTCAAGGCGGGCACCCAGCATCAAGCCGGCGGAGTTCGATAGAAGCAGAAGCCTTGATTCAACAACGCCAGGACCACGTCTCCAAGGCGGCGAAGAAACGCGAGCCCGCAGGTCAGGAATTGGGCTCGCCGGAACCGCAGGCGGCGGCGGATGCCGTCAACATCCTTGCCGATGCCCCTGCGGCATTGGTGGGCGTTGGGGCTGCGGCTGCCACTGAGTCGCGAACGCCCTGTTGATGCCCTTCTCCGCGCCCGGGCGGCGCTCGGTGCCTCGCGGGCGGAAGCAAATCCGCTGTCGGATTTTTAACGTTCTCCTAGCTTGCCTCGCCGCTCAGTCCGGGCCCCCCCCTCTTTCGCGCGAGCTTCCCCCCCCGCAAAGGGCCCCAGCGAAGAAGCGGCGGCATGGGCTTCTGGCTGGAAACGCTTATGCAATTGGTTGGCGACATATCTGCACGTTTGGTGATTTCTTTGGCGAGCGAGTCTCGAGCGGGCGCCCTCCTGCCCCAGGAGATCGCCCGGGCCCGCGTCGAAGCTAAAGAGGCAGAGTCACGCTTGGCTAAGTTCGGCTCGCAGTGCAGCGGCAGCCTCTCCGTTGTCACCCAGGGAGACGGTTTCTCGGGAGGTGTCGGAGTCGGGTGTCGTCGCTATTCCGGGATGCGCCTGCCCCCCGGGGTGAAAGTCATTAGTTTGCCGAGTTTCTTGAGGGCTCGCACCTGCAGCGCAAATGCGTTTTATCCCTGAGGGGATTTTAGTTGTTTTACTGCGTCTTCCGTCTGGGGGTGATGCCTAGTGGGCTGAAGGGTCGCGCTTTCTGGCCCGGCCTAGGGTTGCTTGCTCGCGCGGGTGGACTGGCGCTCGCTGTCGGGGGCGATTGGAAATGCGGGCCGCCGCGCGTCCGAGGGAGTGGTTGGGGCTCTAGGCTCAGAGCGACGATCTGCGCTCGGCCCCCCTCGCTTGCCGCCGCGGCGAAGTTCGGGCGGTGCTCTGCTGTCTCGCCCCGCCAGGCCTCGCAAGTTCGAGCGGGGAGTTCAGCTGCGGCAAGGTCTCTGCGTTGAAGCCCCACTGGGTCGCGCAGCTGGCATTTCAGGGTAAATGTGCCACCCCCGAAGTGCGAGTGCTTTGAAGGCCTGGGGGTTTTCCTTCGGCATCGCGCTGATCTCCCCCGCGAACCTCCCAGCCCCCGATCGGGCGGGGGGCGCTCGCGGCCCGCTTGAGTCGGAAAGGTGATGTCGGGGGAAATGCCGCCCACGTGGGGTGCGCGGGTCAGTCCTGCCGCCTGGCTGGGGTCGCAGAGGGCTGCCCCCCTCTCGAGGGTGGCCCTTTCGGAAAGGCGGCCCGCGGGGATCTCGGTTCGGTGGCCCAAGAAACTGTACAATCGAAAGAGGCGCAATGGGCTCAGGGGGAGGAGTGCGTCGACCCCCGATCGCCCGCTCATCGCCGGTAGGGGCCCGACAGCCCACCCCCCGCCCAGGAACGTTTGGTGCCGCGATCGGGGCCTAGCGCCGATTTATCGGCGACGTATCGCCGATTCCAGGTCGATGTTCCCCCACCCCTTGCGCCAGTCCCCCATATCGTTCCCCCTCAGCAAGACGCATTCGAACAGCATCTCGCTGCTTCTCATATCCTTCCGCTGTTGTTCCTCACGCGGCCCTCGTGCACCCGGGCGTTTTGGGGCAAAACAGAGCCTCGTTCTTTGTTTGGCGTTCCTTTGTGTTACGGCAGGTTCGCGTCGTGTCGACACGGCCGCGTTCAATGTTGACCGCCGCTAGTGGCCCAGAATCAGCCAATGTGGACCGATTCGGTGATCGGAAAACTGCTACAGGTTTGAACGATGCAGGCAGTGTCAGGAACCAATGCCGCGCCATTCAACCTGCCTCTGCCTGGTGCCGTCGCCCAGGTGGAAGACTGGGGACCGCATCTACGCCGTCTGGGCAGGAAACGGCTGCTATTATGCTGCCACGGTGACGGAGGCTCGGCTCCACTAGCCGTTGCTTTGTTCTTTGGCCAGAGAGGGATGCTCGTGGAGCAAGGCGTCATGCGAATGATAAGTTTCAAGGTGTTCATCATGTTGTAGATTTCACATTGCTCCACATGTGATGCAGAAACGAGGGCTGCTAGATACTCCAGGATTATTGGAACGTACCTTGAGCCATTCGCATCATGTCATCATTCCCGTCCTACCATTATCCACGAGTTCTTTCGTTGGCTAGGGAGGAATGGAGGTGGAGGTGGCATGCGGCCAAGATCCCCGCGCTTCCCGCTGTGTTGGCAACATGTTTGTCGCATCTCGCGCTCTGCTTCGTCTCTGATTCGTCGTGAGTTTGAGCTTGCGTGTTGGAGCTTCTGTCCACAGCAGACGATGGGCTCGACTCGGTAGCATCCTCGTGCGGGATGGACCGCGCAAGCAGACACGAAATCTGACAGCCCAGCCAAGGCAGGGCTTTGCTTGCATGGCAACACTGATCTCTCCCCCCGTCCTGCCGTTGCTTATTCTACTACATCTCCTTCTCCTCGTCCCCTGCCGCCTACCCCTTAATATTGTGTCCCCCGCCTTTCTCTGCAGAACTTACGCTCACTTCGCACGTGTTCGTTCTCTTGCCCCTCGCATCTGTGACTCGCTAGTGCCGCCGCGCAGATGGAGGATGGAGGCGTATCCCCCGCCAGAACCTGACCAGCTCCCTTCGCCCTTCATCCTGGACCTGGTTTGACTGCCAAGGGAAACTTCTGTCCCCAGGGCGAGGAAAGATACCACCCTTGTGCTTGCGGCGCACACGGACAGCCACAGGGCGCCATCGTGAGCGTTCGCACCGATCCTTGGGCGGGATGGTGGCGGTGCTCGTTGCAGTTGCTCTCCGAACATGCGTTCCGTGGGCTGTTGACGACACGACTGGTGCCGTTTACCCCTGCGCTATGATCTTGATACATGCGCATGTCATTTGCGCATGGCTCCTGTTCCGAGTCCGAAGGCAAATCCGAATTATTTCTCTGGTCGTTAGGTAGCTAGCCTAGGTGGATGCTTGCTTGCTTGCAGGCTTGTTGCTTGAATAATTCTCTGCATGCCTCGGTGTTTGCTCGCCTACTTGCGCGTTGATTGTATTTCGCCACTGGTTCTTCGCATGCGTGTGTCACTGAGTGATCGATTGCGAGATTGCTTGCATGCGCGATTTATGCTGTTGTGCGCACGCTTGCTTGCGCGATTGTTTGAGCAGTCATTTGTGTGTGTGTGTGTGTTGATTGTGTCTGCGGATTCCTGTTCGCTCAGGTGCATGCTGCATGCTTGCTTCGTTGCTTGCATTCTCAATGCAGCGATAGTCCCTCGTCGATCCACCTTTGGAGCCGCGCCTGGTGCAGTTTTCGGAGCGCGATACATGTTTTTGTTTAGGTGGCCTGTGTGCCCAGAGCGCAGCACGCTCCCCCTCGGCGTCACCCATGCCCAGGGAGGCCCACGATGTCAAGTTCTTCCAGGGCGTGCCACGGCGCTCTCGGAGCGCTCTCAGAATGGCCGCGGCTCCCAGTTCGTCCCTCGGGCCCGCCGACCCTTGGCGAGGGATGGCTATACGCCGTGTCGTTCGGCCGGGGGATTGGAGGAAACGAGGGTGGTTCAGTGCTCGGCGCAGGGCGATCGTTGGGAAGGGGTCCCAAGAACGTCCTGTTATGCAGTCAAGGCGCTGTAATGCGGCCCACTTGGGGCTCTGGAGGGGCTCAAGCTTTCGGACTGTTCCTTAGATCGAGGTCGTGCGACCTGTATTCGTGGCCGAGGCTCGCGGTGGCCAGCAAAGCCCCTTCGGTCCCTTGTCAGCCTTCCTCATTGAAGCACGATGGCCATCATCGCTTCCGGTGAGATCCCGCGGCAGCTCCCCGACCGAGCTTGCTCCTGCCTGCCTACCTTCGGCCTCGCAGGCGAGGGGGGGAGGGGCCCCACGCGAGCGGGAAAACGACTCAGGTTAGCTGGCCTGAAGGCGCTTCACGGCGCACCCACAGCTGAAGCCGGAGCCAAAGCGGAAGCCGACGCCAATTCTGGAGTGCCAGAACGCGGCCAGAATTCAGCAGGGCATGAGGGTGCAGACCCGTTTGACTTGGCTGATGCTCGGGGGGGGCCTCGCAGGTGCAGGAGGAGAAGCAGTCCCTCACCGTCGAGTGGGACGACAGGGACGGCTCCTACAGGACCATACCTTTCTCGCAGGCCAGCGCCCTCGCTCCCCCTCTCGCCGCCGGCGCGTCGCACGTTCTTGTATGGCTCTTTCGAGCGTTGGTGCTTCTCACGCCGCCCCCGTAACTAGCCGCGTGGTGCCCCTGCGGCAGTGCGGGGTCTTGTACTGTTCGGATAACAGACACCTGTAAACTTGACCTTCCTAGGTCCGCGCGGAAGTCCTGGGTCGGCGCCGTACTCTTTGGCGGCGCCTCTGGCGTTAATTACCCCTGGCGCGCTTCGTGCGCCAGGTGAGGGGAGCCCCGCGCCGACCCACGAAACCCGCGCGGACCTGCGACAGTTCATCGAACTTGTGTTTGGCAAGATCACCGCCGTTCCGTGCCGGAAGTACCCATCTTGCCATACGTTGGGCCTTAGATTTGCCAAGCAATTGGACTTCGTGCTCCCCCAGCCGTTGTGGGAACCCTTGGGGAAGCACCTGTAAGAGGAGGAGGAGGAAGAGGAGGAGGGAGGAGGAAGAGGACGAGGTGGGGGAGAACGGGGAGGAGGAGGAGGAGGACGAGGAGAAGGAGGATGAGGAGGACGAGGAGGAGGACGAAGAGGACAAGTTGGACGAGGAGGACGAGAAGGAGGAGGAGGAGGAACAAGTGAGAAATGAGGAAGGAGGAGGGAGGAGGGAGGAGGAAGAAGGAGGGGGAGAAGGGAGGACATAGACTAGGGACGGAGGAGGGAGGAGGGATGTGGGAGGAAGGAGGACGGAGGACGGAGGAGGGAGGAAGGAAGGAGGAGGAAGGAAGGAGGAGGAAGGAAGGAGGAGGAAGGAAGGAGGAGGAAAGGGGGATGAGGGACGCGGGATGGGGGCGGGGGGGGGAGGGAGGAGGGAGGTGGGAGCAGGGAGCCAGCGATGAAACAGTCAGCTTTCTCCGCGCTACGGAGCCGGCTTAGACGACGGTGAGCGCTCCGAGCTGTTGGGCGGCCTCTGGCGGCAAATCGGCAGGACCCTCCAAAGAGGGAGCGCTGAGATGCTGCTGAACGCGTTCTTGCCCTAGGCCACCAGGAAGACGACCACAGCCACCTGCAGGGCACGCGGCGCGACCGCCGCCAGCGCCGCGACCGCGACAACCGCTAGCGCGACAACCACCACGACCATCGCCACCACCATGGCCACCACCAGTGGCAGCGCGACGATCACCACGACCACCGCCAGGATTGAGTCCGCGGTCGGAGCGCCGACGGCCACGGCCACAACCACCACCACGCCCGCCACGACCGCCTCCGCCGCCCGCCGTCCCTCTGCGACCTCTGACTGCACGACAACCACCACGACCACCGCCAACGCGACCGCCACCAGCGGCAGCGCGACGCTCACCACGACCCACACCAGGACCAGGTCCGCGTTCGCAGCGACTACGACCACGGCCGCGACCACAACCACCCCCGCCCCGAAGGCCCCCGCCCCCCGCCGTCCCTCTCCCTCTTCCGCGCCTCCTCATCCTTCTCCTCCAGATGATCAATTCATTCACGTGGGGCCCGTCGCCGAAGGCGGCGATGTCACTGGCCGGCGGGTGCGATCGGATGGATCATTCCGGCCGCCCCAGGGGTCCTGTTCGCGGTTGCCGGTCCCTTCTGGGAGCCCTTGGGGCCGTGGCGACAGGGAGGGAGGGAGGAGGGAGGACGGGAGAGGGAGGGAGGCGGGAGGGAGGGAGGAAGGTTGGGAGGGAGGCGGGAGGGAGGGACAAGGGAGGGAGGGAAAAGGGAGGGAGGGAGGGAGGGAGGGTTGGTAGGAGGAGAGAGGGAGCAGAAAAAAGAGAGGAGAAAGGAGGAACAAACATGGAGGGAGGAATGATGAGGAACGAAGGACGAGGGAGGAGGGAGGAGGGGATGGGTCGGGAGGCGTGGGAGAGAAGGGAGGAGGGCGGAGGGATGGAGGATACCATTGCTTCCCCCGCCATTGTCAGGATAACGTTGCTTAATGTGTACACATTTCATCCTGTATCAATATTGGCCCAGACTGTCCCCAGGGCATTGCGCATAGCAGGCTGCGTTCAAACGTCCAGAGGCCCCATCCTCGATAACCAGCGCTGCCGGGGACGAGCGCGAGACGTTCAATCGTCCCCGCACATGTTCTTCAACGCCATTCAATTTTAGATCGGTTGCGCGATTCCACGCCAGCTTTTGCAACGGGATTTCTCGAACAATCCGTATACACATACGTATCGTCGATCGCAAAAACATGCTTTCTCGCCCCCTCCTGCTATAGTCATCAGCCACGTTGACCAATTGATCGTCCAGTGGTGTGGCTCTGCAGGGAATGCCTACCCCTTCAGCTGTGTATGCACGCGGTCTTGTTTCGGACGCTGACCAAGAGCCTGATCGATTTGATTTCGGGCGCCGAGGGGTCGACGCGCGAAAATGTTGGCAACACTCATGCAACCCGTGCGCGGAGAGCCACCCTTGCGGCACGCACTGTGGAGTTTGATCAATATTGCGAAGGCCGGCTTTGAGGACGACGAAGATGAAACGAGGGGGGGCACGGGGAGGAGGATGAGTGGGAGGTGGAGGAAGTGTGGAAGTGGATGAGGGAGGAGGAGGGGGGAGAAGGATGTGGAAGAGAAGCAAGAGGTTGAGAAGGAGGCAGAGGAGAGCAGGAGGAGGGGGAGCAGAGGGGCGGGGAGGAGGAGGAGGAGGAGGAGGAGGAGGAGGAGGAGGAGGAGGAGGAAGAGGAGGAGGCCAGAGGCTTTCTTGGGACAGCCTGGGGCTCTCTTGAGGCCGTCTTGGGTCGTCCGGGGCTCCTTTTGCGCCGTCTCGGGGCACTTTGGAATGCCTCCTGGGCAACTTGGGGCTCTCATGGGTTGTCTTGGGGCAATATTGGGGGCCTCTTGGGCCGTCTTGGAGGCGTCTTGGGCCGTCTTGGGGCCCCCTTTGGCTGTTAGGGGGCCCTCTTGGGGGCCGTTTGGGCCATCTCGGGGCGATCTTAGGGGCCTCTTCGGCCGTCTTGGCGCGTCGGGAAGCGGAAGAGGCAAGAACGCCAAAATCCTTTAACAATGTATGGGGAATCCATGAATGCTGCCTCTTGGGGCTTTCGTGGGAAAGCTCCTGGGGGCCTCTTGGGGCGCGTTGCAGGCCTGTTGGGCCGTCTGGAGGCCGTCAAGGCGTCTTGGACAGATCGTTCGGCGATTCGGGGTTCTCTTGGACTGTCTTCGGGGCCTTTTGGGGGACTTTTGGCCCGTCTTGGGGCTTTTTGGGTCTCCGGGACTTCCCGGGGGGGCGTCGTTTTGACCTGCCCCCCCCTGGGACCACCCAGCACCCCCCCCCGCGACCCCCCCCCGGGGACCCCCCCTCCCCCCTGGCGGGGGATGGATCGAAGGGAAGGGGCTTTCCTTCGATTCAATTTCGACGTTGTTCAACTTCGTTCTGGTTGGCGCGCTGAGGAAGTCTCTGGGAAATGGGGGAGTTTCGACGAGCCCAGAGAAAGGGGGAGGCAGGGAAAGGGGACGACAGAGACGACGACCAACGAATGACGGAGATGACGACTTGAACAGACAAGCCCCTCACACACGCCGACAAGGTCGGCGAATTCAGTGTTGAGCTGTATCCCGGCATGTGAGTGTGTCGGGCGAGTCGAATGTATATGGGTGGTGCGGCCACGGCGTGGCACACATCGGTTTTGCAAAGCGGACGCGAGAGGGTAAACAACGACAGTATGTACTTAGTGACCTGTTGTTTCGAACAGCTGTGTTGGCCTGAGGCGTGTTTGAAGAGGTACATCAAAGCGAGGCGACTGCCGCGCAAATGGTTTCTGTGGTCCAGGCAGGGCCGATACCAGTTAGTGGTCGTGTTGTTGTTTATTGTTTTGCCCAAGTGCGCGGGCCTTCGTTCCCCCTTCTCCCCCGTTGAGTAGATCTTGGCTATTTTGGGGCCTGCTCCGAGCAGTGCGGAGTCCCTCTTTCGCAGGACGCGCTGTTGCCAACAGTCGCCATAAGCAGAGCTCCGGAACCAGACCCCCGCTCCCTTCTTTAAACGCCCACTGTCGAAACGCCGAATAAGAAAACGCTCGCCGATGCAGGCCTTGGAGAGCAAAGGTTCGAGCGTGTAGCCCTACAGATGATGATACACCAGCGCGTGCTCGCCCGCTCCAGCCAAACAAGGTGCCTAGGAAACGACCGCCGGCATCGATGCGACGATTCACGCGGGACCTACTATTCCGAATCTGGGCGCGGACGTCGCCGAATATATCTCCACGCGAAAACGGGGAGACAGTTGGACGAATGCTGCCTTCGATGCTTAATGGTTTGCGAGCTGATGAACACAGGCGCTCGCATACATGGAGCATGGCGTATCAAGACTTGTACACATACATGCAAGGACCGTTTTGTCTGATCGGGTCAATTCCGATATTCTTTGTGGTATAATGGTGTTTGATTATGCTTGGCAGGATCACGGTTTGGGCGAAGCCTGAAATGGATGCTAGTGAACACGCGTGGCAGGTAGAGAGTCTGCCGACTTTAGTATTGCAGCCTTTGGTTTTTGCCTCCGGGCATTTGCGCAGGAAGTTTGTTCGGAGCAGTGTGTCGACGGAGTTTCGATGTTGGGTTTGTGTTTGTAGCTTTTCCTGCCAGTCGTGGTTGAAGTTCCGTTGTCGTATTTCGCGCAGCTTGCTCGGACAGCAGTTGCTGCGTTCAGCGATTAATTTGGACTGCCGTTCTCTGTCAGGCGGCGGTTTCACTAACAAGTGCAAGTCGGACAAGGACCTGTGGCGCCTTCTTGGGCTTCCGAAGCGGCTTGCAACAATCGGCGGCCACGTGATCGATCTGGAACTGTTCATGATCTAGCGCGGGTTTGGGATGAAGCGCGCGCCGATACCTCGGGGAGTGCCCCTCCGCTACGCTGCTCATGGGGTGCATGGCGAACATGGTCGTGGCCTCGTTCTCCCAATGCCAGTTTGGCACTGCAATCTCGCGCCGCATCTTGGTCGAGCGAGGATGGAATGCGAGGACGCGCGAATATCACGCGCATATTCAACGACCAGATGGGCCCAGGCGGGTGACATGGCAACGCGATACATTCTGAGCACGATTCCACACCCTGGCCTCGCCACAGCGCAGGATGCCAAGCCCGAGCGCGCGCGCTGGAGAATGACAGCGGGCAGTTTTGCATTGCACTGGGCGAGGCTGTTTAGCGACCGTAAGCGCGGGGCCTTTTGTGGACATGGTGCTGGAAGTAGCCAACGCGTTGACTTGCGTCGAGCTGAAGGGCTTCGCACTGAATTTTCAAGTTCGGCGGTTGTCGAGCATTTTCGTCGCCGCGAATGTGAAGTATGTTCGACCTCGCTTCTCTTTTCTCAGTTGCGCCAGACCTGGGCATACTCGTTGACGCAAGGCCGATAGCTTCTTCCAGTGAACGCACATCAGCGAGCAGCGCCTCGCTCCCCGTGCACACGGAGCGCAAGTGAAGCGGTTCGGTGGCGGGTTCGACGCTCCCTGTTCGGGGGGTGTTGCCCCGGTCTTTTCCGCGTGGAAGAGCTCGGCGCCGCGCCCGCCAGTCGCGCGCGCCGCGCCCCCGAGCCCCCTTGGAGCGCGCTTGCGACGGACGCCGGGCGGCACTTCGAAATCGCGCAAGTTTCTCAGGCAGACGGCGCCCTGAATGCAGTCATGATTCGCGCAGGCGCAGCGGCGTTACGTCGCCGCAGTCGCCATGATTCGCGCAGGCGCAGCGGCCAACTGAGCGAGCGCCGGCGGCAACCCGGCGACGGCCGTCGCGCCGCGCGCGGAGTTGCACCCAGCTGCCAACCGCGCCGGCCCCGATGTTGGAGTAGACAATGCGTGCACTGACCGACGCGACGCGCGCAGAGCCCCCGCGCCCCCCCCCCCCCCCCCCCCCCCCCCGCCGCAGCGCGTTCTTTCCTTGAGGCCGTTTTGCGGCTCAACTAGTTAGTCTTTGAAGCCCCAGGGAAATGTCGGATGAGGTTATGTCGGCGCGAGGGGGCATTTCCGAGCGCGGGGAGGGGCGCGGGTCTCGGAGAGCGCCGGATCTGAAGCGGGCAAGGCGGGGGCCGATCGACGCGCGCGAAGTTCCCGTGCCCCGCTGCCGCAGAGCGCTTTCTTTATGGAGCCGTTCGTGACTCTTGTTGTTCTTGGGGCCGGGCGACCTTGCGCCGCGTCCGGGAATCAGGCCCTCCGGCCACAACCGCCGGGCGAGGCCCAGCCTGCGCCCGCGCAGGCGATGCCCAGTGGGCCCTGTGGGGCCACCGCGTTCTGGGCGGGCCGCGGGGCACTGCGTTGGACGCGGAAGTAGCGCGCCCTCGTTGACCGCGACATCGCGCCAGTCGGCGGCGCGCAAGGTGCCGTGAGAAACCAGGCAGGCGGATCGCATGCGCAAAATGCCCCCCGCCCCCCCCAGCGCCCCTCGGGGGCGGGGGCGGCAATCTGCCGGCGCCGCCGCCAGCCAGCGCCCCAGGAAGCACGGCAGCCGTGGCCGGATAAAAGGCGAGCGCGCAGGGTTGCCAGTCGGGCCTCCGGACTGGGCTCTCGAGGCATAGCCTCGCGACGAACATTTGCACGCAGCATGGGCGCGCGGAGCCCGGCATTGAGGCCAGCGGGCGACCGCGAGACGACGAGCCACGGCCCGCGGCGTCCGGGAGGGCCCGACAGCACGCAGGGCTGCCGGCATTGCCGCCAGGTTGCGCCCTTAAAACAACTGCCTCGCGACGGGGGCGCGCGCGCGCGCAATCCGCCAGCGCCGGCCAGCGAGCACCGCCGCAATCCAATGCCCGAGATGATTCAACGCACGGTGGCCAGAGACGCGCGTGAGAGGGCAGGACAGCCAGGCTCGCCGCCGGGCTGCTCACCCTGGACCACTGCCCCGCGACGGGGGCAAGCGCGCGCGGGCGTGAATCCACGACGATTGGCGCAGCCGCCAACCAGGGCCCAACGAACCGAGGCAACTGGGGAGACGAGGGCGCGCGGGGCCGCCGGCCGCGCCGCCTGGCTGCGCCCTTGAAGCAACCGACTCGCGGCGGTGGCGGGCGGGCGCCACCCGCGGACGCGCGGCGGCTAGCACCGCTGCCAGCTGGCCGCAGAATGGAGACGAACTTTGGCAGCGGAGAGGCGCTAGGGCCGCTGGCCTTGCCGCTGGGCCGCGCCCTCGAGGCGACTGTCTTCGAAGGCGCGCGAAGGCTGGGGGCGCCGCGAGGCTGCGCCCGAAGGAGACGAACCGTGGCGACGCGAGCGACGCGACGTCGCGCGGGGCCTCTGGCCTTGCCGAAGGGCTGCGCCCTCCAGGAAAGTTTCTCGCGACGGGGGCGAGCGCGCGGCATGGGCGGCTGCGAGAGAGCCAGAATCCCACACATCCTAACGTCATGGTTTTTCCACGACGGCCAGATGTAATGGTTTTTATGCCTTGTCTTGTTTGTTTGGCAATGTTTTGTTTTTCTTTTTCTGCGTTGTCGTGGTTGTTGTGGCAATGTCATGGTTTTCTCTGTGTTGTCGTGGTTTTCGTTGGATTAGCTTCGTGCTGGCTTCCATTATGAAGAGACGCGCGCGCGAGCGCCGCGACTGAATTAACGGTGGCCGATCTGATTTCCAAGTTTACATGTGCGCGTTTCCGATCGGACGCGCGCGCGTGGGTAAAGTCTGAGATTATAAAGTTACCTCCCAATTCAACATGACTGCAAGTGGTAGCATGTTTGCCCACAGTCTAGGCACTGCGCTTCGCGGCCCCTACAGTGAGCTCCACCGCGGTGTCCGCGCGCGTCGGTCTCCGCCACCCAGCGCGGCGCGTTTCGTGGCAGGCTCACTATAGAACCATTCACATGCCTTCCCCGCAGCAGCCGTGACCGATTGAATTTCCAAGTTGACGCGGGTTCTGATGTAGAGGAGGAGGAGGAGGAGGAGGAGGAGGAGAGGAAGGAGGAGGACCCCCCCCCCCTCCCCCTCCTCCCCCCCCACCCCCCCCTCCTCCTCAGGCCTTGCGCGCCCGAGAGGCCCAGCCAGGCGCGATCGCGCGCCGCGCGCGATGGCGTCGTCGTCTCGCGGCCTCGAGGCCCCGATCCTCCCTCCGCCCCCCTCTTCCTCGCCCCCCCGCTCTTTGCCCTGCCGCCTGCCCTTCTTCATGATCCCTCTCTTCATCCTTCTCGCCCATCCTTCCTCGATCCCCCTGGTTCCCTTTCCTTTCCCCCCCTCCCCCCCCCTCTCCCCCGTCTAGCTCGAGTTCCCCCCCCCACCACCCCCCCGCCCCCCGTCCTCCTCTTGCCCCCCGAGGAGCAAGAGGAGGAGGATGGGGGGGGGGAGGAGGAGGAGGAGGAGGGCCCCTCTCCCGCTCGCCCCCCGCGAGTGGGCGCGGGGGAAAGCGGATGTAAGATCTAGCGTCGTTTCCCTCTCCTCGCCCTCGCCCCCCCCCCCCCCCCCAGGCGGGGGCTCGCCCGACCTTCAAGCGGCCGCTGCGCGCTCGCCTGCCGGCGCGCGCAGCTGGCGGAGGCGCAGGGGCGAGCGAAGTCTCGAGAAGGAGGAGGAGGAGGAGGAGGAGGAGGAGGAGGAGGAGGAGGAGGAGCCCGAGCCCGAGCCCAGGGGAGGAGGAAGAGGATCGAGGAGGATGGATGGGGGGGGGGGAGGAGGAGGAGGAGGATGGGGAATCTTAAGGAGACGGGCCCGAGAAGGAGGATGAGGAGACCCCCTCTGTCGGCCAGGCGCTGGACCTGCACGACGGGGAGCGCGCGTGGGAGGGCGCCCCTTTCAGGGCGCGGAACTCGAATGAAGGAGGGAAGGAAGAGGAGGAGGACGAATCACACAAGGACGAGGAGGAGAATACATAAGACCGATCACGCATCCACCGAGCGGCCGATCGATCAAGCGATAGATATATCGATTGATCGATCGGCCAATCGATGGATCCATGGATCCATGGATGGATCGATCCATCCATGCATCCATCAATGGATCCATGGAATGATCGATGAATGGTCCATCGATGGATCCATGGATCCTTCGACTGGATCCATGGAGCCATCGATGGATCCATGGATCCATGGATCGATGGATTCGGGGGCCGTCCCAAGGTACGAGCATCCCGAAGTACAGCATGTACACTGCTTTGCTCGGTGGGAGGCCGTCGAAGGAGCTGCTCAAGGCTAGGCATCCTCGTCATCCTCGACCTCGTCTGCCTTTCCCTCCTCCTCCTCCTCCTCCTCCTCGATCCTCCTCCTCATCGTCCTCTCCTCGTCCTTTCTCCTGCTGCTGCTGCGGCGGCTCCTCCTCCTCCTCCCCCATGCTCCCCCTCCTCCTCCTCGTCGTCCTCCTCCTCTTTAAAAAGACGGTCGACCCTTGGCCCCGCGGCCCCCGGTGGCCACCCTTGGGACCCCATTGTGCGTCTCGTCGGGCCCCGCCCCAGGCGCGCTTTGATCTCGGGGCCCCAGCCCGAGGGCCCGGCACGCGCTGGGCGAGAAGATGAAGGATCGGGGCAGGGGAGCGCTTCACCCAGAAGACGGCGGAGGCATGAGGATGAGGAGGAAGAGGAGGCGGAGGAGGATTAAGAGGAGGAGGAGGAGACGCATAGGAGTTGGAGGGCGATCGATTAGGACCGATCCTAGGACAACGAGGAGGTGTAGGAGGGGGTGCGAGGAAGATCGAGGATCGAGGAGGATGGCTCCACGTCGTCGTCGTCGTCGTTGTCGTCGTCGGTCGTCGTCGCCGTCGCCGTTACGTGGCGGCACCGTTGCATGGTCGTCGTCGTCGTCGTTGTCGACGTCGTCGTTTTTCGTAGTCGTCGCGGTCGTCGTCGTCGATCGTCGTCGCAAGCAGGCTGCGCGGCAGCTCAAGCACGGCGACGACGTGGTGGAGCATTTGAAACAGAAGGACGGCAGGAACCGCAAGCCCGCGAAGGCGATCGCTGAAGCGAGCAGGGCCAGACCCTCACCTTCCATCGATCCTTCCCCCCGACTCTCCCCGAGCCCCTTTCGCATTAACTCTCTCTCTCTCTCTCTCTCTCTCTCTCTCTCTCTCTCTCTCTCTCTCTCTCCTCTCTCCTCTCTCTCTTCTCTCTCTCTCTCTCTCTCTCTCTCTCTCTCTCTCTCTCTCTCTCTCTCTCTCTCTCTCTCTATCTCTCTCTCTCTCTCTCTCGTCTCTCTCTCTCTGCTCTCTCTCTCTCTCTCTCTCTCTCTCTCTCTCTCTCTCTCTCTCTCTCTCTCTCTCTCTCTCTCTCTCCTCTCTCTCTCTCTCGCTCTCTCTCTCTCTCTCTCTCTCTCTCTCTTCTCTCTCTCTATCTCTCTCTCTCTCTCTCTCTCTCTTTCTCTCTCTCTCTCTCTCTCTCTCCCTCTCTCGCTCTCTCTCTTCTCGCTCTCTTCTCTCTCTCTCTCTCTCTCTCTCTCTCTCTCTCTCTCTCTCTCTCTCTCTCTCTCTCTCTCTCTCTCTCTCTCTCTTCTCTCTCTCTCTCTCTAGTCTCGGCTCGAGAGTGCCCAGCACTCAGACCGCAGCCGCGACGCGAAGCGCCCCGCCTCGGAGTCAGACTCCCAGGCCTCGCGAGACCGGAGGGGCCCCAGCAGGACCCTACTGATTCGCGTCACCTCTCCTCGCCAGAGCGCCCGCAGCAATGGCCCCCAAGAAGCCGGAGCGCCGTCGCTCTTCCAAGCAGCCTCCGAGTTCCCGTCCTGCTGCTGAAGGGTCTCTCCTCCAACGCAAGCAGGACTGCATCGCAGCGTTCAAGCAAGCGGGGTCTGACCGCCCCACGGCCGCATACAACGGGCTTGCCGAACCATGTGCCCGAACTGGCACAAATGTTGGCCGCGCGTACGTGAGTGTGCACCCGTCGCTGGCCGCGTGGTACGCAGTGCCACCCCACCCGCCCTACAGCCTCGAAGACGACACCCTCGCGTGGGGACCCATCGCGCTCTGGATGTGCGAGGCCACCCAACCACCGCGCGGCGAGAACTGGCACAACTTCGTGAAAGGGGAGGCCCACGGAGCGCGCCTCATCTACCCTCGGGTCCTGGGCCTCCTCATCCGCATGGACTGGTGTGCCCCCACGGAAGCTGCCTCCAGGTGCCGGGCCCTACCACAAGCCTATGGCATGGGCGACTGTGCGCACGCCCTCCACATCGCTGGCTACGATCATCCAGATCTCCGCGAGGCGGCCGAAGCCCACGACCAGGAAGCTAGCACTCGGCGCAGGCTGGACATCGCGGCAGCGTGGCCACCGCCGCAGGCACTATACTCGCCAGAGGCAGCGCGAGCATGGGCTAAACAGCACTACGACACTGAAGCAGCCACCAGGGCCGACCCCAACCAGCCCCGTCCACGCGTCTCGCTTCGCAAGCTCCAGCTGGACCCGCAGCCACTGATCGACCTGGTGTACACTGGCTTGCAAGCCGTCCCCGTGCGGGGGCATCCCGACGCACGTGAGTCGCGCCCCAGCGGCTCCAGCCCTGGGGCCGCGTCTGGCCCACCGCGCACTTACCAGTCAGGTGCCGCCCTGGCACACAGTCCAGACCGCTCATCGACGACATCAGGAGCCGACGACCGCCGTGCGCCTTCCCTCATCAGCGCGGCCGCCGCCCTCGCCCGAGGCCATGCCCGCCCACGGCGATCCGCCTCCCGTTCGTCACGGCAGAGTGGCGGAAACTCCACCTCGGACAACAGCGACATCGAGACGTGGGAGCACATCGAGACGGAAGAGGAGCCGACCGCCTACCACGTCCTCGCCTTCCACGTCCGCGATGTGCGGGCCCGTGTCAATGCCCCTGGCATCGAGGTCTGGCTTGACCCAGGCGATCACCACGACGGCGCCTACTTACCGTGGGGGACGACCGTCATGGGCCATCGCGTTATCGACCCTGCGGTGGCGGGTCGCGACGGCTGGGTCATCCTCCACCACGACCATGGCGATGCCACTACCAAGCTCTGGGCACCGACCCAAGTCCACGTCAAGGCGGACGACACTTGGCGCACGGTCATGGTACCAGCGGACATGGGGCCCCAGTGGATCGAGCGCCATGCCGACGACGCTCGCCTCCCCGCCGAGGTCGTCCGCACTACAGGCCAGTCCTGGTTTGCCGACGTCTGGCCCTTGTGGGATCGACCCCGACCCCACCCAGACGACCCAGGCACAAACGAGCAAGCGCTCCCGCCCCTACCAGGACGCTGGTCATGCCTACAGTGCCGATTCCAATGCTGTCAGTACTGTGCGGCCCGCCGCAACACGCAGCTCGGCACCTCGGGCCAACCAACGTGCCCAGACTGCGCCCTCAGCGGACTACGTGCACTTATGGACTGGTCCACGGACTACTCTTGCAACAGCTGGACGTGTGCATACAGCACCGACAACAGGGACTCCGACACATGCTGCCTCTCCAGCAGGTGCCCCCATCCGCCTAGTCCGCACAGCCTGTTCGACGTCCGTGCCACAGGGATGCCTCCGCACATCCTTGCCCGCCAATACGGCAACGCGCCAGCCCACCACGACCTCAAGGAACCCCCCCGAGCGCCTTCAGGCCCCGGGGGGGAGCCTCCACAACCAGGCCAAGCAGGTTACCAGGGTCAATGGTATCTTCCACCGAGGCCGCGGCGCGTCCCCAGGCAGGGACTGCCTGACGGCACGAGGCGGCCACCTGGGTTCACAGGAACGGGGATGCCTGAAGAACCGTCCCCCGACCAACCGCTCTGGAGAGAAGGTTACGTGCTCTTCGGCCCCCACCAGGCCCTCAAGGAGGACTTCACCTTCAACAAGACGGTCCGCCGACCGTACTCCCTAGCCATCACCAACATGTACAGGGATCGAGTCACAGTCAGGACCGTCTGTGAGTCTATCGCCGAGCGCATCCACACTACCCGCACCCGCTGGCGAGATGTGGTACTGTACTGGGACGCCGAGGGCGGCCCTGGGCCTCAAGCTCTCGACTATGACATGCGCCTCTGCGACGCCATGGTGAGCCGTGCCACGACCGAAGCTGAGCTGAACCACGACCGCAGCAACCGTGGTAGTTTCTGTCTCTACGGACCAGCGCACAAGCGAGCGGTAAACATCACGGTGCTCCCCGAGCCGCCGAACATTGGCTACCTGGAGCATGTGCGGCGATACTCACCCGTCGGGGAGACCTACCCAGACCACGCCTTCGAGCACGTCTATCAGGGCTGGCGGCGGCCCGACGTGCCCACCATCCTCCCCGACACCCGCCCGCTCTCGAGAGCCGACCAGCAGCGCTACCAACAGCACCAGCAGCGCATTCAGCAGCGCGACCAACGCGACGCAGGTCAGCCGACCACGCCACGCTACCGCTCCCCCGCGCGCGTCCCGACAGGCGGCAGCACGGTGTACGGCGGGGGTGCCGCCTATCACCGTGGCCCCATTGGCGCCAGGCCCGCGGCGGCTGGAGCAGCCGCCTCCAGCTACGGCCATGCCCCTCACGCCAGGGTGCACCCAGCGGTCATCGGCTACCCGCGTGCACTCGTGCAGGCCCCCCCACGGGCCACTTCGCCCGTGCCAGGGTCCACTCGTGCCTGGGGCCATTACCCAGGCCGACATGACAGCGCCCCCAGCAACCAGCCCGCAGTGGTAACCCCTGCGGCTTCAGCCCAGGGGGCTGCACCAAGCCGTGGCAGGACAGGGCGCCCTGAAGAATGGCGTGATGCGAACGTGCGTGCTTGGCAACCGCGTCAACGCACGCCCCCGCCAAACGCGGCCGCAGCGCTGCGCCCTGCCCAGGCAAAACCCGCCCCGCCCGAGCGCGAGAGACAGCCGCTCGTCCCGCTCGTCCTCACGTACACCCAGGCGCACCACAGCGCCTCCCCGCGGCACAGCGAGGGAAGTGCCCACCACGTCAGCCCCCGCCCTGACGCTGTCGACCCTGACCAGGCTGCAGCCTCGGCGGCGGGCGGCACAGGCGGCTCCCGCCAGCCCAGCCCAACACCCTGCGCGGCGCCGATCCGCTCCCCGAGCAGGGCGGGCTCTGCGCGCGCTAACGCCCAGGCGAACTCGCCACGCGACCGCCACACGGGCGGGCGCGTCCCGCGCAGCAGGTCCTGCAGCCGCCACAGCTCGCGCAAGGCCCCTGGGAGCTCCACGAGCTCGCCGCCTCGCGAGACTCAGGCTGATGGCCAAGCCCCCGAAGTGGTGCCACGCTTCGGTGCCAGCGCCATCGAACCTGGCCAGGTCGACCTCGAGCCGACGCCGTCCACGGACCAGGAGCTGCCGCCGCCCACCCGCGTGGTCGTCCCCATCGACGAGGCGCCGGCCTTCGACCCGTTCAAGAACAAGTATCGCGTCAGGGACCTCGCGGCGGGTTTCGGCGGCGGCTCACCGCTCTCTCCACAGAGTCGTGGCGGCGCCCCCGCCACCTCAGCCGCTGCCGCGGCAGCGGCGGCCCCGCGTGGAGTCAGCCCTGTCCGCAACGCGGGCCTCACGGCAGCGGGCGTGGACGAGGCTCAGCGCCAGGCCACCGACCGCGCTGCTCGAGCTGTTCCACCAGATGCTGCTCATCACGCTACTGACGGGGCGGGCGCGCCGCCGCAGGACGGACCGGCGGTGTCGCGCGCGCAGTATATGCGCGCGCGTTGCGCCGCTGCCGCGCCGAGCTGCCGCCGCTGGTTTGTTGTTGCTCTTGTGTTCGGCAGGACGGATCGAGGAGTCGCCTCCCTCTCCCTCTGCTGCCGTCTCACCTCTCCTCCCCTCGTCCCCCACGGTACAGGAGTGAGCAGGATTTTTCGAGGCAGTTTTTTTTATGTTTATGGACCCCCCCTGGCGCAGTGCCGACCATGCCTCACCTATACTTCTGGCCTGGCGGCGGCTTCAGCCCCGTTCAGGCCAATCTACAGGGACGCCATGAGCTCCTACTGTGGCCAAGCCTTCTACCTGGGTGAGGGCCAGGCTGCCCTCCACCGCGCGGGGCGTGCCAACCCCAGCTCCACCGACGGAGACGGGCCAGGTCGTTCCATCCACCTCGTCAGCCTCAACATCACTAGTCTCCCAGCGAACTGGCCAACCATCACCGCTCTTGGTGTCGACCACAACGCCGCAGTCATAGCACTGCAGGAGACCCGACATGCCAAGCCGACCAGACAAGCCATCGCTACCAGCGCCGCCAATCCACACCACGGGGGATACCACGCCAGTCTTGGACCTGACCTGGATCTGGCGCGAGCCCAGCGCAGAGCTGCCCACGGCGGCACAGACCACACCGTCGTGGGCAACACTGGCGCCTCGGGAGGGGTCGCCATCCTCTCTAAGGATGCCATTGTCGACTCCACTGTCGACGACACTGCGCCCTGTATCGCCACCCTCAAGGCCAAGAAAAGATGGCACGAGGCCTTCCTCCCGCTCTGCACTCAGCACCGCCGCAGGCGGCGACGAAACAACCACGGGCCCGCTGGGATCTACATAGCGAGCCTCTACGGGGTCGCTGGAGGAGACAGCACCGACTTGTTTCGGCTCGCTGACTGCGCCGCCGCAAGGGTCGGCTCAGCCCCGTACTTCATCTGCATGGACGCCAACACGAACATCGACGACAATCCACACCTGCTGCACATGATGCAGCACGGATGGTTTAACTTCGCTGAAGGCACACCAGACCACACCATGCACACTTATGGCAATATCCCTGACTGGGACCGCGTCACCAAGTGCCCCCGCACTTCGCGCATCGATTACATCATCGCCAACCAAGCGGCGCGATCCCTTGTCACCGACTTCTGCTATCTGCGTGACCTGCCAGCGAAGTCCCATGTTGGCCTGCAGGTCACGCTCGACCTTAGCCGCCTCGACCATACGGCTCGACGCCTTCTAGCCCCCACGCCTTACCCCCCCAACGATGGAGCTCATGAGGGCCACGAACTGCAGGCATTAGGGACCCTCATCGCTGGGCGATACCAGGACCGCATGGAGCAGGCCGACACACGCGACGATGTGGAACGCATGTTCGCCCTGGCAAACGAGGCCAGCCATGAGTGCCATCTCACCCGGCTGCGCGACCTGCCACCTCCACCGCCAGACCACCCAAAAAAGAAGCCCCCTACCATGCACGGGCTCACACCCACGTTCGAAGAGCGACCCGCTGTCCCCCGCGCCTTTCCCACCTACGGAGCTTCCACGATTCACATGAACCGCCTTCGCAAGCTCCATCGGCAACTTTGTGAGCTTCGCTTCATCGGACAGCACCATCATATCGACTGCCGTGCCATCCCGCCGTACCTGGCGCAGCGCATCGACTGCACGTGGACCGCGGCCCGCCTTCTCTGTCACAAGCTGCGCCCCACGGTCCTCCTGGCCTTTCCCGAGGCCTGGGCCCCCGACGAGCCAGCACCACACGGAGAGCACCTGGACCGTCTGATCCAAAACCTTGACTCAGAGCTGGCGCGACGTGCAAACCAAGCCAAAGCTGAACGCATCAAGATTTGGGCTGAGGGCGTCCGCGAGCCAAGCGGGCGAAAGGCGGCCATATACGCACGGGCTGCCGACTGCTCGCCCACGGCGTATCTCCGCACGCCTACCACTCCCGACGACACACAACTCCACTGCGACACCACCGCCTTCAAACCTGACCAAGCTTGCACGGACGATAGTGATGCCGACACCGAAGCTGGCGGCTTCAGCCCCAGCGACGGTAGTTCGCTTGACACGGACAACGACGAAGGCCACACTTGTGACCCACCACCTGCCCAGGTTCCCGACTACCTCCCCGCCAACGCCATTGTTGCCAATACCAAAGACATGCTTAAGCTCATGGTCGACACCTGGGAGCCCATCTTGGGCAGGTATCGCGCTCGTGCAGGTCATGACGCCGAAGCCATGCCGACGTGGGCTGACTTCTACGACGAGTACCGACAAGAGCTGCCTACGCCATCACCAGCAGCCCCTTTCCACCTCACCGACGACCAACTCATCCACTTCATTCGCACCCGTTCACCGCGCCGCGCGGGGGGACTCGACGGCTGGACAACTAAGGAGGCTAAGGAGTTACCCGACGACATCCTTCGCCTCTTCGCCAGCGTCTTACGTGCTATGCAACGCACTGGCACCATCCCAGAACCCCTCCTTCACGTGCCAAACCCGTGCCTCCGAAAAGGCCGAGGGGAACTCCCGACGGACCAACGACTTCTCTCGGTTCTTTCCGTTTGGATGTACGCGTGGGAAGCGCCAGCCTACCGTAGCCTCACGGACTGGCGGAAAGGATGGACCCACGCCACGAGCTTTGGCGCTGTTCCCAAAGCTACCATTGGGGATGTCAGCACCTCTCTCGCCCTGCGCATCGAGCACGCCAGGGCTTTACTCCTCCCCTTAGCTGGAGCTGCCCTTGACCGACAGAAGTGCTTCGACTACCTCATCACGGACATCTGCCTTAACCTTGCGCTGCACGCGGGGTGCCCTCAAGACATCGTTACCGTCCGCCGAAATTTCTACAGTCACCACAAACGCTACATCCGCATGAACGGAGCGTACTCTAAGGACTTGGCCAGGACTAACGGTCACCTCCAGGGAAGCTCGTGGTCCCTGGACGACATCAAGCTGCTCATGTGCGTGTGGACAAAGAGGCAGCATCGATACGTTCCTCGATCACTCAGCACTACCTTTGTTGACGACAGCAACTCCACTACCCACACCGCGTCTGAGCTGCAGAAATCTCTTGACGAAACCGCCAAGTTTGATCGATTCTCAGGTCAACGCATTCACCCTGGTAAAGTGGCAGGGTGGGCGCTCACCGACGAGCTTCACGCCGCCGTTACCCAGCTCACACTGGCGGATCGCCCCCTACGTGTGGTCGATTCCTTCAAGCTCGTCGGGAGTTACATCAACGCCGAGGCAGCGCCGGCTCCAGCCGCGCTTAACCTCACGGCCACCGCAGACGCCCGTGCACGGAGGGCGACTATCCGCCTGCCGCGCATTGGCAAGCTCCCATCGCCGATGCTTATCAAGGCGCGGCACGCCCGTTCCCTTGCTGCCAGCGTCTGCACCACGGGCACCGACATTCAAGCACCATCAGGCCCAGCCAAAACTGCCTACAACCACGCCCTCAAGGCGGCTATCCGCCCCAAGGGGAACAAGTGGGTCGAGTTCTGGACTCTCATGGCCGTGTGCGTCCCAGGACACGCCCTGGAGATCGACGCCATCACGCAGCGTGAAGCATTCCTGTGCCTGCGGCGACAGGTTAACCGCGACGTTACACTCTGCGGGCTCGCCAGAGACCTCCAACACCACGTCCAGACCCTGTTTGGTGGAGGACCTGTCGGACGACTCGTCCAGTCGCTCCAGCAGCTCCGTTGGACCTGGCCCACATTTGGCATCATGTACGACGACTGGGGCTGCCAGATCAGCTGGCTGAACTTACCCCAGAACGCCTTCCTACACATGCTGCGGGCCTCACAACGCAGAGCCTTTCTGCGGAGGATCAAGCCACGGCGTCACGACCTTGGATACCTTGCCTCTGTCAGACAGGGCCTCGACCTCTTCGCCAGCACGTGGCTCGCCCGAACTAAAGGAGCAGCCAAATGCACTGCCTGGCAGCTGGCGCTTCTCCTGAACTACCTGTCGGGCGGGGACCACACCCAACAGCGACGATCCCGATCAAACACGTCAGCTGACCCCAGCCCCATCTGCCGATACTGCGACGAGGAAGAGGAAACTCAGGAGCACACTGTCCGCGACTGCAAGTGCTGGGCCCGAGAAAGACTCCCTCTCACCACCCTCATCAGTGACGACCAGTGGGCCCGTCTCCCGCCGCGCACAAGACACTGCGGGCTCTTCGACGAAGACCCAGCCCTCCTTGACCTGCAGGCCGACCTCGCGAGGGACCCGCTGCCGCAGCCCATGCCGCGGCCCCTCCCTGAGGGAGATCCTGCGGCTTCAGCCCAGGACACCTACACCTCCTACCTTGACCACGACACTGGTTGGACATGGTCTACGCTGCCACGGACGGTGCATGCACCAATCAAGCCATCCCATTGCTAGCACGAGCGGGCTACGGCGTCTACTACGGCATCGACCACCGCATGAACTACAGTGCACGCGTTCACGGCCTAACGCAGAACGCCCAGGTTGCGGAGACCCTCGCCATTGTCCACCTTACGGCATGTGCCGAACGGCCCGTGCACGTTTTCGTGGACAACCAGGCGGTGGTCGATGGGTTCCAAAGCATCATCGACGGACATCCAGCGCCGCAGGGCACGCACGCGGAGCTCTGGGAAAAGATCCACCGATGTGTTATGGCCAAGCCCAACATGTTCCGCGTCGAAAAAATCGCCAGCCACCTGGGAGACATGGGCATCGACCTTGGGCTCATCGGGCCCATTGCGGAGGAGTTCAACCGTCAGGCTGACGCCCTTGCCACAATGGCGGCACGCACTCACAACCTTCCAGACGACATTGTCGAAGCTGCCAAAACACGACATCGCCAAGCGACCGTGCTCCATGGGGTCGCTGTCGCTATCTACGAGCGCAGACACCGCACTCTCCCACTCCCACACCGCAGGGCTGGGTTTACAGCTGCGGAACTCAGCAAAATGGAACCAAACCCCCTGCTGTCGGACCAGGCACCACCCGCGGCTGGACCAGACATCCCGCAGAACCCGGACGAGCTCTGGGCCGAGGCCCAACGGGCGATATTCGACGAACAGGAGGACGACCCGTTCGGCTTCGGCGGGGGACTTGACTTCCTGGACGACGGGCCAGCCAGCGCCAACCTTGCCCCGTCGGGCATCCGCACGACGCCCTCGACTCCGCCACCGAGAGCGGCACCGCACCCACATGATGACGCCGCTCACCTCCAAGACGCTGACGAACAGGAGGACGACCCGTTCGGCTTCGGTGGGGGATTGGACGTCTTGGACGACGGCCCAGCCAGCGACAGCCCTGCCCCGTCGGGCAACCTCTCGACGCCTACCGCGACTCCGTCTCCGAGAGCGACATCGCACCCACACGATGATGTCGCCCACCGTCAAGACGCCGACGATGACCTGGTTGACCCCCTCGGACTGAGTGGCAGCATTGACGACGCTCCGCCGACACCCCACGCTGCCGACCATGCCGCCCTATCGAGACGCCACCCTACTACGCGGCCGACCTCAGAGCCCTCGCATGGCATCATGGTTGGTCCTACCGTGCCAACCACTCCGTCCCCCCACCAGCGCCAGCCCGCGGGGGCGGCTTCAGCCCCCCCGCAGGGCACCGAGCCAGTCAGGCCGTCGCACCCCGTCCAGGCTTCCATCGTTGCTGGGCGAGAGGATGCGGCTCTTCCGACCTCACGGGGCGTGGCCCCAGCGGCTCCAGCCCTGGGGCCGTGTGTTCCCCTCCAGTCACTTCTCAAGGGTGACGGCCGTCAGCACACGGGGTGCTGTACTACGCTAGTCCACCACCTGGCCAGACGCACCGATGACCTCGTCCCTACCACGAGGCCCGCGCCCGCTGGCACTGAGCAGCCGCCCCTCACCGACCGCGAAACCGAGCTGTCCCAGGCTATGGCCGCTCTTCAGCAGAGGTGTGCTGCTCTTGCCGCGGACCTCGCCGCTGCTCAAGACCGTCAAGGCCCTCTGCTCCAGCGCCTCCACAGCGCCGGGCGAGCCTTCGCCGAGCTGCTTACGCCCTCGTCCGATGGTGCCGTGCCGTCACTCACCATCCAAGCTATGCTGTCATCGCTCCGCGGCGTTCCACCTGGTGCCCCGCGCTAATTTCCTCCTTTCTGCCTGCCCGTGAGTACGCGTGGCTCCGCGTCCACGGTGTCAGGGCGTGGGGGCGGGGGGTGCCCCGTCCCTGCGCGCCGCTTAGCGGCCAAGCGCCCAACTGGCGGTCTGCCAAGCCGCCTAGCCACGTGTCAGCACGTCGCCTTCCTTGTTGGGGCCTCTTTCCTCACGCGGTCTGACAGGTGAGATCTTCACCGTCTGTCCGCCGTCTGTAGCGTCTGTCGCACTGCGCCGGGGGAGGGGGTTTTTGTTGCCCGCCCTCGTATCTAAGGCTGCACCGCCGCAAATAGTGTTTGGCGAGTTGTCGCACCGCAGTGCGCCTCGCGGACGGACCCTGGTCCGCCTACTTGTCCGCTCTCTCTCTCTCTCTCTCTCTCTCTCTCTCTCTCTCTCTCCCTCTCTCTTTCTCTCTTTCTCTCGCTCTCTCTCTCTCTCTCTCTCTCTCTCTCTCTCTCTCTCTCTCTCTCTCTCTCTCTCTCTCTCTCTCTCTCTCTCTCTCACTCTCTCTGTCTCTCTCTCTCTCTCTCTCTCTCTCTCTCTCTCTCTCTCTCTTCTCTCTCTCTAGTCTCGGCTCGAGAGTGCCCAGCACTCAGACCGCAGCCGCGACGCGAAGCGCCCCGCCTCGGAGTCAGACTCCCAGGCCTCGCGAGACCGGAGGGGCCCCAGCAGGACCCTACTGATTCGCGTCACCTCTCCCCACCAGAGCGCCCGCAGCAATGGCCCCCAAGAAGCCGGAGCGCCGTCGCTCTTCTAAGCAGCCTCCGAGTTCCCGTCCCACGCGCCCTGCTGCTGAAGGGTCTCTCCTTCAACGCAAGCAGGACTGCATCGCAGCGTTCAAGCAAGCGGGGTCTGACCGCCCCACGGCCGCATACAACGGGCTTGCCGAACTGAACGCGGACGAGCTCCAGGCAACGTACGACATGCACAAGTCCAACACGAAGAAGCTTGGCAGCGCCCTGATCCGCATGTGCGCCGCCAACCAGATCAGCTACACGCTTGATCATCACCAGCGCAGCAAGCCTAAGCGCATTGGCGGTGACACATCACACCCACCAGCGGGTTCCGCACGTCTTCAGGCTGCGGACACCCAATTCATCGCCTTGGACCCGGCCTTTTGGAAGGTCCCTGTCCTCGCCGAACCCACATCACCTGACGACGGCAAGACGTACAAGCCCAGCATCAGCCTCCACGACTACGAGAGCGGTGAACGGCTGCTGCAACACCACCTCGAGCAGGGCAAGCGAGCCACGGGTCAGCTCGCGATTGCTGTCATGGGCCCAAAAAACGACAACTACGTCGGTACCGAGCTCGCCGTCCCCGTCCTGAAGCGTCACCCCAAGGCGCCCAAAGTGGTCCACACGCACGTCCCCGTGACCGTGTACCAGCTGGGCACCAAGGAGGTCGCCTGCACGGAAAAGGTAGCCGTCGCCACCATCGACCCTGCCGACCACGTCTGCTGGATTCGGGCGACCATACACGAGACCGAGGCCATTGCCGCAGTCCCCTCCATGCACCAGGCCTTCGAGGACCAGTTCTCGGGAGGAGCCCCCGTGAACGGTGGTCCACGCGCCAAGGGCCCTTTTCGAGGGGACTCCGCCCCACAGGACAAGGCGCGCCAAAACCAAAAGCACAGGGAGTCCAAGAAAGACGCTCGCCGCCAGGAGCTCGATAGTCAGCTTCAGGATACCTTCAAGGCCCTCTTCCACGGCAACTTTAAAGCCGTCACCATCCTCGAACCCTGCAAAAGCCTAGGCAGGTTTGGATCGGGCGTCGGAAAGAGGTCCCTGGCAGCCACCTTCGGTGTCAGTCTTCAAGCGGTCGACAAGGTCCTGGCGGGATCAGGGCAACTCGGTGCCACCTACGACCTCAGCAACGTAGGTGCAGACGAGCCCACCGCCGACAAGTATCAGACCGTGTGGTTCCCTGAGGACCAGCCCATCACGATGGCAGACGCGTTCCAGAAGTCGGTCGAGTTCAAGGCCCTGGGAGTCGTCAGGCACGGCAAGTCTGGCCTACTGGGGATCCGTGTTCCACGGGGGTCCGACGCCGCCAAGGCTGCTGCTGTCAGCATCCGTGGCTGCGAGGCTACCCTCGCCAAGACGCGTTACCGCATCACTGGCATTGCGGCACGCCACGCCACGCTGACCCAGCTCGCCAAGACTCTCACGGGCCCGTCCGTTAAATGGGACTGTGAGGTCTACCACACCGCCTGGGACCCAGCCACTGCGGCCCAGTTTGCCTTAGTGCGCGCCCATCGGCCCCCACTCACCTATACGGTACAGGTCGCGGGGTGCCCCATCCCGTGGAGCATCACCGAGGCCCCGCTGGCTGAGGTGGTGCCGAAGCGGGACAACGTTACCATCGTCACGCCTACCATCATCACAGAGCCTGTGACGCCGCCAGCCCGTGGTGGCGGCTTTAGCCCCGCCACCGGCACACTCCTCACCAAAGCGGCCCAGAGCCCCTACCTCCACGACCTCATGACTGCCACGCCCAAAGGCAAGGGCGTCGCACCGCTCCTGATCCCCAAGGAGGAGCCATCAGCCAAGCGCCACCGCTCCTCCAGCGGGAAACGTGACGCCACGCCGCACGCAAGGCCACCCTGCGCCCCAGGCCGCAGCTCCTCTGCGCCCCCGCACGGCACGGACGGAGCCGCTGAACCGATGGCCGCCCCAGGATCAGGTGGCCATGACTCCTGGCTTGGCACGGCGGCGGCAGAAGGTGGGGGCCACACCGAAGGCGACGCTGCCACAGCCGCCGAAGTACCAGGCGACGTCGACGACGTCGAGATCCTCTCATCAGGTGATGAATACAGCGTGGCCTCCCACGAACTCAACACCTTCGGCGAGCGCTTCGCATCGGCCTCTAAACCGCCCGATGCTGCCACGACCCGCATCCAGCACATGGAACAGCAGCACGAGCTGCTAGCCAACACGGTGGATAACATGCAGGTGCAGCTTGCGGGCGTTCTCTCCTCCCAGGCCACACTCACGGAGCACGTTTCAGGGCTGGAACGGGGGCTTGCCACCGTCGTCACCCAGCAACAGACGGCAACCGCCGACGCCGCTGCACTGCGCGGCGACATCCAGACCCTCCTCGGGCACCTCACGGGAGGCACCATCCACCTGCCACAAGTGGCCACTCTGGAAACTAAGAAGGAGGAAGCTGCAGCGGCCGCCGAAACCGTGGCTGCCTGCGGTTGGATCGACCAGCCAGGCCAGGTCACCCCAGGGACGGGGCCCCCAGGGGCCGACAAAGGCAAGGACAAGGGTCGGGCCACCCAGGAACCCTATTGAAGGTGCCTCAGAGAGCCCGCCTCAGCCCTCCGAGGAAGCGCCTTCAGAGGCATCTCTCCCCTCTTCGCGTCGTATCTCTTTCTTATCACCTCATGTCTGTTTTGGCAGCAGCACGCGCAAGCTATCTGGTGTAGGGACACCCGTAGTCTTGCAGGGGGCGTGATTGTAGCAATGTACATGAGCATTCAGGGGTATTTGAGGACGTGTGCTGACATGCAGCTTTCGGCTCATCGCTCGCGCCGCCCGCCAGGCCTCGCCATCATGTGGCGCCTTGCCTGCAGCCTGGCCCCCCCCTCGCTAGCTGGAGCACACCCGTCTTCAGGCGGTGCGCCCCAGCATGGAGGAGAGGTTTTCCTGCGACACGCTGAACGTGGGACGCTCTTCTACCTTTGCGATGACAGCATCTACAAATACGATCACTGCGCCATTTTGGACCCGATCGTGAACAGCACCGCCGCCGCGGGTCCGTGCGGCAATGGGCCGCTGGGCGCCATCGCGAGTGCCTGGCTTGAGCAGCACCAGGGGCCCTGCCCCACGCGGTGCCCCCCTGGGACTCCGACGGCTACTACGACGGCTACGGCGAGTACCAGCATGTCTCCTACGAGCACGTCCTCGTCAACTACGACACATGCATCGCAGTCCGTCCTCAGCTTGTCCTCGACCGTCGTGCAGCACATCCTCGACGGGGCCGCTGACAAGGCCCAGGCACGCAGTGGCGGCTTCAGCCCCGCTGTCGTGCCCCGCTTTAGCCCCACGGGTCTCACTACCCCTCTGTGCGCCAGGGGCGAACCCGAGGAGGACCCCGCTTTCTGGCACCTGATGATGATCCGAGCACGGCTCATACCGTGTGCCGCGGCGTGGGCACCAGGTGAGGACCACCAGGACGTGTTCTGGGCATGGCTCGAGGACTGCGTCCCGTACATCCTGGCGACGCTCCATCTGCCACAGTACGACCACTTTTTCCAGGAGGATTCCGAGGAGAAAAACGACGCCCTGCGCCAGCGCACCGCGTTCGACATGTGCGAGGACATCTGGCACAGAGCGGGCCCCGACAGACAGCGCACCAACCGCAACCTCACTCGTATCCAGGGCAGCCGCGAGTACCCCACCCGCTACTTTGGCCTCCTTCTGGAATACCAGGGCGCTCGTGCCCAGCTCGTCGGCCCTGAGGCTTTCACGGCACCATTGCCGCCATACCTCTCACGGGCCCACGCCTTGCTGCCAAGAGGCCTCCCTCCACCCGACCAAGACGCCCTGGCGTACCTCGCGGATGCGATCCTGCACCACCCGCCAGACATGCAGCCGCTTGTCGAGGCGGAGCTCGCCGCGGCACCGATGGAACCGCTAAACCTACCACCGCCAGCTGGCCCCCTCGCCCAGCACGCCACGAGTGACCAGCCCGCGGCTGACGCCGAACCGCTTCTGCTCCAGCACATCGCGGCCAGCGATATCAGCAACATATCCCTAGACTCTTTTCACGCGTCGGACGATAGCCAGGACGACATGGAAACCCAGGATCGCGACGGCACGGCACCGCCAGGTGACACAGCCCAGCGTGACCGTGACAGCGAACCCTACATAGGGCGCCCCCTGTCGCACAGCAGTCCGCCCAACAACTCGGCCCAGGCCGACCCCAGCGCACAGCTCAACGACGCTGAAGGCGCCACTGCCGCCGACGAGACAAGCCAGCCCACTGCGTCGCCAGCTCTAACCAGCTCGCGCAGTGGCGGCTTCAGCCCCGCTGCAGCATTAGCTGGATCTGGACGGCTTCAGACCCCAGGTGGCAGAACCACGCCCCGCACCCTTGTCTGCCGTGCTAACGCGACTGACTCCAATTCCAGCGCCGTTGACCACTGGCAGGCTGGCATCGACAACGACCCCATCGACGACGCGAGCCCTGACGCCAGCGGCTCCTACGAGGCCCCGCACAGCGCAGCGGCCTCCCGACGCTGCGGCTGTCTCATTTGTCTCTTCGTGGCCACGTATGCCATCGTGGTAGCCATGCCGTACAAGGACCAGATCGACGGGTACTTGCCGACACCGAGCCGAGACCCCAGCTACCGGCAGCGACGACGACGTGAAGCGGCGGCACCAGGCACATCTGTGTCCACTACGCCCCGACGCACAACGGCATACAACGTCACGCCCGCCCTGTGGGGTATTCTCAAGTGGACCAGCGCCAAACTCAGAGATATCGTCTCGGGCGGAGCCAGCGCAGTCGGGTCTGGCCTCGGGGGTGTCCTGAAATGGGCCAGTGGCAAACTCGGAGCTATTGCCACTGGCGGAGTGGTGTGCGGTCTTCTTCTGGTCGGCGCCAAACTTCTCGCTCAAGGAGCCGTCGGACACGTAGGAGCCCGCATCTGTGCGCGCGCCCTGGACTCATCCACGGCCCAGTGGTGCCTCCGCTGTTGCCAACCGAGCAGGAGGCCGCGTGACGAGGCCACATACACAATGCCGCGCACGCATCCCGACGAACCCGAGAGCCAGCACGTGCACTCACTTCGACACCCGCTGCTACAGGAACACTATGCTGCTGCAGTTGCCGCCGCGGTCGCCGACGTTACCACCGCCACCACCGCCGCCATTGTCGAAGTCACTGCCGCGGTATCGCGAGCCTCGTCTGTCACACCACGATCGACCAGCCCGTCCCCGCGAGACGGCCCCATAAGTGGTGCGGCTTATGGCAACCCACCGACTCACGAAGACGCCACAGCCCATGCCAGCGACGCCGAGGCAAGGGAAACACGTGAGCGCACCCTCGACAGCCCGTGGTCCATCTTCCGACATGCAGATGCTCGTGGTTCCTCTTCCGACATGGACACCCAACCACCACGACGGCGAGCACGCTATGCATCACCCGCCAGGCCCCAGGCGCCTCCAGGCCCTGGTACGCCCCACCCAGCCCTCAGGCCACCGACGCGCAACTTACGCAACACCATCCAGCGCGACCCAGCGGTCCCCGTGCCGCCGACGAGCATCCTCACCGCCCTGTACCAAAACGGCTTTGCGCTTGGTAACAGTGGCGTAACTACAGAGGACATCAAAGACGCCCTGCGGCTCCACGACCATCCTCGATTCACCCATGATCCAACGCTCCAAGCGTTGGCACCGTGGACTGACATCATGCAGAGGCCCCCGGACCGACTTACTTGGGTGCTGGAAGACTCGGGCGGGAACTCAGGCGAGACGATCTTCCCCTACCTCACGTGGGACCTCCGTCAACCCACCACTGACACGCCCACGGTCTTCTGGCACGGGACCCGCGGCGACCTTGCGGCTCGTCTCGCTTTCAACGGAGGTCACCTCCTGCCAGGCCCCCGCCGTGAAGCGAAGGGTCGAACCGCCACAAATGTTGGCCGCACGTACGTGAGCGTGCACCCGTCGCTGGCCGCGTGGTACGCAGTACCGCCTCACCCGCCCTACAGCCTCGAGGACGACACCCTCGCGTGGGGACCCATCGCGCTCTGGATGTGCGAGGCTACCCAACCGCCGCGCGGTGAGAACTGGCACAACTTCGTGAAAGGGGAGGCCCACGGAGCGCGCCTCATCTACCCTCGGGTCCTGGGCCTCCTCATCCGCATGGACTGGTGTGCCCCCACGGAAGCTGCCTCCAGGTGCCGTGCCCTACCACAAGCCTATGGCATGGGCGACTGTGCGCACGCCCTCCACATCGCCGGCTACGATCACCCAGACCTCCGCGAGGCGGCTGAAGCCCGCGACCAGGAAGCTAACACCTGGCGCAGGCTGGACATCGCGGCAGCGTGGCCACCGCCACAGGCACTATACTCGCCAGAGGCAGCGCGAGCATGGGCTGAACAGCACTACGACACCGAAGCCGCCACCAGGGCCGACCCCAACCAGCCCCGTCCACGCGTCTCGCTTCGCAAGCTCCAGCTGGACCCGCAGCCACTGATCGACCTGGTGTACACTGGCTTGCAAGCCGTCCCCGTGCGGGGGCAGTCCGACGCACGAGAGCCGCGCCCCAGCGGCTCCAGCCCTGGGGCCGCGTCTGGCCCACCGCGCACCTACCAGTCAGGTGCCGCCCTGGGACACAGTCCAGACCGCTCATCGACGACATCGGGAGCCGACGACCGCCGTACGCCGTCCCTCATCAGCGCGGCCGCCGCCCTCGCCCGAGGCCATGCTCGCCCACGGCGATCTGCCTCGCGTTCGTCACGGCAGAGCGGCGGAAACTCCACCTCGGACAACAGCGACATCGAGACGTGGGAGCACATCGAGACGGAGGAGGAGCCGACCGCCTACCACGTTCTCGCCTTCCACGTCCGCGATGTGCGGGCCCGTGTCAATGCCCCTGGCATCGAGGTCTGGCTTGACCCGGGCGAGCACCACGACGGCGCCTACTTACCGTGGGGGACGACCGTCATGGGCCACCGCGTTATCGACCCTGCGGTTGCGGGTCGCGACGGCTGGGTCATCCTCCACCACGACCATGGCGATACCACTACCAGGCTCTGGGCACCGACCCAAGTCCACGTCAAGGCGGACGACACTTGGCGCACGGTCATGATCCCAGCGGACCTGGGGCCCCAGTGGATCGAGCGCCATGCTGACGACGCTCGCCTCCCCGCTGAGGTGGTCCGCACTACAGGCCAGTCCTGGTTCGCCGACGTCTGGCCCTTGTGGGATCGACCCCGACCCCACCCAGACGACGCAGGCACAAACGAGCAAGCGCTCCCGCCCCTACCAGGACGCTGGTCATGCCTACAGTGCCGATTCCAATGCTGTCAGTACTGTGCGGCCCGCCGCAACACGCAGCTCGGCACCTCGGGCCAACCAACGTGCCCAGACTGCTCCCTCAGCGGACTACGTGCACTTATGGACTGGTCCACGGACTACTCTTGCAACAGCTGGACGTGTGCGTACAGCACCGACAACAGGGACTCCGACACATGCTGCCTCTCCAGCAGGTGCCCCCATCCGCCTAGTCCGCACAGCCTGTTCGACGTCCGTGCCACAGGGATGCCTCCGCACATCCTTGCCCGCCAATACGGCAACGCGCCAGCCCAGCACGACCTCAAGGAACCCCCCCGAGCGCCTTCAGGCCCCGGGGGGGAGCCTCCACAACCAGGCCAAGCAGGTTACCAGGGTCAATGGTATCTTCCACCGAGGCCGCGTCGCGTCCTCAAGCAGGGATTGCCCGACGGCACGAGGCGGCCACCTGGGTTCACAGGAACGGGGATGCCTGAAGATCCGTCCCCCGACCAACCGCTGTGGAGGGAAGGCTACGTGCTCTTCGGCCCCCACCAGGCCCTCAAGGAGGACTTCATCTTCAACAAAACGGTCCGCCGACCTTACTCCCTAGCCATCACCAACATGCATAGGGATCGTGTCACAGTCAGGACCGTCTGCGAGTCTATCGCCGAGCGCATCCACACTACCCGCACCCGCTGGCGAGATGTGGTACTGTACTGGGATGCCGAGGGCGGCCCTGGGCCTCAAGCTCTCGACTACGACATGCGCCTCTGCGACGCCATGGTGAGCCGTGCCACGACCGAAGCCGAGCTGAACCACGACCGCAGCAACCGTGGTAGTTTCTGTCTCTATGGACCAGCGCACCAGCGAGCTGTGAACATCACGGTGCTCCCCGAGCCGCAGAACATTGACTACGTGGAGCATGTGCGGCGATACTCACCCGTCGGGGAGACCTACCCAGACCACGCCTTCGAGCACGTCTATCAGGGCTGGCGGCGGCCCGACGTGCCCACCATCCTCCCCGACACCCGCCCGCTCTCGAGAGCCGACCAGCAGCGCTACCAACAGCACCAGCAGCGCACCCAGCAGCGCGACCAACGCGACGCAGGTCAGCCGAGCACGCCACGCAACCGCTCCCCCGCGCGCGTCCCGACAGGCGACAGCACGGCGTACGGCGGGGGCGCCGCCTATCACCGTGGCCCCATCGGCGCCAGGCCCGCGGCGGCAGGAGCATCCGCTTCCAGCTATGGCCACGCCCCCCACGCCAGGGTGCACCCAGCGGTCATCGGCTACCCGCGTGCACTCGTGCAGGCCCCCCCACGGGCCACCTCGCCCGTGCCAGGGTCCACGCGTGCCTGGGGCCACTGCCCAGGCCGCCACGACAGCACCGCCAGCAACCAGCCCGCAGTGGTAACCCCTGCGGCTTCAGCCCAGGGGGCTGCACCAAGCCGTGGCAGGACAGGGCGCCCTGAAGGATGGCGCGAGGCGAACGTGCGTGCCTGGCAACCGCGCCAACACACGCCTCCGCCAAACGTGGCCGCAGCGCTGCGCCCTGCCCAGGCAAAACCTGCCCCCCCTGAGCGCGAGCGGCAGCCGCTCGTCCCGCTCGTCCTCACGTACACCCAGGCGCACCACAGCGCCTCCCCGCGGCACAGCGAGGGTAGTGCCCATCACGTCAGCCCCCGCCCTGACGCCGTCGACCCTGACCAGGCTGCAGCCTCGGCGGCGGGCGGCACAGGCGGCTCCCGCCAGCCCAGCCCAACACCCTGCGCAGCGCCGATCCGCTCCCCGAGCAGGGCGGACTCTGCGCGCGCTAACGCCCAGGCGACCTCGCCACGCGACCGCCACACGGGCGGGCGCGTCCCGCGCAGCCGGTCCTGCAGCCGCCACAGCTCGCGCAAGGCCCCTGGGAGCTCCACGAGCTCGCCGCCCCGCGAGACTCAGGCTGATGGCCAAGCCCCCGAGGTGGTGCCACGCTTCGGTGCCAGCGCCATCAATCCTGGCCAGGTCGACCTCGAGCCGACGCCGTCCACGGACCAGGAGCTGCCACCGCCCACCCGCGTTGTCGCCCCCATCGACGAGGCGCCGACCTTCGACCCCTTCAAGAACAAGTACCGCGTCAAGGACCTCGCGGCGGGCTTCGGCGGCGGCTCACCGCTTTCTCCTCAGAGCCGTGGCGGCGCCCCCGCCACCTCAGCCGCTGCCGCGGCAGCGGCGGCCCCGCGTGGAGTCAGCCCTGTCCGCAACGCGTGCCTCACGGCAGCGGGCATGGACGAGGCTCAGCGCCAGGCCACCGACCGCGCTGCTCGAGCTGTTCCACCCGATGCTGCTCATCACGGTACTGACGGGGCGGGCGCGCCGCCGCAGGACGGACCAGCGGTGTCGCGTGCGCAGTATATGCGCGCGCGTTGCGCCGCTGCCGCGCCGAGCTGCCGCCGCTGGTTTGCTTTTGTTCTTGTGTTCGGCAGGACGGATCGAGGAGTCGCCTCCCTCTCCCTCTGCTGCCGTCTCACCTCTCCTCCCCTCGCCCCCCACGGTACAGGAGTGAGGAGGATTTTTCGAGGCAGTTTTGCCGATGTTTATGAACCCCCCCTGGCGCAGTGTCGACCATGCCTTGCCTATACTTCTGGCCTGACGGCGGCTTCAGCCCCGTCCAAGCCAATCTGCCGGGACGCCATGAGCTCCTACTGTGGCCAAGCCTTCTACCTGGGTGAGGGCCAGGCTGCCCTCCACCGTGCGGGGCGTGCCAACCCCAGCTCCACCGACGGAGACGGGCCAGGTCGCTCCATCCACCTCGTCAGCCTCAACATCACGAGTCTCCCAGCGAACTGGCCAACCATCACCGCTCTAGGTGTCGACCACAACGCCGCAGTCATAGCACTGCAGGAGACCCGACATGCCAAGCCTACCAGGCAAGCCATCGCTACCAACGCCGCCAATCCACACCACGGAGGATACCAGGCCAGTCTGGGACCTGACCTGGATCTGGCGCGAGCCCAGCGCAAAGCTGCTCACGGTGGCACGGACCACACGGTCGAGGGCAACACTGGCGCCTCGGGTGGGGTCGCCATCCTCTCTAAGGACGCCATCGTCGACTCCACCGTCGACGACACTGCGTCCTGTATCGCCACCCTCAAGGCCAAGAAACGATGGCACGAGGCCTTCCTCCCGCTCTGCACCCAGCACCGCCGCAGGCGGCGACGAAACAACCACGGGCCCGCTGGGATCTACATCGCGAGCCTCTACGGGGTCGCTGGAGGAGACAGCACCGATTTGTTTCGGCTTGCTGACTGCGCCGCCGCGAGGGTCGGCTCAGCCCCGCATTTCATTTGCATGGACGCCAACACGAACATCGACGACAATCCACACCTGCTGCACATGATGCAGCACGGATGGTTTAACGTCGCTGAAGGCACACCAGACCACACCATGCACACATATGGCAATATCCCTGACTGGGACCGCGTCACCAAGTGCCCCCGCACTTCGCGCATCGATTACATCATCGCCAACCAAGCGGCGCGATCCCTTGTCACCGACTTCTGCTATCTGCGTGACTTGCCAGCGAAGTCCCATGTTGGCCTGCAGGTCACTCTCGACCTTAGCCGCCTCGACCATACGGCCCGACGCCTTCTAGCCCCCACGCCTTACCCTCCTAACGACGGAGCTCATGAGGACCACGAACTTCAGGCATTAGGGACCCTCATCGCAGGGCGATACCATGACCGCATGGAGCAGGCTGACACACGCGACGATGTGGAACGCATGTTCGCCCTGGCAAACGAGGCCAGCCATGAGTACCATCTCACCCGGCTGCGCGACCTGCCACCTCCACCGCCAGACCACCCAAAAAAGAAGCCCCCTACCATGCACGGGCTCACACCCACGTTCGAGGAGCGACCCGCTGTCCCCCGCGCCTTTCCCACCTACGGAGCTTCCACGATTCACATGAACCGCCTTCGCAAGCTCCATCGGCAACTTTGCGAGCTTCGCTTCATCGGACAACACCATCATATCGACTGCCGTGCTATCCCGCCGTACCTGGCGCAGCGCATCGACTGCACGTGGACCGCGGCCCGCCTTCTCTGCCACAAGCTGCGCCCCACGGTCCTCCTGGCCTTTCCCGAGGCCTGGACCCCCGACGTGCCAGCACCACGCGGAGAGCACCTGGACCGTCTGATCCAAAACCTTGACTCAGAGCTGGCGCGACGTGCAAACCGAGTCAAAGCTGAACGCATCAAGATTTGGGCTGAGGGTGTCCGCGAGCCAAGCGGGCGAAAGGCGGCCATATACGCACGGGCTGCCGACTGCTCGCCCACGGCGTATCTCCGCACGCCTACCACTCCCGACGATGCACAGCTCCACTGCGACACCACCGCCTTCAACCCTGACCAAGCTTCTGATAGTGATACGGGTGCCGACTCCCGCCGGCGGCTTCAGCCCCAGCGACGGTAGTTCGCTCGACACGGACAACGACGAAGGCCACACTCGTGACCCACCACCTGCCCAGGTTCCCGACGCCCTCCCCGCCAACGCCATTGTTGCCAATACCAAAGACATGCTTAAGCTCATGGTCGACACCTGGGAGCCCATCTTGGGCAGGTACCGCGCTCGCGCGGGCCATGACGCCGAAGCTATGCCGACGTGGGCGGACTTCTACGACGAGTACCGACAAGAGCTGCCTACGCCATCACCAGCAGCCCCTTTCCACCTCACCGACGACCAACTCATCCACTTCATTCGCACCCGTTCACCGCGCCGCGCGGGGGGACTCGACGGCTGGACAACTAAGGAGGCTAAGGAGTTACCCGACGACATCCTTCGCCTCTTCGCCAGCGTCTTACGTGCTATGCAACGCACTGGCACCATCCCCGAGCCCCTCCTGCACGTGCCAAACCCGTGCCTCCGAAAAGGCCGAGGGGAACTCCCGACGGACCAACGACTTCTCTCGGTTCTTTCCGTTGGATGTACGCGTGGGAAGCGCCAGCCTACCGTAGCCTCACGACCTGGCGGCAAGGATGGACCCATGCCACGAGCTTCGGCGCTGTTCCCAAAGCCACCATTGGGGATGTCAGCACCTCTCTCGCCCTGCGCATCGAACACGCCAGGACTTTACTCCTCCCCTTAGCTGGAGCTGCCCTTGACCGACAGAAGTGCTTCGACTACCTCATCACGGACATCTGCCTTAACCTTGCGCTGCACGCGGGGTGCCCTCAAGACATCGTTACTGTCCGCCGAAATTTCTACAGTCACCACAAACGCTACATCCGCATGAACGGAGCGTACTCTAAGGACTTGGCCAGGACTAACGGTCACCTCCAGGGAAGCTCGTGGTCCCTGGACGACATCAAGCTGCTCATGTGCGTGTGGACAAAGAGGCAGCATCGATACGTTCCTCGATCACTCAGCACTACCTTTGTTGACGACAGCAACTCCACTACCCACACCGCGTCTGAGCTGCAGAAATCTCTTGACGAAACCGCCAAGTTTGATCGATTCTCAGGTCAACGCATTCACCCTGGTAAAGTGGCAGGGTGGGCGCTCACCGACGAGCTTCACGCCGCCGTTACCCAGCTCACACTGGCGGAGCGCCCCCTACGTGTGGTCGATTCCTTCAAGCTCGTCGGGAGTTACATCAACGCAGAGGCAGCGCCGGCTCCAGCCGCGCTTAACCTCACGGCCACCGCAGACGCCCGTGTACGGAGGGCGACTATCCGCCTGCCGCGCATTGGCAAGCTCCCATCGCCGATGCTTATCAAGGCGCGGCACGCCCGTTCCCTGGCTGCCAGCGTCTGCACCACGGGCACCGACATTCAAGCACCATCAGGCCCAGCCAAAACTGCCTACAACCACGCCCTCAAGGCGGCTATCCGCCCCAAGGGGAACAAGTGGGTCGAGTTCTGGACTCTCATGGCCGTGTGCGTCCCAGGACACGCCCTGGAGATCGACGCCATCACGCAGCGTGAAGCATTCCTGTGCCTGCGGCGACAGGTTAACCGCGACGTCACACTCTGCGGGCTCGCCAGAGACCTCCAACACCACGTCCAGACCCTGTTTGGTGGAGGACCCGTCGGACGACTCGTCCAGTCGCTCCAGCAGCTCCGATGGACCTGGCCCACATTTGGCATCATGTACGACGACTGGGGCTGCCAGATCAGCTGGCTGAATTTACCCCAAAACGCCTTCCTACACATGCTGCGGGCCTCACAACGCAGGGCTTTTCTGCGGAGGATCAAGCCACGGCGACACGACCTTGGCTACCTAGCCTCTGTCAGACAGGGCCTCGACCTCTTCGCCAGCACGTGGCTCGCCCGAACTAAAGGAGCAGCCAAATGCACTGCCTGGCAGCTGGCGCTCCTCCTGAACTACCTGTCGGGCGGGGATCACACCCAACAGCGACGATCCCGATCAAACACGTCGGCAGACCCCAGCCCCATCTGCCGCTACTGCGACGAGGAAGAGGAAACTCAGGAGCACACTGTCCGCGACTGCAAGTGCTGGGCCCGAGAAAGACTCCCTCTCACCACCCTCATCAGTGACGACCAGTGGGCCCGTCTTCCGCCGCACACAAGACACTGCGGGCTCTTCGACGAAGACCCAGCCCTCCTCGACCTGCAGGCCGACCTCGCGAGGGACCCGCTGCCACAGCCCATGCCGCGGCCCCCCCTGAGGGAGATCCTGCGGCTTCAGCCCAGGACACCTACACCACCTACCTTGCACACGACACTGGTTGGACATGGGTCTACGCTGCCACTGACGGTGCATGCACCAACCAAGCCATCCCATTGCTTGCACGAGCGGGCTACGGCGTCTACTACGGCATCGACCACCGCATGAACTACAGTGCACGCGTTCACGGCCTAACGCAGAACGCCCAGGTTGCGGAGACCCTCGCCATTGTCCACCTTACGGCATGTGCCGAACGGCCCGTGCACGTTTTCGTGGACAACCAGGCGGTGGTCGATGGGTTCCAAAGCATCATCGACGGACATCCAGCGCCGCAGGGCACGCACGCGGAGCTCTGGGAAAAGATCCACCGATGTGTTATGGCCAAGCCCAACATGTTTCGCGTCGAAAAAATCGCCAGCCACCTGGGAGACATGGGCATCGACCTTGGGCTCATCGGGCCCATTGCGGAGGAGTTCAACCGTCAGGCTGACGCCCTTGCCACAATGGCGGCACGCACTCACAACCTTCCTGACGACATTGTTGAAGCTGCCAAAACACGACATCGCCAAGCGACCGTGCTCCATGGGGTCGCTGTCGCTATCTACGAGCGCAGACACCGCACTCTGCCGCTCCCACACCGCAGGGCTGGGTTTACAGCTGCGGAACTCAGCAAAATGGAACCAAACCCCCTGCTGTCGGACCAGGCACCACCCGCGGCTGGACCATTCATCCCGCAAGACCCGGATGAGCTCTGGGCCGAGGCCCAACGGGCGATGCTCGATGAACAGGAGGACGACCCGTTCGGCTTTGGCGGGGGATTGGACTTCTTGGACGACGGCCCAGCCAGCGCCAACCCTGCCCCGTCGGGAAACCTCTCGACGCCCACCGCGACTCCGCCACCGAGAGCGACATCGCACCCACACGATGATGTCGCTCACCGTCAAGACGCCGACGGGGACCTGGTTGATCCCCTCGGACTGAGTGGCAGCATAGACGACGCTCCGCCGACACCCCACGCTGCCGACGATGCCGCCCTATTGAGACGCCACCCGACTATGCGGCCGACCTCCGAGCCCTCGCACGGCATCATGACTGGCCCTACCGTGCCACCCACTCCGTCCCCCCACCAGCGCCAGCCCGCGGGGGCGGCTCCAGCCCCCCCGCAGGGCACGAGCCAGTCAGGCCGTTCCACCCCGTCCACGCTTCTATTGTTGCTGGGCGTGAGGATGCGGCTCTTCCGACCTCACGGGGCGTGGCCCTAGCGGCTCCAGCCCTGGGGCCGCGTGTTACCCTCCAGTCGCCTCTCAAGGGTGACGGCCGTCAGCACACGGAGCGCCGTACTGCGCTAGTCAACCACCTGGCCAGGCGCACCGATGACCTCGTCCCTGCCACGAGGCCCGCGGCCGCTGGCACTGAGCAGCCGCCCCTCACCGACCGCGAAACCGAGCTGTCCCAGTCTATGGCCGCTCTTCAGCAGAGGTGTGCTGCTCTCGCCGCCGACCTTGCCGCTGCTCAAGCCCGTCAAGGCCCTCTGCTCCAGCGCCTCCACCGCGCCGGGCGTGCCTTCGCCGAGCTGCTTACGCCCTCGCCCGATGGTGCTGCGCCGCCACTCACCATCCAAGCTATGTTGTCATCGCTCCGCGGCGCTCCACCTGGTGCCCCGCGCTAATTTCCTCCTTTCTGCCTGCCCGTGTGTACGCGTGGCTCCGCGTCCACGGTGTCAGGGCGTGGGGGCGGGGGGTGCCCCGTCCCTGCGCGCCGCTTTGCGGCCAAGCGCCCAACTGGCGGTCTGCCAAGCCGCCTAGCCACGCGTCAGCACGTCGCCTTCCTTGTTGGGGCCTCTTTCTTCACGCGGTCTGACACGTGAGATCTTCACCGTCTGTCCGCCGTCTGTAGCGTCTGTCGCATTGCGCCGGGGGAGGGGGTTTTGTTGCCCGCCCTCGTATCTTAAGGCTGCACCGCCGCAAATAGTGTTTGGCGAGTTGTCGCACCGCAGTGCGCCTCGCGGACGGACCCTGGTCCGCCTACTTGTCCGATCTCTCAGTCTCTCTCTCTCTCTCTCTCTCTCTCTCTCTCTCTCCCTCTCTCTCAGTCTCTCTCTCTCTCTCTCAGTCTCTCTCTCTCTCTCTCTCTCTCTCTCTCTTTCTCTCTCCCTCTCTCTCTCTCTCGACTCTCCTCCCTCCCTCCCCATCCTCCCACCTCCTCCCTCGCTTCGCCCTCCCTCGCCCGTCCTTCCTCCTCGGTTCTCCTCGGCTCATCCTTCTCGGTCCTCCTCGCCCTTCTCACGCTTGCCTCGTCCTCCTGCCGCTCGCAGGTTCCTCGAGGCGCGCGCCATCAGGTCGATCCATGCGCACTGGCAGATCGCGCGCGGCTTCTCAAAGTCGAAGGCTGAGATGCAGGACAGATGATGAGGTGGAGGAAGAGGGGGAATCCAGGGAGGAGGACGAGGATGAAGGACAAGCAGCAGCAGCAGCAAGGTCAAGATGAGCACGAGAAGGAGGATTTCGAGGAGGAGGAGGAGGAAAAAAAGGAGGAGCTGCAGCAGCGGAGAATGGGGAGGAGGAGGAGCAGGAGGAGGAGGAGGACGACGAGGAGGAGGAGGAGGAGGAATAGCTCTGAGACAGTGCAAGTTCAAGGAGGGTGATGATGAGGAAAACGATGAAGCTCCTCGTCGTCCTGCTCCCTCCTCCGCCTCCTCTATCCTCGTCTTGCTTCTCGCCCTGCTCCTCGTCGCCCTGTGCCCCCCTCCTTCTTCCTCCCCCCCTCCTCCAGCAAGGGGGACATGGGCGCGCGTCTGCCGCGCGACACGGGCGACGAAGAAGAGCTCGCCGAGGCTAACGTGAGGGCGGTGCTGGACAGGGTGACGGACGGAGGAGGTTGGAGGTAGGAGTATACCGAAGAGGAGGAGGGTGGGATGACCACATGCGGGCATAGGAAACGGTAGGCGGACATATAGGAAGAGATGGGAGCAGGTAGAGGCATGCTGAGGTAGGACGTTAGGAGTATATATGTGGATGTGGGAGGAGGCAGGAGGTAGGAGGTAGGAGGATGTAAGATGATGTATATTGCAGAAGGAGGTAGCGGGAGGCATGCGTAGCTCTATAGGGTGGGGAATGGGAGGAGGAGGGGGAGAAGGAGGAGGAAGGAGGAAGGAGGAGGAGGAGGAGGAGGGATGAGAGGATGAGGAGGAGGAGGAGGAGGAGGAGGAGGTAGGATAAGGTAGGATATGGCGGGGTGAAGCTGATGGTGACGTCTGGCGAAGTTGACCAGGCAGACGATCTCGTGATCACAGCGATCCAGCAACACCTGGCCCCGAACGCGAAGATCGAGACTGGCGAGGGCGGCGCGACGAAGGAGACGAGCGCGGTGCAGTGCCAGGCGACGACCAAGAAGACCCCGTGCATCAGGCCCCTTCTAGGGTACGCGAGGAGGGCCGTGGAAACGGATGGAGGGAATCATAGCAGAGAGAACAATGCTGGTGCCGAGGAGGGGGAGGAGGAGAAGGCGCATGAGGAGGAGGAGGAGGCCAGCGAGGAGGAGGAGGAGGAGGGGGAGGCGAAGGAATAGGATGAGGAGGAGCTGTTGTAGGAGTAGGAGGAGTGGGAGCAGGATAAGGGGGGGCGCGGGGGGGGGGGGGCAGGAGGAGGATGATTCATCGATCGATCGGCTGATCGATCGATAGGTCGATTGATTCCTTCGTAAATCGGCTTACCCAGGAAAGCCGCCACGCCGCCCCGCAGCAAGAAGGCGCGCGCCAAGAAGCAGCAGCAGCGCCAGCAGCAGCAGCAGGCCGCGCCGCACGGCGCCATCGAGGTGAAGCCCGAGGCCGTCGACCGCGACAGCTTGCCGCTGCACATGCCCGCGCGGCGCCCCGCGGGCGCCGCGATGAAGCGGCGCCCCGCGGCGGCCCCCGCCGCGCGCATGAAGAAGCAGGTCCAGATGGTGCAGGCGCCGCGACTGATCCAACGTGTTCTGCTCCCTCGTGCCTTCCTCCTCCTCATCCCTCCTCCCCCTCGCCCTCCTTCCCCTTCTCATCCTCGTCGAGCATCCCCCCCCCCACGCCCCCCCCCCCCCCCCCCTTCCCGACGCGCGGGAGGAGGGGGGGGGGGGGGGGGAAGAAGAGGTGGAGGAGGAGGAGCTCGAGGAGTCGCAGGAGGAAAGAGGAGGAGGAGTGCAGGACACCTCGATCGATCGGTTGATCGATAGATCCATCGACCCCCTTCCAATCACCTGGAAATCGCCGGCCCTCTCCGCCCCTCGCCCAATAGTCTCCCAGGCGTGGCCAGTGTAGAAGCGCAAGCCCCCCAGGCCCAGCGTCGGTACCCTGAGGCTCTCCTCGATCGGCCCTCTGCTCGCCCCCCCCCCCACCACCACCACCACCACCACGCCCCGCGCGGTGACCGACGAGGCCGAGGGGCCCGAGGCGGTCGCCGACGGCGCGGAGCTCGGGGAGGAGATGACGGTCGCCGGCGGCGCGGAGCTCGGGGAGGAGATGACGGTCGCCCACGGCGCGGACGAGCTCGGGGTGGAGATGACGGTCGCCCACAGCGCGGACGAGCTCGGGGAGGGGCAGATGACGGTCGCCGACGGCGCGGACGAGCTCGGGGAGGAGATGGCGGTCGCCGACGGCGAGGAGGTCGACGACGGCGACGGCGAGGTGGCCGACGGCGCAGAGCTCGGGGAGGAGCAGATCGACGGTGAGGAGGTCGACAAAGGCGCCGACGTCGAGGTGGTCGACGAGCACATCGGCGACGGCGGCGGCGCCGAGGATGGCGGCGACACTGGCAAACTGAGAAAGGGTGAGGTAGGAGGTATGTTGACAGGAAGATGTAGGAGTAGCTCATCTGTACGGGTACGTAGGCGTAGGGGGTATGACTGAGGTAAGAGGTACGAGGTATGAGGTTGGAGGCTTGAGGAACTGACAGTTGAGGAGGTAGGCCGTAGAGGTTGGATGAGGCCGTCGAGGTAAGAGCGGGAGGTGTGAGGAGGTAGGAGGGCCAACAGGAGATGAGAGGGGGCATGAAGATGTGGGATGATGCTAGGGGAGGGTATAATGCAAGAGGCGGGGGGGGGGGGGCAGAGGTGGGAAGATGGGGGCGAGGTGGGGAACGGTAGGGTGAGGGCACAGGCGAGCCCATCACCTTCCACGCGACGATGGGCAGCTTTGCGGGCCAGAGCTACGCGATCAGCTTCAGGAGGACCTCGATCTTCCGTCCCCAAACCTCCTCGATCCTCGTCCTCACCCCACCTCGGTCCTCGTCGAACCTTCTCGATCCTCCTCCATCCTCCTCGAACCTCCTCGATCCTCCTCCTCGAGCTCCTCCTATCTCCCTCAGCCTCGTCAGGATGCAGCCCGAGCGCGTCGGCTGCCTGTGCTAGAAGAGGGCGGGGGCCAAGGGGTCCGCACTGCAGCTCATCAGCGTCAAGGGCAAGATCTGGCAGGGCGACGATGACGAGAAGAAGCGCATGAGCAAGGGTTGCACGCTGGTTCGATCAGGGCTAAATGGGGGGGGAGGAGGAGGAGGAGGAGGAGGAGGAGGAGAGGAGGAGAGGGGGGGGGGGGGGGGGGGGCTGAGAGGAGGATTACGGCGATGTGGATACACCGAAACCCAATGCGAGCTAGGGCAGGGGGATACCAAGCGAAGGGCGCCTGCTCACGAGACGTGCGTTCTCGAGGAAGCTCGAGCAGAGGCGAGGAGGAAGGGGTCGAAGAGGGCAGGGGGGGGGGGGGGGGAGGGGGGGGGGGGGGAGACGGATAAGTAGGACCACGGAGGAGAAGGAAGGATGACGAGGACGAGGAGGAGAAGACATGATCGATGGGAGGAATAAGGGTCGAGGAGGAAAGGGTGGCACACGATGATGATGAACGCCCCCCCCCCCCCCCTAGGCTGTCGCGTTCGAGATCCAGCGCGGGGGGGCCGTGGACAAGAGGCCTGTGGCCCAGTTCAGGGGCAACTGGGCCACTCAGAGCGGCAAGACGATCGTCGGGTGGGCTCGTCCTCATCCTCATCCTCGCCGTCGTCGTCCTCCTCCTCCTCCTCCTTCCTCGTCGTCCTCCTCATCCTGCTCATCCTGCTCATCCCCTCTTCCCCCTCGTTATCCTCGCCCCCTCCCCGCCTAGTTCCCCTCCTCCCGTCCCCCGCCTCCCTCGTCCTTCTTCGCGGTCCCCGTCGCCCCTCGCCCTCCTTCTACCTCGTCATCCGCCTCGTACTCCTCCTCGTCCTCATCTCTCTCCCTCCTCATCCGCCTCGTCTTTCGTCCTCTTCCCCGGGCCCTCCCCGACCTTCGCGTCATCAGATCGACCCCCCCCTGCCCCGCGAGGTAGGGCGGCGAGGTCGACGTTGACTTTGTCGAGCTCGATTGGCCGCTGTCGGGCGTCGACGCGCGACAGCGCCGTGCGAGAGGGCGAGGGCGATATGGCCCTATGTCGGAGGCTCGATCTGGGCCCAGATGATGATATGTGCATATATATATATACATATATATATATATACATATATATATATATATATATATGAGGGTATACCTATAGGAGAAGCAGGGGGGGGAGGAGGAGGAGGGGGGGAGAAGGAGGGGGAAGAGGAAGAAGACCAGATGTGCCTCCCGCGGGCGTTCACCCGTTGATTCGACGCGCGGCGCCGCTCGACCGCGCTTTCAGATTCGACGTGCAGCGCCGCTAGCGTGAAGCTAGAAAAGCTGCCCACGATACCGATCGGCTCGCCCCCTGACATTAGGGGCATATATATAGGACTACGTAGGAGTAGGAGGAGGGGGGCAGGAGGAGGTTAGGAGGTAGGAGAATCTACTATGGGGCAGGGTGCAGAAGGAGGCATGAGGAGGTGCGATAGCTAGGATGAGGGGGGGGATGATAAGGAGGAGGAGGAGAGGAACAGGATGCCACGGGGTCGACTGGGCGCGAGCGGACCGTCGACGGGCCCCCAGGCGAGAGCAAGCTCTCACTTCCTCCCTTGCCCTCTCGAGCCCCGTGAGCGCTTCGCGTTTGCGACGGGGCGCCCCCGCTTGGGCGCCAGCGCTGGCTGCTGGCGGTGAGCCTGGAATGCAACCATAGGGCCAACCCGCCCCTCAGAAGATAACCCCGCATACCCTAAATCATACCCGACTAACCCTACAGAACTTTAAATCTACATGAACCCCGACGCCCCCTGCATACCCTCATCCTACATGCCCCAAGATCTGACCCTACGGCTATAGATCCTGCTAACTCTACATACCCCAGCCCTACAAACCCGACAGCGCCAGACCCGGGCCCCACAGGCCCTACGCCCTACGTAGCCCTACTACCTGCAGACCCTAACCCGACCAAGCCCGACATACGTAACCCCACGCACCTGCATACCCTACATCCTACAGGCTCATACCCTACGTGTCCAGGCCTGCAGGCCCGAACCCTGCAGACACTACGCAGCACAGGCTCCACTAACTTTATTACCGGCAGTCTGCCCGAACCCTACAGGCCCAAACCCTACAGACCTTCATCATACAGGCCCACACCCTACACGTATACCCCTTAGGCCCGAATCCGACAAACCAGAACCTTACAAACCCGAACAGACCTGACCCCACAAACCCACATATCGAAACCCCGTGCGTCCTGCCCCATCAGGGGTGAGTCGTTCGGTCCCCTACATACTTGCCCCTCCGCTTGCCCCACTAGTCAGAACCTTGCAAGCTCGAGGGGCCCGAACGACTCGCCCCCCTCCCCCCCGCCGCAGTTTTCGAACACCTTATATGCAGCTGGCACGCAGGGTGCATATCCACCCCCTATCGGTCGCACGCGCGCGCTGCATGCACCCCCCCCCACCCCCCGCCCAGGCATGCGCATCAACATCAACCCGCTCTACGTCGACGAGCTGGCGGACTACGCAACGGAGAAGTGTGCACATGGGTTGTGGCTGGTGGGCGCGTGGGCTGCGTGTGCGCGTGTAAAGGTCGGACACGCGCGGGTGGGTCGCGGGCGCGCGCGTTGGCGACAGGCCCGTGCATGGCGGTGGCGCGCGCGGAGGGTCTGAGGAAACCATGCACAATTGCCTCATCGATCTATATCAACACGCGCTACGTTCGACAACGCGCGGACTACGCAACGGAGAAGTGGGGCCCGTAGATGGGTCTGGGCGTGGCGAGGTGTCGGGTCGGTCGGCGTTCGAGCGTGGCCACGGTGGAGGTGTTGTGGGGCGGTGGGCGGCGGTGGTTCACAGGGTTGGTCATGGTGGTGGGCGAAGTCGGCGGTGGCGGTGGATCAGGTTGGCGGTGGTGGACTCGGCGGGTGGGCGGCGTCATGGTTCTTTATGTGTTTTCATGTGTTTGCATGCGGTTTCATGTGTTTCATGTGCTTCATGTGTTTTCATGTGTTTATCATGTGTTTTCATGTGTTTTCATTGGTTTCATGTGTTTCATGTGTTTTCATGTTTTTTTATGTGTCTTCATGTGTTTTCATGTGTTGCATGTGTTTCATGATTTTCACGTGTTTCATGTGTTCCCATGTTTTGTCCATGCGTTTTCATGCGATCTCATGCGTTGCATGTGTTGTCATGTGTTGCATGTGTGTTAATGTGTTGTTTTGTTTGTCGTGTGTTTTCATGTGTTTCATGTGTTTGCATGTGTTTCATGTGTTTTCATTTGTGCTGGTTCATGTGTTTCCATATGTTGCCATGTGTTTAATGTGTTGCCATGTGTTGTCATGTGATTTCATGTGTTTTTATAGGTTTCATGTGTTTCGTATGCTTCGTGAGTTCTCACGTTTTTTTAATGTGTTTTCATGAGTTTATATATATATATATATTTATATATATATATACATATGTGTGTGTTTTCATGTGTTCTCATGTGTTGCATGTGTTCTCATGTGTTTCATGTGTTTTCATGTTTTTTAAATGTGTTCTCATGTGTTTTCATGTGTTTTCTTGAGTTTCATGTGTCATGCGTTTTCATGTGTTTCATTTGTTTTCATGTGTGTCCATGTTTTTTCGTGTGTTTTTATGCATTTCATGTGTTTCATGTGTTTTCATGTTTTATGTTTTCACGTGACCCTGGATTTTGCTTATTAGCCCCGCCCGCCCCACCCCCTCTTGCAGTTTGTCCAGTCCCCCCCCCCGCGGCGCGCTCCCTCCCCCACCGGTGCTCGGCGGCCCTCGACCGCCGAGCCCCGTGGACCATGTATACACGTTGCAGCCTGCCCCGATTCCTAGCCCACGTGGCCCAGCCCACCTCGAACCACGCCCCCGTACAAAGAAAACTGCCCCACGCCCCTAGCTAGATCCCTGGGCGCCACCCCGCTTAAGGCGAGCGCGGCGCAATGGCGCCGAAGGCGAAGACGAACAAGCGACGCCCTGCTGGCAAGGCCACGATCTCGTGGGATATCGACCCTCGCGGGGGGGGTGGAGTCACGTCGAGGCCCCCAGTCGATTTGGCCACCCCAGCCCGAGACCCCCCCCTGCGACCGACCGATCGATCAGAAGAATCAGCACACCGATGCCCAGAAACGCAAGAGGCAGCTGCTAGCAGAACACGAGGGCGCCATGCAGCGTCTGCGGAGCGCGGGGCACCGATCGATCTAGTAACGCGGCGGGCCGAGATCCAGAACATTGGTTTTCCTGGTCGGGCCCCGTGCGGGCCCTGGGCCCACGGTTTTCACAGGCATCTCGTACACCAGGGAAACAAATAATTCGGGATCTCGACCCGCCCCAAATTAATTTCGGGCGCCTGCCCCCAACCCCCCAGCTACCGCGCGGGGAAGACCAGCAAGGCCCTCAAGCAGGAGCACGACCGCCTGAGCCACAACCAGAAGCAGCACTGGCTCAAACGTTGGCAGGAGACAGGACTTGCTGGGAGGAGGATATGGATCGAGGAGGAGGAGGAGGAGGAGGAGGAGGATTTCATCGGAGGAGGACATCTCGAGGGATTTAGGAGGCAGAGCAGAGGAAGAGGAAGAGGAGGAAGAGGAGCAGGAGCAGGAACAGGAGAAACAATACCGAGGAAGGATCCGAGGTGAGAGCGGAAGGACGATATCGACCGATTCGATGGCACCCCTCATCCACGAGGAAATTTTGACTTCGTGGAGATCAAGAAGACGGAGAGCCAGACGCCCCAGCATGCCAGAACCCAGCATTTCACATGGTACACGCGCGACGGCCTCTTGTCGTTCTTCGGGCACAAATGGGACGACGAGGAGAGCCTCGCGTCACAGAGGTCAGGGAGGAGGAGGAGGAGGAGAAGGAGAAGGAGGAGGACGAGGAGGAGGAGAAGAAGGACAAATGGTAAAGGAAGATCTTAACGAGGATTATTCGGAAGATGCACTGGAGGCCAAGCCACAGGAAACCTTCCACAAGAGACCCAGCCCTGAGACCCCAGGACGTCCCTTGGTTTTTGGCGTGGGAACGGCGCGCTGCCCATCGCAAAACGAACGACGCCCAAGAAACCCAGGGCACGCGCAACGTGTTTCTTGGCATGGGCCCCCACTGCATGGGAGAAAGCTGAACGCAAACGTGCCCCTTCCAGGGCCGTGGCGCGACTAGTGCTTGCTGCAGGGCGATGCGCGGCTTCGTGAGGGCCAGTCGGGGTATGCAAATATCCACGCATACACACGTACATGCGCATGGGGAGGAGGGTTGGAGACGGGATGAGACTCGGAGGAGCGTCGGAGGACGAAGACTTGGGATGGCGAGGATATCCATCCCCATCCCCCTCCATATATATATATATATATATATATATGGTGGAGGGGCGCCCTCGCCACCCTGCCCCCCCCCGCCCGCCAGACGGACTTGCAGCGCGGGCAGGAAGTGTAGAGACGCGCTGAGAGGGCCGAGGCGGCCTCGTACATCCACGAGCAGGCGATCACGACTCGCCTGGTCCAAGAACGACAGGAGCTCGAGCCAGCGGCGCGCGGTCTGCAGGCTCATCAGGCTCGCACGGGGGCCCGTCTTCCCACATCCATCCACTCCCCCCCGCGAGACCCTCGTCGATGATACTGCGGGGAGGAGGGTGGGTACAGAGAAGTAGATGGATTCCAAGAGGTCATGAACCAGGCATCCGACGGCGAGAACTCCAGCTACAGCTACAGTGACAGCGAGGATCGAGGGGTCTTGACCCTCGGCCCATCATGGATGCTGGAGGGGAGGAGGGGGAGATGTTGTCAAGAGGAGGCAGACCGAGGAGGAGGAGAGGGAGGGGGCCCGAGGAGAAGGAGAAGGAGGAGGAACATGACGGGGGAGGAGGAGGAGGCGAAATGAGGAGGGGGCGGAGGAGGGGGAGGAGGAGGATGGGGAAGATGAATATTATGCATCTGACATCCCCGAGGAGGGCGCAGACATTAGGAAGGCCGCTGCTCCAGCGCCGAGCGGCCCTGGCCCCGTTCCAGACACCGCGGCAGGGGGCCTCGGAGCGGCGGCGCACCTCTTCGCGCTCCTCGGGGGCTGGGACGTGGGAGTGGAGACGCAAGGATTGGACCTCGATCTCGTTGCCAAGCTCCTGATCAGCGAATCCGGCTTCGTTGATCAGGAGCTTGGCAAGGAGATCGGAGACCCATCCGATGTTCGCCAGCCCAGGTGGCCAGCACGCCGCGGTTGACGCCGTGGGCAGAGGAGCTGGCGAAGCATACGCAGGCGATGCAGGAGGTTCAGTCCTCGCTCGTCATGCACGCGCAGGGGGGGGGGGGGGGTGCCAGGCGGAGATCAGCTACCCCGGCTGCGTGATCCAGATCACCGAGGCTGGAAGAAAGGATGATGATGATGACGTTGATGATGGCGATGATGATGATGGTGATGATGATGGTGATGATGATTATGGTGATGATGATGATGATGGTTTGATGATGGTGATGCGGAGGAGGAGGAGGAGGAGGATGATCGGCGGATAAGGATGAGGGCGGAAGAATCGGATGATGAGGGTGGGGTGAGGACGATGATGAGGATGAGGATTGGAGGGCGAAGATGATGATATGATGATAAGATGATGAGGATGCGGCTCAACCCAGAATGTGCCTTCGCCAGGCTCCTGCCAGGAGGGCGCGGAGGATAGGAGGGCGAGGACGAGGGGGGAGGATCGGAGGATGAGGATCTGGCTGAAGTAAGGATGACAAGGAAGACGAGACGAGGGGAATAACTCGTCTTGGAATGGAATGCCTAACGAGAGATACTTCAGTTCAGCACGCCGATATCATCCAAGGCGTTCTATTCAGACTCGCGCGGGTCTGAGTATAATTTCTTGGCCTGGGAAGGCCAAGACATTCTACGCGCTCGCCCTCCCCGCGCAGCAGTCGGTCTCCCTGGCGAACGGCGCAATGAGCAGTGGCACCCCGGTTGGTCAGTAGCGGGCCCGCGCGTTGCAAGGCGTCGAGCGCGAGGCGCCCCTGGCGCGCATCCGCAAGGCGGAGCGGGGTGCGCTGCGGAGAAGGGGGCTGCGCTGCAACGCGTTCTCGAGCGCCGAGAACTACGGGCAACGGGAGGGATGGGAGGGATGATGAATACAGGGGGAACATGGGGGAGGGCGGGGGGGAAAGAGGGGGGGGGGGAGAGGTTATCGAGGCGGTCACTGAAGGGAGACGAATGGTCTCGAGATATTTCTGCGCTGCGTCGCATCTCTAGATCGGCGCGGCCTGCGCGCGCGCGCGGAGGATCGCTGATGCGTTCTGGGAGAGAGAAGCCCTCGCACCGAGATCGAGGGAGCCCCGTGGGATGATGCGCTCGGGACTCGAGGATGCCGGACCCCAGCGCGCGCGTGGCAATGACGCAACGCAACAAAACAGCCAGCGCACATGCAAACATGCAAGCATGTAAACCGTTACGTTGCCATTGTCAACGCAAACAAACACATGCACACATATAAAATGCACACATGAACATGTTACATGCTTGTACGCAGTGCAACAAGCATGAGAAATGTACATAATATATGTGAGTTCGTTTCGTGCGAAGTCCCACGTTCCATGTCGGTGGACCTGCTCGCGTCAGCCACGGGGAAGCTATGGGGCGAACTGGCCGGACTGGTGCTCCTCCTGCAGGCAGCTAGACAGACGCGCCCGAGGCAACATTTCGGCACTGTCACGTTCTCGGGTGTCGAGAAATTTCAACAAGCAAATCTCGAGATTCGCTTGTTGTAATACCTCGGCACCCGACGATGCGTTAACCAAGCGTGGCCGCGAGGGACGGAACTCTCGAGGTAGCTACGAGGGCAGCGCCCCCAGACCCCCGACGTCATGTTTTTCTGTTTGTCAGGCCTCGGCCCGCTCACTTGTTTTGCCATCCTGGGATGGTGGTCCCGAGGCCCAGAGGCCCCCCAGAGGCCGAAAATGATGACGGCCCGCGCGTGTGTGTTTCATTGCCGGAGGTTGTCTAGGCTTGGAAATTCGGAGCAGATGTCCGTAGACGTTTGCTCATTCACTCGAGTATGCCATTCGTTCGGTTCTTGGTGATGTCGAGGGCTGCCGCGGCGGCGCTCTTGGCTTCTGGAGGCGCCCCGCGCGCTGGCGGAGGCGGTCCATGCGGTGCTCGAGGCGGCGCGCGGCCAGCTGCTGTACCTGTCGCCGATGGTTGTGGATTGCGCTCATTCCTGCTGGCGCAATGCAAGGTCGGCCGTATGACTGCCACTGGCGTTTGCATTATAAGCCACCATGCCACAGTTGCTGGCACTCAGGGCGAGCCCAACTAGATTCTCCACCACCTCCCTCCTATTCACTCCGCACTCCCCCTCTCTCCCTCTCGCCCCCTTCCTCCTCCTGTTCAGTCCTTCCTTGATCCTGTTCCTTCCGCCTCTCTCTATCTCTCTCGTTTTCTCTCTCTCTCTCTCTCTCTCTCTCTCTCTCTCTCTCTCTCTCTCTCTCTCTCCTTGGCTGCGTCCCCGCCCCTGGGGGCGATGAGGTTTCGTTTCGGCAAATATACTTGGGCTTGCCCTCGAGGCGCAGCTGGCGCGGAGGATCTGGCGCAACGTCCAGGAAGGACGCATTGCGCAGAGCATCTGCGATCTGCATGCGGAATGATCGATATGAGGGCGTCTATGTTCACTACGAAGTTGCGTGTGTGGAACAGCGACGCCCAGATTCGGAAAAGAAAAAAAAAGCGATTGCCCCATAATGCCCCCATATGAAAGTTCTGCCAGGCTATTCGAAAATAACCCTGCGACTTTCGACGTTAGCAGAGCGAATCCTGCAGATCTACCTTCGACATACAGGTCTCACATACTTACTTACTCAGCAGCATGGTCTCTTGTCGTGTCCTGTGGCCCTTTATTCAGACGGAGTGCCATACCCTAAGACAGTTTCTTCTTTGTGCTATTATTGGTCTTGCCACTTGGCGCCAACACGGCAGGTAATTTGCACAATCAAGAATGCAGATATGTGCAGCTGCGGTTGTAAAGGCCGGTGTGCCGTCGGAGAAATACATCGTATTCTCCGTTGGTCGTTTTCGTGCCTCGCCGAAGGCGCGTGGCCCGCAGCTGACCACAACAACCGGCCATTCGTGGGCGAGCTCCGATCGGCGCGGCGAGGTTTTCCCTTCGCCGATGGCGTGCGCGGCGCTTTATGCGAGCACCGCGCCGACCTTTTGGAAATGGTCACAAGTCTGGGTTTCAAAACGCGGCAGAATTTTGATCACACGTGCCCTTGCTGCATGGCGAAGAAACTCGAGCTTTGCGTTTTCGATCGCGCCGTGGCGAACTGTCGTTGGCCCCAGCGAACTTCGGCGACGTATCAAAGAGAGGTGAACCGCTCCATGACGCGACGGATGATAGGCCCACAGCAGGGGCCATTTTTGCGCCGCCTCTTGCGGTAGGTGATATTTGATGACAGCCGAATGGGCCTTTGCTTAAAGGGGGACTTGCCTCAGCTCCAATTGATTAAAGGGCATCGCCTCCTTGAAAACGATTACGTTCGTGACATGCATGATGTTGCAGACATTGCGCTGCGGGCTTTCCTAGATTTTTTTCAACGCCGCCCGTGGCGCGCAAATCAATATAATATCACCTTTTCAAAATCCCTGGATTCAGTTTAGATTGCGCCCACTTGGGCGCGATGCACGTTCTGGAATTCAGGAGTTTCTCAATACGCTGCAGGCGCAGTTATGCTCAACTTCTGTGAAAATAATTTCGCGGGGTCTAATCGAGCACGGGGCCCGCAAACATTGCAATGGCATCGTCCTTTTTCCTCCTGCACCCCCCCCCTGCCGACTTCGGTGCGATGAAGAAGAGGGGGGGGGAATGGAGGAGGAGGAGGAGGAAGAGGAGGGTGCCAAGGCGATGTTTGCGGGATGGGCATCAACCCTTGACGACCGCAGTCTTCAGCATCTGTTCGCCCTGCGCAGGCGCATGAAATCATCCTATGCCATGCGCAGACTGCACAATAGAAAGCAGCTTTCTGTCATAAAGAAAGTTCAAATGTCAACAACTGTCGCCTACGGCGGAGCACCCGCGCCTGAAGGCGAAAGCCGCTCAGGCGCGACTGCTTCTCCCGCTCATGCAGAGCCTTTGCGAGGGGTGTCCCGGTTTTTCAGGGGCGCAGGGCGGCGCTCTAAGGAGGGCGTGCAAACATTTGAACGGAGCCCGTGCCATCGCGAAGCGCGAGCCTCGCGACTCGCTTTATTACAACAAAGCATGCGGCGTTTCCTTTCTCATTGGCGCCAGCACGGCGGCCGCCGCGTCTGCTTGGGACGCGGTGCGCCGCGCCGCAGTTCAAGGCAACCCGCGCTTCTACTGGACATATGCCGACGAGCAAATGAACCGTGCGATGGGGGCTGTCGCCAAAAGCCCCCATGGAGGTGGTGCATTTTACTTCGCCTTTTTGGAGAAAGTTCTTCGGGATTCCGAGGTGCCGTTTTAAAGGCCATCGCTCGGTATGTGCATCTATATATATATGCATGTATGCGCGTGAGCGCTGTATATATACATGCATGGACGAAACAAAGGGAAGGACTCTATACTGGTGTGTAGAATCACATATATCACATAATAATTGCGTTATATATATATACACCCACCCTGTCGTCATGGTGTACATGTGTTTCACCGAGCGAGGGCGGATTCGCGCGGCGAGAAGCCCGCGGCCCACCCCTACGAGCAGTCGCTGGGGCTCGGCCCGCGCCAGGATCATGCCTGTTTTTATATATATATATATATATATATATATATATATATAAAAAAACAACGATGCCATCTGGGGATGACGCCGAAGTGGCCAGCGAACGACGCCACGCACACATCAACAAACACACGCACACACACACACACAGGTACACACGCAACACACACACACAACAGACATGCGTACATACATGCATACATACATCCATACATACATCCACACATAACTACATGCATATGCGCGTGTATAAGAGGGCGGGCAGCCGCCATTTTACCAGGCCAACCCCTGTGTCGCCCATCCGGACGACGGCACAGATGGGTGTTGCCACTTCTCGTTCGCGTTTTTTTCTCGGCGAGCGGGGCGGCGACAACGTGGCCGCGACGGATCAATTGGACCTGGGGGGCAGGGGCGGGTAAGAGGGGGCCCTCGGGTCACAC
>CAUYUJ010015851.1:67500-195000 GCA_963575745.1 Prorocentrum cordatum
GCCGACGCTTCCGCCGGCCAGCGTCGAAGTGGAGGTGGGCCGCGGTCGCGGAGAGACGCGCTCGCGCCAGGCAGCCAGCTTCGCCCCTTGCGGCGTTCGCTTGTCGACGAGGGCAAGCGCGCAGAAGTTGCGGATGCCGCCGCCAGCCAGCGTTCAAATGAATGCGGGACGTGGTCACCCGAGAGGGGCGAGACCGCGCGGGCCGCCACCCTTGTCGCCGGGCTGCGACCTTGAGGCCATTGCCTCGAGGCGGGGGGGTGAGAGCGCGCAGGGCCGACAGCCTTGCCGCCAGAGTGCGCCCTTCAGGCAGCCCACCCCGTCGAGGCGGGCGCGAGCCGAGGCTGCGCCCAGACGCTTAGGTGAAGATGTTGAAGCGAGGTCTTCGAGGTCTTCGAGGCGAAGGCCTCGCGGTCCTCGAGGCGAAGCTCTCGAAGTGAAGACTTCCAGGTGGCCCCCGACGAAATGAGAAACTCTCGGCGAAGAACTGGGGGCGGAGGCCTCAATGTGAATACATCGACGCGACGATTTCGAACTGCGCAAGTTATCCACTCTTGCCGCCAGGTTGTCTTCGATGTATGTGCCTCGTGTGCCTGCGTCGCCCGGGTGTTCTAACCCCTGGGGTGATTGTGCAGGTGTTGTGCTCGTCGGGCTCGCGCTTCGCGCGAACGCAGTTACCGGCGCCCCATGCGTCTTGCACAATAGCCACCCCAGGAATTGCGGAAAGCCATCGGCATGGAGGAGAGTGGAAGAGGAGGAGGGAGAAGGGAGGAGGAGGAGGAGGACAAGGAAGAGGAGGAGGAGGAGGAGAAGGAAACTGATAAGCAGGTTTTTCGGGGGCCTCCGGGAGACCGCTTGGGGGTCCCAGAGGGCCTTTCAGGGGAATATCAGGACCCATGTGGGTGGGCCCTTCTCGGCGGTCGCATGGCCTCCCTTTGGGCACTTTGACGGGGCCTCTTGGAGGTATGCGTTGCTGTTATCGGGCCCTCCTGGCCTGGGCCCTCCTGGGGGTTTCAGCGGCCGTCTTGGGATGTTTTTGGGCGTCTCTGGGACCATCATCGGTTAATCTGGGGATAATTCGATGATGTTGAGTTCGTGGAGGTCATTTTGTGTTGTCTTGGGCAGCGGAGTTCCTGGAGCTGTCCTTGGGTCGTCCTGGAGCGCCTGGGTGTCGCATTGGGATGCGTAGTTGGATGAGTTTGGAAAGCTTTTGGAATCTGGACCCTCATGAAGTCCATCTTGGCAGTCTTGAAGGCCAGCTTGAGACATCGTGGCCGTCTTGAAGGCTGTCGGGCTATCTTGAGTGGGAAACCGGCGAGCGGCGATTGTCCCGTACGTTTGGCGGGTTGTGCCGAAGGTCGTTGGGAATTTTGAACAACGGTTCGAACCAGAGAAAATCATACAAACATGCGCCAAACGCAATTGTGACAATCACAGGGGCGAACCACCGCCGTCCCTAGCCTGTTGGAAAGGCCTATTCGGCCACATGTTTGGCCAGAGTCTGGCGAAGCTAGTGGACTGCGTGTTCCCCCCAGCCGTTGCGGAGACCCTTTGGGACACATCTGGGACAAGGAGAAGAAGTGGAGTGGAGGAGAGGGAAAATAAGGGGCAGAAGGAAGCGGGAGGAAAGGGGGGAGAAGGAACAAGTGGAGGAGATGGAAGAGAAGTGGGAGGAGAGGGAGGAGGGAGGAGGGTGGGAGAAAGGGGAGAAGGAATTGGGAGAAGAAGTGGAGGAGAGGGAGGAGAAGGGGGAGAAGGAATAAGAGGAGGCTTCTCGAAGCCCTCTTGAGGTATCCTGGGGGGCTTCCTGTGCGCCTTTCGGGGGGTTCCGAACGGCCCTTTTGGAAGCGTTCCAGGGCCTCTCGGGGCTCTCCTGGGGCCTCTCAGGACCTCTTCACAGGCCTCTGGGTGCCTCTATGGGCCTTTTTTGTGGCCGTCTTGGGGTCTCGGGGGCCGTCTTGGTGCCGTGCTGGGCCCCTCTTGTGCCGTCTTGTGGCCCTCCTGGGCGGTGTTGCGGGCCTTTGGGGAACTTCTTGGGCCGTCCTGTGGCGATGTTGGGTGGCTATGGGCCCGTCTTGGGGCATCGGAAGTTCGGAACGGCGAGAACGCTAATCATTGAGACACCTATAGGGGCAGTTACAACTGTTGGCCTCCTGGAGGTCCCCTTGGAGCCCTCCTGGGGCATCTAAGGGGCCGTCTTGGCCTCCAGAGGCCGTCTTGGACCTTCCCTGGTCAGTTGTGGTCACTTATTTAGCGTTTTAGTTCCGTCGTGGAGGTCTCTGGGACCGTTTTCGGAGCCGTTTGGCCTATCTTCAGGCCATTGTTTGACCGTCTTGCTCGCCTTTTAAGGGTGTCTGTTGGGCTGTTTCGGGGCGATGTTGGGGGCCTATGGGCCCGTCTTGGAGCGTCGGATGCCCCAGGCGAGTAATCTAAGTATCAGCCAGCGTTGATGTCAAATAGATTTGACGACTCAAAGCAAGGAATCAGAGGAATCAAGCATGCTTGGAATCCGTAACTCAGCAAGCAAGCAAGCAGGCATATACAAAGGCGTAGGCATAGGAGTTAGGGGGGAGACATAGGGATAGGCATAGCCATAGGAATCAGGGGGGGCAACTGACCAATTAGTAGGGTTTGAGCTAGGAGTCCTGGAAGTCCTCTTGGAGCCCTCTTGGGGCGTCTAGGCGGCCGTTTGGGCTTCAGATGTCGTTTTGGGCCCTCCCTGGCCAGTTGTGGGTCCGTCTTTGGGCGCTGTAGGGCCGTCTTGGAGGTACCTGGGACCGTCTTGAACCGTTTTGGGTTTCGTTTGGGCCGTCTTGCGGGCTTCGTGGGCCGTTTTGGGGCGATCTTAGGGGTCCATTGGCCCATCTTGGAGCGTCGGATGCCCGAACAGACGAGAACGCTAACATCTTTTTGATACACCCATAGACAATCAATGATTGTAGTATCATTGAGATCCTTGTGGAGCCCTCCGTCTGAGGGGCCTCTCGGAGCCGTCTGGAGGACATCTTGGAACGTCTTAGGGCCATCGTAGCCATCTTAGGGACACATTGGGACCGTCTTCGAGGCCATCTTGGGCCATCTTGACCGTCTTGTAGGCATCTTGGCAGTCTTGGAGGTCATATTGGCTGTCTTGGACGCGATGGGGCCACTGGAGACCGGGCTTTCCGTACGGCCGGCGGGTTAGGCCGAAGCCCCATGGGGAGGTTTTTGAAAAGAGTCAGCATTTTGCCGCACGTTTGGCACGCCGTGCACCCCTGTCACAAGCCACGGGTGGTGGCGGATCGAAGACTCCTACGACCAATCAACGCCGCCCATGTGGCCGAGCGTTGTGGCCAGAGCTCTGCCAAACTATCGGAACATGTGCTCCCCTAGCCGTTGTGGAAATTGTTCGGGGAACATTGTTGGGAGGATGGCGGGGAAGATCAGGAGTAGGAGGATGAGGGGCACTTTTGCGGTCCTCTGGGGGCACTCTTGTCTTGGGACCTCCTGGGAGCCTGGGGGGGCTTCTCCGAGGTCGAGGCATCTTGGGTGGGGGCCTCCTTGGGCCTCGTGGGGGCCGTTGGGGGCTTCTTGGAGCATCTTTGCCCGTCTTAGGGCGTTCCTGGTCCATCTGACGCCGTCGGAAGCCGTCTTAGGGGCCTCTTTGAACCGAATTGGGGCCCTCTTGGGCCGCTCCAGGGCTGTCTTGGAGGCCGTCTTGCGTCTTGAGCGTTTTAGCGGCCTCTTGGGCCGTCTTAAGGGCCGTCTTGGGGGTTTCTTTGGCTGTTCTGGGGCCATATCGGAAGCTCTTTGGGCGATCTTGGGGGCCTCGTGGGCCGTATGGGGCCGTCGGGAGGCCGAAACGAAACACATGCTAAGATTCATCGAAACCAGGAAGAAGTCAATGACTTTGGCCTCTTCGGGCCTTCCTGGAGGCCCTCTTGGGGGCATCATGGGTCGTCTTGGAGGCCTCTCGGGGGCCGCCTTAGGCCATCTTGGGCCGCTTTTAGGCCGTCTTGGCAGCATCTTGGGCGAACTTGGAGGCATCTTGGACCCTCTTGGGCCGTCTTGCAACCCATCTTGGACAGTCTTGGGCCATCGTGGCCGTCTTGGAAGCGTTTGGGCAAACTTTTCGGCAGATTGTGCGTCCTTCCCTTTGGCCGGCGCGCTGTGCTGAACCCCCAGGGGAAAGAACCAATGCCACTTGAAGTTTAGCACGTTGGGCACCCCTGTTGGAACAGTGGGCGGCGGATCCATTGGCCTTCGGCCCATCCCGCCACCACACCTTGATTGCCGGTCATATGAGCGTTGGTTGTTTGCCGAGGTTTCTCGTCATGCTTCTCGGGGGAGTCCTCGGATGCGCCCCTAATATCTTCGACCATAAGACTCGAGTGGTAGTTGAGCGGTACCACTCGGAAAATCTCCCTGGAGCTTGTTGAAGGCAGCTGTGAGGCCTCTTGGGGGCCGGTCCGGGCCTCTTGAGGCTTCTTTTGGTGCCCCTGGGGGGAATTGGGGCCTTGTTGGGGTTTCTTGGGGGCCTGCTGTCGTTCTCGGGTGTCCCCTTGGGGTGGAGGGCCCGGAAACTCTGTTCAGGTTACCCTTCTTGGGTCCCTCTCTTGGGAGTTTTGGGGCCGTTTTGGAGCGATGGTGGGAGCTTCTTGGAGCGTCGAGGGCTCGGAAAACCAAGAACGGTAAAATCCTTCAAACACCTCTGTGGAAAATCATTGACTTTGGCCTCTCGGGCCTTCTTTGACGTGCTCGTCGGACTCTCTTGGGGCCTCTTGAGGACTTAATTCTGGCCGTCTTGGGGCATCTTGGGCGTCGTTGCCCAATCGTTCGGCGACTCGGGGCCCTCCTGGACCGTCTCGGTGGCCTCTTAGGCCGTCTTGGACCCCTCTTGGCTTCGAAGAAAGCTATGCAACAATACCAAGTACTTCCAGGATCGACGGGAACGCCCCGAACTCTAGGCTGTGGGCTCCTTGGAACCTCGGACGCCTCACGAGAAAGGAGAGAGGGCTGCAGGGACCTGAGGACACTCGCCAGCGCAAAACGTTTTCGTATCCACGGCCTCGCAAGCCAGGCCCCTGGGTTGCGACCCCTCGGATACGGGGCGTTTTTTTCGCGGAGGCCCAGCGCGGAACGTATCCGTGCGACCGCGTATCCGTAGGATCGCGTCGCAGAAGTCAGACCGCGGGGCGTGGATATGGATACGTTCGCCGCTCGTTAGAGACTCCATGAAGTGCCCGTTCACACGGTGGCGGATATGTATTTTCGTGTGTGCGTGTGTCTTTGACATGTCATGCCTCCAGCATGGGGCCTGGGGACACAGATCGCACGGTATTCTGTCGCTGCGTCATCCGCGGTGCGATCCGGCACCCGATTTTCTCCATGCTGACGTGGCCCATGCAGCGTCGATACAGAGGTGATGCGGCGCGATCTTTGGCCCAATGTAGGCTGTATCCATACTCCATAGACGAAATCGTGAGCGACGAACATATCCATATCCGCTGCCTCGCGCTCTCGATCTCTGAGTCGCGATCCCGAAGGCCGAGGAGCCTGGACCGCGGGGCCGAGGATTTGTATGTGCTACCTCTCTGCGACGAGCGTCCCCCCTCCCTTTACTATTTCCCCCCTCCGATCCCCTCGGAATGGGTACCCCGAGGAGGGCCAGAGAGAGTGTGGGGGCTCAGGCCTCCCGATGGGCGGTTCAGGGCCACTGAGGACACGAAAGGGAACCGAAGCTGAGACTTCACTGTTTGAGACTGACTCGTCCTCAGGGCCCCCTCCCTGAGGGTCCCATCTTTGAGCTGCCAAGCCGGAGGCCATGTGATCATCAATTTTCGGAGGTCCCCGTGGATTTCTTGGGGTCAGCGCCAGATCCCCCTCTCCGCGCCAACTACCGTGCTGGATCAAGTCTCATATGCTCCGGATGGCGCGCGGGCGGCACAGTGGTGTTGCTTTTGGCAATTTTCTGCATTCCGAGTCGCGCGAAGTGAGATCGGCTCGTGATCTTATGGGTCGTTCGTGGGGTCATGACGGCGAAGATCGACGAGCCTATGGCGTGGCAGAGCAGGTTGCAGTCACTTGCTCTTCTCGTAGGTTCTGCATCTGTGGTGCGTGCGTGTGCGCGTTATGTGTGCGCGTGACGTGCGATGCGTGACGTGCGATGTGTGCGCGGGACGTGTGCGAGAGCGTGCGTGCGTGCGCCCCTGTGCGCCTGTTTGCGTGTGCCTGAGAGGAAGGTTGTGTCAGTGAAGTGAGCGTGTCTCTATTCGTACTTGCGCATGCGCTTGCTCGTGATCCCGTGCATTCGAATGCGTGGGCGCGCGTGCGTGCTTCGTGCATGTGTGCGCGTGTTCGTATGTGCGTTTGTGTGTGCGTGTGTCTGCGTGCGTGTGTCTGCCTATCGCGGCTGGTCAATCGTGTCTCGCCGCGGAGGAGGACCAGGTCCTTCCCCTCCTCGACCCTTGTGTGTGTATGTGTGCTTGTGTGTGGTGTCTCATTCCTTCCCCTCCCCTCCCCCGTCGGTCGGGCCGTGTCCCTCGCGCTCGGCCGTTTCCTCCCTCGGCTGTCCGCCGTCGCTCCGCGCCCCTCCATTCTCCCTCCCTTTGCTCGGCCCAGGTCGGGCGTCAGCATTCACGCTTATGTGTGTGCACGCTGGCGCGAGAGCAGCGTAGCGCAGCGTAGCGCAGCGTGGCCCCCCATTGGATGAGCCCGGCGCACCTCGCCGGGGCTGCTGCGTGGCGTCTCGGAGGCACGCTCTGCCTGGGTCCCGCCCGCTCTGCTTAATTTCGCCGTGTCGCCGAGCGCACGGCCGCGACGCCAAAACGTGTGCGAGCACTAGCGGGCCTTGGCGCCTGCGTGCGCGCTTGTCAGGAGAGCGCCCAGGCCGTTGCAAAAAAGCGCGGTCAGGTGATGGAGCCCTCCGAGGACACCGTCGCATGGAGGCCAGCAAGGCGCGCTGACCGACGCCTGAGCCGATCGGGGCCAGATTCGGGGTCGTGGCGTACATGATCAGACGGTCGACACGACCTGGAGGCTCTTCTTATCGTTCACAGCAGGTTCGGGACGCCTCGACGCGACGCCAGCGGGGGCGTGTAGGGTTGAACACCCTATCGGGGCTCAATCGGACGGTTCACACGGTGTCAGAAGCGACGGCTCGCGTCGTCAATTATGAGTTGGTCGCATCTTGTTGCGCTCTATGACATAAGTGTTGCTTGTTCGTGGGCCGTCTGGGAGATACTTCGCATCCCTTCACCGATGCGGCTTGGGTTGGCAAGCGCCAGGTTTCTTTTCTCCCTTGGTCTGGATCGGGTGTTGCGGCACGCAGGCTGGGATATACGAAGGTTTCGCCAGCCACTGTGTAGCAAGGCGGAGTCCCGCGCGGCTGGGATCGGCTCCAGGCGTTGGGCAGTGCCGGGGCCCAGCGGAGGAGTTGTCGCGATGGGGCGCGACGGGGAAGTTGTCTGGGAGGAAGAGGGGGAGGGAGGGAAGAGGGCGTGAGGGCAGAAGGGCTGAAGGGAAGAGGGGCAACGATTGGGGGGGAACAGCATCGATGGGGGTGGTTTCGACCCGCAATCGCCCATTGATCGCCCACGGGGGCCCGATGGCCCAAACCTGCCCAGGACGGTCCGGATTCACAACCGAAGGTCTATCGCGCCGAGCTTTCGGTTATGTATCCCCGATTCCAGGTCGATGTGCCCCCCCCCCCTCTTGGCCAGCCCCCCTGGTCGTTGCCCCTCAGTGAGGGCCATGTTGGGGGGGTTCGGGCCGTTCCTCAGATGTAAGTCGGGGAGGCTTTCCGTGGCCCAACAAAAAGCGTCTTCGTTTCCTGTGCACCGTTCCTTCTGGTAGCACGATGACTCGGGGAGGCAAATGTAAGGAGGGCGTCCAGGGAGGCACCGGGTGGCTTCTGGAAGCATCAGAGACTCCGAGTCTGTCGATCTTCGAATGTCGGAGCTCGAAGAGGAGGGAGGCCGAGAAGGGATACTGTATCCGTAAGGGCTTCGCCACATGCCGCCGGCCCCTCTCTCGGATAATGGGAGATGCAAAAGCTAAATCATGAGGTCTGGGCGCCGCCGTGAAGCAGTGTCGGGACCTGTTTGTTTTTGGACCCTGACCCCGCCGATCTGCGTAAGGGGTGCCACTGAAGTTCAGAAATGCTGCAAATCCCTTATGTTTTTGGACCCTGACACCGCCGATCTGCATGAGGGGTGCCGCCGAATTTCAGAAATGCGGCACATCCCCTGTGTTTTTGGACCCTGACCCCGCCGATCTGCGTGAGGGGTGCCACCAAATTTTAGACATGTGGCAAATCCCATTTGTTTTTTGACCCTGACCCCGCCGATCTGCGTGAGGGGTGCCACTGAAGTTCAAAAATGTAGCAAATCCTGTGTGTTTTTGGACGCAGATCCTGCGGATCTGCGTGAGGGGTGTCAATTTTTACCTCCAGAAATTCTTGGTTGGTTTGAGGGGTGATAGTTCTGCTGGTTTGGGCTCCCCCCCCTCGCGCGTTCATCAACAAGGAACAGTAAGCAGCAAGAAGCAGAACTGTAACAGTGGAAACTGGAAGCTACAACTGGCACAGGGAGCAGCACACTCCCGGCCTACAGCCTGGTGGCCCCGCAAGGGGGCCGGCTGATATCTGGCAGTGAGTGGCAGGTGTAGCCTTAAAAACATTCAGGCACAACCGCAACCGCTGATGACCCAGTAGCCCAAAGCGCCTGTTGGGCGATTCAACAAATCACTAAAATTTGACTTGGCACCAGGAGCGCACGTACAGGATTTTATCGTTGCCAGGGCCGTCATCCCTACCCGCAGGGCTTGGAGACTCAGATGCTGGGACGTGGGCGAGCGCATGGTGATAAATCATCGCGGAGGGAGTCCTATACATGTATGTCTTTTTGCATATCATATGCACGACATCACGCATGAACACACAGCTCAATATGTGTCTCAAGTGAGCGAATGTCCAATAAACATAGATTCGAGCTTTGCATGCGGAGGTGCCCACTTTCAGTTGTCAGTAGAGCATTGCAGCAATGCTCCATTACCTAGTTCGCATGTAAACCAATCTGAGGGAGGGCGGCACACCGCAAGACGAGGGAGCGGGGCGAGAGGGGGAGGCAGAGTGCGTGTCTGCACCGCGCGGGAGCCCACGACTACTCCCTCCGGTGCGCGTCCGCACTTGCACTCTCCACGGCAGCGGCGCGTTGGAGAGGATATCTGTTGCTCCCTGCAGGCCTTTCGCTGAGAGTACAGTCACAGTGCTACCCTAAGCAGGGTGGAATAGGGAACGAGAGGTCTTGTCTGGCCACGGCGAGCCTCGGCCACGAATAGATTCCCCGACCTAGGTCGAAGGGAAGTCCCGAAACTAGAGCCCAAACCCGAGTCCGAAGCGGTGCGTTCCTCGCGAGTTCAGATTGTATGTATTTCTGGGGCCCCTAGATCCCAACATGCTGTGAACGCCTTCCCGATTCAATAATCGACTGTTTCCTGAGGTAACCGCCTGGACGCCTGACACTTGGGCGCGCCGCAGACAGATCTGCCAGACTTGCTTTCCTACTTCATGTTACTGCCAGCTTCTTCAGAACGGCATTGAAGCATATGCCCCGGCTGCCGCCAGTGTGGAGGGATGCGGAATTTTGCCGACATTGCCCAGTCCACATATTTGGACCCTCCGTGCCCACATTGGCTATAGAGTCGTGCAAGGGCAGCAACCCGCGAGGTCCGAGAACGCCCGCGAAGGCTCCGACTTGTCGCCGAATAGTCTGGCCGCCTCGCACTCTTGCTGATGCGTTTTGCCATTGTCTGCTCTTTCTCTGCAGCCGTCTCCGCGCCACCGTGCACACAGGATAGACCGGCGCGCCTCGGTGAGAGACAGCGCGACCAAGGGCCGGTGCCTATTCACGAATGAGGCCGCACGCCTTTCTCTAGCTCGCTTGTTCTTGCAGGCCGCCCATCAAATGGGGCCGAAGTAGATGGGGCCGGTGAATCACGCCGCATCGCCGATTCGTTCCATGTCGGCGTTGCCGATGCATCGGCGATGCGAGGTGATCTTCTGACACATTCCACGTCGGCCCCATCTGAGCGGCTTCCATTTTTAGCGGCACTCCATTTTACTAATGCCGTCCTTTCTGTCGGCGTCTCCAGGCGTCTTTCCTGCTTCAGTCCTGATACGCTGGATTGGTCGCCAGTAAGCTCGCATACTGAGGAACGGGATCGAGGGCAAGGGGGTAGGTACGAAAGCTCGGCATCCGACGAGGGAACGGAAATGATCGAGACCCAGACGTTTCGGATCTGCATACTATCTCATGTGTTGTGCTTCATTGCTCCGCTCAGCATTGCCTTAATGGAGAAGCAATCCCTCTAAACTGCTTCCCTGCCCATGGTCCAGCACTCATATCACCACGGACGGAAAGAGCAGAGAGAGAGAGAGAGAGTGAGAGAGAGACAGAGAGAAAGAGAGGGACAGAGAGAGCGGGACACGCACACATATGCGTACATAGGTGTATAAGTATGTATAGGGAGAAAGAGGCAGAGAGATAGAGAGGGAGAGAGAAAGAACACTATGGAGAGAGAGAGGGAGAGAGGGAGAGGGACAGCGAGAGACACAAACAAACAGGTACGGAGAGAGAGCGAGACAGAGGGCGGGGACTGGCAAGCGGTGAGGGAGCCCAGCGGAAAGCCCGTGGGCCACTGCCCACAGCATTCTTGCGTGCTCGCACCGCGAAGCGAGGCGCACGCGGCCGGCGTTGCGCTGTCTATCACCATCCCCCCCCCCTCAGTATCGTTTAACCGATCCCCGTCCCCATCCCCATCCCCTTCGAGACGCCCACCAAATTACCACCCCAGTCGGAGATACACTCCTCAAAACCCGAAGGGAACGACCTATATCCCCATCTAGAAGGGTAACTCGGCCAGTGGGGCCCAGGCAACGCCGCTTGGGATGGGGATAGGTTAAACGATACTCACCCTCTTGGTCCAGATGGCGCAAACACCTGGAGCCAGGATCAGCTTTGGCACCCCCCCGACGCAGACTTCTGGATCCCCTTCCTATCCCTGGCGTCGTGGTCCTAACCCAGGCAGCGAGCCATGAGGGAAGAGGCGATTGGCGGTATTCAGGCGACCTGGGCTCCGGGACACCTCGGCCCCGACCGGGGGACACGTTCTTCATCTCTGGAAGGATTCGGTTGTGCCCTGTGGCCGAGAGAGCAGCCCCCAGATGACGAAGGATGGTGCGGAGTTTCCGCCGCGACTTTTGCCGAGTCGTCAGAGGCCTGCCCCCGCCCAAGAAGTACGGGGGGAGGAGGGGATGGGGAGGGGAGGGGAGGGGCACAGGGCGAGGAGCAGGAGGAATTTGCACGCGCGTCTGTGCGAGACCGGGGCGCGGTGTCGCGAAGTAGCCCAGGAGCAAGAGGACACGAAGGAGGAGGAGAAAGAGGGGGGTGCGGGGGAAGGGGGAGGGGGAGGGGGGAGGAGGGGAGGGTACAGGGTGAGGAGCACGAGGAGGAACATACAAAGGAGGAGAAGGGCCCCAGGGAAGCCCCCTGCGGGCCCCCAAGACACTTCGGTGAATCGCATTTCCCAGAGCTTTCCGGGAGCATGATTCCTTGGGCTTCTGCCCGCCGCCCCAGCCATGTTTCCAATAGGAGGCTTGCTAACAAGGCCAGAAGGCGCCCCTCGGTAAGCCCCCAGAGGCCCCCCTCTTAGAGAGCCGAACAAATCATGCTCCTGGAAAGCTTCCCGGGAACATGATTCTCTATCTCAGAGTAGGCCCGGGGGGGGGGGCGGGCCGCTGTCTGTTCCCCCCATCTGTGCCCGCCGGGAAATGCGGGGGGGGGTCCAGAGCTCCCGAGGCGGCCCGAGCCCGCCCCGAAGCAGGCCACGACAGGCTAAGGGGGTCACGAGGGGGCCCGAGACGGTCCCACGATGCCCCGAAGACGCCCGAGATGCCCTCAAGACGGCCGACGAGGACTCCAACACGCTCCAGGACGGACTCAAGAGGCTCCCAAGAGGGCCCTGGGAGGCAAGATTCGCCCGTTTTACGAGTGTTTGGGATTTTGGTGTTCTCGCTTTTCCCGCTTTCCAGCGCTTCTTCACGGCCTCGGAGGCCCTTCAGATCGCTCCAAGACGGGCGACGAGGCCCCGACGAGGGCCCCAAGACGGCCCAGGAGGCTCCCCAGACAACCCAAGTGTGCCCCAAGAGCGCGCCAAGACAAAGCCCAGAGGGGTCCCGAGGTGGCCCGGGCTCGCCCCGAAGCAGGCCACGACTGGCGAATGGAGGTCCCGAGAAGGCCCTAGACGGTCCCAAGAGACCCCGAAGACGCCCAAGATGCCCTCAAGACGGCCGACGAGGACTCCAACACGCTCCAGGACGGACTCAAGAGGCTCCCCAAGAGGGCCCTTGGAGGCAAGATTCACTAATTGTCCTATGGTTCTTGAAGGATTTAGGCGTTCTCGCTTCCCCCGCTTCCCAGCGCTCCCTCACGGCCTCGCTCGGAGGCCCTTCAGATCGCTCCAAGACGGGCGACGAGGCCCGGAAGAGGGCCCCAAGACGGCCCAGGAGTCTCCCCAGACAACCCAACTGTGCCCCAATAGCTCCCCGAGAGAGGGCCCAGAGGGGGGACCGTCAACCGATATTTCAAGGTCTCTGGCCGTAGAGGCCGCCTGTAGGCCCCCGGAGGCCACCAAGAGGCTCCCACGAAGCCACGTGAGGCGCCCAAGAGGCCCCCAGGGAGCCCCAAGAGACCCCCCAGGGGCTCCCAGGGAACGCCTAAGAGGCCCCCCAACACACCCCAAGAAATCATGTCCCCAGAACACCTTCGGGGACATGATTCATCATGGGCCCGAGAGTTCTCGGAGGGCCCCAAGGGGCCCCCAGGGAACACCCAAGAGACCCCCCAACACACCCCAACAAACCATGTCCCCAGAAAGCCTTCCAGGGACATGGTTCATCATGGGACCGCGAGTCTCCGGAGGCTTCGAAGTACCATCATGCTACAGGAGAGGTGTCTGGGAAGTTGATTGGGAACATGACTGATCGCCTTCTCGCGGCCCTCCGCAGATCGTTTCGCACAAAGTTGCCCCAAGTGCCCTCTTGAACCGACGACGACGATGAAACGACGAAGACGACGACGACGACGACGACGACGACGACGACGACGACGACGACGACGACGACGACGACGACGACGACGACGACGACGACGGCGCGCCCCAATAGGCGACGACGACATTACGACGACGACGACGACGACGACGACGGCACGCCCCAACAGGCTCTCCAAGACGCCCCCAAACCCATGCTCCCAGAAGGCCTTCTGGGAACCCGATTCATACGGCCTCCGCCCCCCTACAGAACAATTTTCCTCGAAGGCCTCTCGGAATGCAGATTGGCATGCGTGGACTGTGGTCCACTACTTCAGTGGAGCAATGAATTCGTCAAGGTCTGGGGCCTGCTAGAACCCGAGCGCGCGCGAAGCGCGCGCGATGGTTCTAGTGTGTGTGTATATACATATGTATATATATATATATATATATATATATATCACTAAAGGCTTCGCCCCCATGCCGCCCGCCCCCCTCTCCTAGAATGTGACTTCCCAGAGCTGTGTTGGGATGTTTGGGCGCTGACGTGAAGCAATGTTAGGGCTTCACGCGAGGGCCAAGATCGATTTCGAGGGTTCATGGATTCGGTAGCGCAAATATCACGTAGTGTACGATGGTTGATGGCTTCGGGGACGCGAATCTTGTCATTTACAAGGCTTTGTGGCCTCGGGGACGCAACTATTGTGTAATGTACTAGGGTTTATGGCCTCGGGGGCGCAAATATTGTATAATTTTGAATGGTTTATGGCCCTTCGGGGACGCAAGCATTGTATAATTTACCAGGGATTATGGCCCTGGGGACGCGAATATCGAATAGCGTTGGAGGGTTTATGATTTCGGGGTGTGAGTAACACTGTAATCTACGACGGCTTACGGCCTCAGGGACGCGAGTATGATTTGATTTACTCGGGATTCTGGCCTCGGGGACGCGAATGTCACATATTTTTACGTGTTCCCCCCACCCCAGGAATTCACATAACGCGACCTGGGCGTGGTAAAAATGCTGGTTTGGGGTTCCCTCCCATTCGCGCGTTCAGCAACAATTAACAGGAAGGAAGCAGAACGCAGAACTGTAACAGTGGAAACTGGAAACTGCAGCTGGAACAGGGAGCTGCAATCCTCACCCTCGCAGCCTGGTGGCCCCGCAGGGGGGCCGGCGGATATGCGTGCATAGGGAAGCACGCCCTCGCCCTCTGCCCGCGTGGCCTTGGCAGTGCCGGGCCGGCAGGCTGCGGGCCCCCGGCCGCTTCCCCTGCGAGCGCGCCCCGCGGCCCCGCTCCCCGAGGCGTGCGAGCCCGGGCAGGTGGTGTTCGTAGAGAAGCCCGTGCTGGTGGCGCTGCCAGGCCCTCCGCCCTCGGCGGCACTCCTTAGAGGAGCGAGGTTCTCCTCCTGAGAGCTCTTCCGCGGGGAGGGCGGCGCTGGGTTGGGGAGGATGGCCCGCCTTGTGGCGGCCGAGCGCGGGCCTGGCCACGGGAGATGGAAGAAGTCGGGAGCCTTGAGACGGGGGTCAATGCAAACGGGGGTCAGCCAGAGCGCCGGGTCCTCCAGGATCCTGCAGAGCCAGGGGTGCATTGACCCAGGTGCGCGCGCAGGATGCTGCAAGGCCTGATTGACTCGAGATTGCACTGCCCCAGGTCAGTGCGCCCCCGAGACGTCAACGATGTTGGCACGATCCAACGTTTCTGTGTTATTTTGCTGTCCCGCGCGGCCAGAGACAAGTTGCCGAGCACGAGGTGCCGAGTGCCGTCAAAAGCTCGGGCGCTCCCAGAAAGCATCCCTGGCCAAGCGCATCACGCCATCATTCTAGCCATCATTCCGCCTCGGCGACGTTCGGTTCGGCGGCCAGGCCGCGGCCAGGCACCCCTCGACGAACACGACGACGACGGCGGCGACGGCGACGACGACGACGGCGACGGCGACGGAAGACGACGATGGAAAACGACGACGACGACGACGACGACGACGGAAGACGACGACGACGGATGACGGACGACGGACGATGGAAGACGACGACGACGACGACGACGACGACGACGACGGCGATGTAAGGCCGACGACCGACGACCGCCGAAGATTGACGCCCCTCGACAGACAGCAGACGACAGATGCGGAAGATGTCTCAGGCCAGGCCGGCGGGGACACCCGCAGTTGTCCTTTTTTCTCACCTGTTTGTGCGTGGCCCTCAAGGCGCACGCGTCTCTGTGGAGTGTCCTGCGGCCAAGTGCCCTGTGAAGGCGCCGTTGCACAGGGGGTGGGTACATGCTGACTGGCTGTCTTGCTCGTTCATCCCTTTCACAGGTTATCAGCCGTTTTTGCGTTGCTCACTGGGCCATGTGTCCATCGTTCTGTTTTTGGTTCATTCGGAGTTGTGCTTCTGCAGCGCCAATCGAAAGACGGCGCAACAGCTTCAGGTGATGGGGCGGCCCATCGTCAAGGTTCATTCTTCGGGGGGGAGGTTTCGCTTTCAACCCCCCCGCAGGTGTACGTCGACGCCCTCCTTTTCTCGCTGTCTGTTGTCCTTTGCTCTCTTCTTCCGTCCATTGCTTCTCTCCCGCCATCCACGCGTCCTGTCCTCGCGCTTCCGTTTGTGCGCGCTGTCACCATGCACGCATTCCGCTTCGAGCGATTGCTGGAAGTTGCGTCTCACTGAACGGTCTTTTTTTGAACGTCATGATGCATCTGAGCGCGCGCGCGCGCGCGCTGCTCGCGGGAAGAAATTATGCGATCGCGCCGCGGAACTCCAACGCCCTGGCAGAGTTGCATGACGTACGGGCCCAGACTGGTCAGCCTGCTACCCGACTTCCTTTGCGACGTCGGCCTCACGGGCGGCGGACCTCAGGGCGAACGCGTCGCCCCCCCTGGGCTCGAAGAGAGATTCGAGAATCAGAGATGCTGGAAAAGGCACGGGTCGGGGATGTCCCAACCCGTTTGGGCCTCGCGCAAGTCGCGCGGCAGTCGCACGCAGGATGCGCTTCCTCGCAGAGATCGCGGCGCCCGCAACTGCAGGTTGAGTCTTCGCGGCGGGCCTCGCAGCAGCTCCGCGCAGATCCCTATCCTTCCTCTCTTGCAAATGGGCGCGGATGCCCCTCTTCGGGGGGCCCTTCCCTCTTTTTCTTTTCTCCCTCTTCTCTCCCGGTCCCGCAGTCTCCGGGGGTCTCTGGGGGGCCCGGCCCTCGTCGACGAGAGCGGCCCATATTGGGCGGGGGCGACATTTTCTCTCGTCTCCTTTCTGCTTCTCGTTTCCCTTTCCCGCGCGGTCTCGCGCCCGAGAGGGGGCCGGCGGCGTCGTCGGCGCCCCCGCTCCTCGGGGCAGTTGATCCTCGGAATCCAGCGGTGGAGCTCGCATCGTTTCACGTCGTTTCGCCCGTCGTCGGGTCGAGGGTGACCCTAGGATTGACAAGCTTGAGCCAGCTGCTCACAGAGCACAGCCGCGTCGGACCACGCAGGCAACGGCGGCGGCACGAGGGGCAGAAAGTACTCAGGAGAAGGCGCCACCGCAGTGCAGGACTACAAGGCCTGGAAGAAGCGGGCGAGAGCACGGCTCCTGGTCGAGCGGGACCGCGGCGGGAAGCCGGAGACACGCGGGCCCATGTTCTACACCCTTCCAGAGGGCACCGCGGTGGACGCCCTGGAGCACGTGGAGCTGGAGGAGCTGGCCGTGGAGAACGGAGAGGAGAGGCCCTTCGAGGTGCTGGACTCGCGCACCCCTGAGCGCGAGGCGGCCGACCGGGTCGGCGATGCGCTCGAATCCGCGTTCGGTTTGAAGGTCGAGAGGGCGGAGCTGGCGCGTGCCTACGTCGGCCGGGCGCAGACCATATTTTTGAAGGCGAAGAAGGAGGGCGTCGAGATCCCCGACGTCGCCCAGGGTTTCTTCCTCTTGCGAGGAACTCGTCTCGGAGGTGATCGTCGCGCGGTGGTCCTCGCAGCCAGCGAGCGCCAATGGACGTCCGACAAGCTGTCGCAAGCGCTAAAGACGGTCTACCCGAGGACGCTGCCGGAGCACGGCGCGCACGCGATTGAGGAGGACTCCGCTTGGGGAGAGGTCGCCGAGGAGCCCCGGCGCCGAGGAGGAGGACATCTTTCTGGCGGAGAACGAGCAGGGCCGGGCGGAACCGCTGGAGGAGGACGAGGCCACCCAGGCGCTGGCGACCTGGAAGGAGACGCGCGCTGCCGTTGCGGAGGAGCGCAAGATGCGCGGCCTTCCACCAACTCTGGCACCAGACCTGAAGAAGTTCCCGTCGCGTGTCCGGTGCTGGGCACGCTGTCAAGTGGGTTATTGCATGAAAGAGTGCCCCAAGAAGCCTAAGGGGGCTGGCAGAGAGGGCGCCAGACCGCGTGGACAAAGAGGCCAGAGGTTCGCGGCGCACTTCGCTGAGAGCTTCTACGCCGCGGACGAGGAGGCAAAGCCTGATACATGGATGGAAAAGAGGACATCTTGGCGGCCCGGGGCCACCAGAGGCTGCGCGAGCACCAGACGGGGGATCACTTCAGGCGTCTCAGGGAGGAGCTCGACGACGACGAGCAGATGGAGGCGCTGCTGGTGCATTCGCCGGGATCGGGCGTTATCGACCCAGGGCGTGCACGCGCGGTGATCGGCGAGAAGACGCTGGAGAAGCACCGGAGGACGACAGGTCTGTCGCTGGAGATCGCGAAGGACCATCAGTCGGTGACGTTCAAGGGGTTCAGCGGCGAGGAGCAGCACTCCATCGGAATCTGCGCCATCCCGTGGACCATCGGCGAGCACGTGGAGCCCATCGAGGTGCGCGCGATTCCGGGAGGATCTGGGCTTTTGTTGAGGAAGCCGCTGCTGAAGTTCGAAGATGGGTCGCCAGCTAGACATAGAAAACGATCGACTCATCATCAGGGCCCCGGGGGCGCGGGCGCAGTTGCGGGCGACGACGGGGGGCCGCCGCGACGTTCCCTTCGACGTTTCGACGGCGACTCCACTCGATCGGGATTTCCCATAGGGCCGGGCCGCTGCCCTCAGGCCCCTGCGACTTCAGCCGCAACTCTGGCAGTCGCCCCGGCAGTCGGGAAGGGAGTGCCATTCATCGTGGAGGTTTTCTCTCCGCCGAGGCTGACCACGAGGGCGGCAGAGTTCGGGTTCGGGGACGGCGGCGCCTCCGATCTGGAGACGGGCTGGGACGCTCGCCAGCGCGAGCACGTGGAGCATCTGTTCCACGACCTGGAGAGGAAGGGCCCGTTCGTTGTCGCGCTGGCACCGCCCAGTGGGAAGCCGTCGCCACTTCAAGGGCTTGCGCCAGATGCGAAGCGGAGGGGGCCGGAGAAGTTCAAGTTGGAGCAGGCGGAGGCCATCTCGTTCATCGGGCTGTGCTTGAAGATTGCTACATGGCAGGTAATGCGGGGCAGGTATACTCATTCATGAGCAGCCGTGTGCAAGTTCAGCATGGGGGTTGCCAGAGATGGTCAACGTCTTGATCGACGAAGCCCTTTGCGTGGCGGAAGCTGCAGCATGTAGGTTTGGCAAGGGCGATCTGGCGCCAGGGTTTCCGCTGGACAAGCGTTGGCGCTCCATGTCGGACATGCCCGAGGTAGGGGGGGAGGTGGATCGCCAGTGCCTCGGGGGCCACGGGCATCAGGAGGTCGTCGACAGTGCGGCGGGCGCCAAGCGGTCCGCGCGGTCCCAGACCTACCCGGACCAGCTCGTGAAGGCCCTCATTCGAGGTGCTAGTCGGTCGCGCGCGCAGGAGGTGATGAAGGTCTCAGAGGCGATGGGAACGGAGGACCAGCAGGAGAAGGAGGCTCCCCCCAGGGGATCCCTCTTCCACGGTCGGCCCCAGAGCATCGAGGCCAGCCTACGACGTTTGCACGTCAATTTTGGTCACGCCCCGGCGCCGACCATGCTGGGGCATCTCAGGCATGCCAACGCGACCGAGGAGGCCCTGGGAAAGGCGTCGGAGGTTAGGTGCGATGAGTGCGAGGCGAAAACTGACCCTAAAGCAGTCCGACCAGCTGCTCCTGACATCGCGCAGCCACCCCTTCGGTCCATCGGCATGGACGTGAAGGAGCTTCCAGGGTGGTTGCCAAACCAGATTATCAAGGCGCTGAACATCGTCTGCGATACGTCTTCGCTGCAGTCCATGACGCCGTTCAATGAAGACGACGAGGAGGTGGCGAGCGACCTGCTCCGCATGTGCCGCGACAACTTCACGAGACCCTACATGCGACCAAAGTGGCTTCGACCGGATCCGGCGAAGCCCCACGTCTCCCAGGTGTTCACCAGCGCCATGGAGCGGGACGGCACCACCATCCTGGACACGGCCGGAGGCGCCAAGGAGCCGAACGGGAAATTGGAGCGGCACGGCCAGTGGTTCGCCCAGATGCTGCGCGCCGTGATCGCGGAGGTCCATCCGCAGGACCGCGGAGAGTGGCGGGAGCGCGTGGCCCAGGTTCCGGAGGCGAGAAATTCCCTCCTGAGCGTCGGCGGCGTGAGCCCGGCACAGATCGCGTTCGGGCGGAACCCCGAGGTCCCCGAGGAACTCATGGTGGACTCGCCGGACATCGTTGCGAACAGCGCGGCGCTGCATGACCCGCCGGCCATCTTCGCGGCTCGAGTGCGGGCCATCGCTAGGCGTCAGGCGTTGAGCTACACCGACCGGCGCGCCACCCGAGCGGCCCTGGACACGAGGCCGCGGCGCCACATCACGTACAAGCCAGGGGACATGGTGGCCGTCTGGAGCTCTGGGGGAAGGTTGCGAAGCGCGGAGCTGGCGGTCTGCAGAATCGCCGGGCTCACTACTGGTGGAGGCCAGCAGTGTGCATGGGTGCGGCTCGTGGCAACTACTGGATCGCCGTGCCGGGATGCGTTCTGAAGGAGTCGCTGGGGCAGTTGAGGATGGCCAACTCCGAGGAGCGCGCGGCGTGGCGACTCGTCGAGGGTTCGCTGCGGTCGCGCGCCATTGACTTGGACAGCATGAAGCCGCAGTACTACCACGACATCACTGCCCAGGAGCGCCCACCGGAGGGGGTTGAGCAGGAGGAGGCCGAGCAGACGCAGGAGCCAGTTAGGGAAGAGTCCTCTCCACATCAGGGAGGTCCAGCAGCTGGCCCAGGTCCCGAACCGCATGTGGTGCAGCAGCCAGTCGACCCTTCCGAGGTGCCGTTACACGAGGATGCCGAGGAGGACCTGTTGCAGGGGCCTGCAGCTGAAGGAGAAGCCGAGGCTGGTGACCACGATGCCGATGGGGCCTGGAGGACGTGCAGAAGAGGCGGGACGCGTTAGGCCTCATAGACGACTCGCTGGGAAGACCTCTCCAGAGGAGGTCAAGCGCGCCCGCGCGCACAGGAAGGGCGTGGAGCGCGGTCCCTCCCCGGCAGCGTCGGACCGGGTCAAGCAGTCGAAGGTGCAGTTGGCCATGGCAGTGACGCCGGCCGAGGACAGCGAGGACGACGACGAGATTCTGGCAGCGGACGAAGAGGAGGTCATGCTGGCGGGGGGCCGCAAGGAGCTGAATCGAAAGGATACGGGGCTCGAGAAAATCGCTGGGGGCCCGGATCTGCTGGAACTGGCGAGGGCCGGGAGGACTCAGGCACCATTTCTGTCGTCCAACGGCCGAGCGTTCGTGCTGCAGAGTATCGCCTCCGCGAAGCTCCCGATGGCCATCGGTGACATGGAGGGCGCCTTCCTGGAGACAGATGCTTCTCTCGCTCCCGTCGAACACGGGGCAATCCACGTGTCCTTGCCGTCCGAATCCCTCCCCGAGGGCATGCGCGAGGACCAGCTGTGCGAGGCGATCAACGGCTACGGGCGCAGTGATCAAGCGCAGCTCTGGTGGCTGACCTTCAGCATGTACCTCGCCGAGGAGCTGGGCTTCATGCAGTGCCCTCTTGACCCGCGCGTCCTGATGCTATTCGAGGACATCGGGGGCGCCGTGGACTTTGACTTGGACGACTACCGCGTGATCGAGGGCTCGGGTCTGGTTAACCACGTCGCGAAGCACGCCCAGGCGTCTTGCGCGGGGTGATCGGCCGGCACGTTGACGACGGGGTCTTCGGCGGAAGAGGCGCGAAGTGGGTTCAGGCCATCGCCGGGCTGAAGGAGGAGCTTCCATGCCGGAAGTGAAACGACCAGGAGGGCGAATTCGTCGGCTCGAAGCTGCAGCAGCTCGCCGACTACACCATCGTGTAGTCTCAGCGCCAGCGCGCCAGTGAGGAGATGGAGCGAGTGCCGACACGCCAGCACGCAGGCGCAAATGCACTCGCCATTTTGTCAGAAGTAAAAGACTTCATCTCTCTCAACCAGCGGGGTAATTGGCTGGCCGCTCAGACTCGCCCTGACCTCAGCATCCTCTTGAGTTCGAATCAACAGAAGATGCCGAGTCCCACGGTAGGTGACATTGGGAGATGAAACATGTTGGCCCGACGAGCCCAGCAGTTCGCCGATCTCGAAATCCGTTACCCATCGGTACCAGTCGAAGAGCTCACTTTCGTCCTCCACTCGGATTACTCGTCGAAGGAGGTGTCTAACATGGGACGCACCCAAGGGGGCTACATCATCGGGGTCACGAATCGTGACATGGAGAAGGGTCTAGTGGCGCTTTGGAGTCCGATGATCTGGAGGATATACCGTGTGCAATGACGGGTGGTCTCGGGCATTTGGAGTGGGCCATGTGTTTCTTCGCTGTTGGGTGATTCAGAGGGTTCTCTCTCGGAGACAGGTCTGGGTTCCTCGGGAAGTTTCAGAGCCTGGCAGTGATCGGCTGTAAGAGTATATACGACAATGTGATCAAGATGGGAAGTCTGTCCGGAATCGATGACAAGCACTACGCAGTGGACATATCTATCAATACAGAGCCTGAGGAGGATGAGTGGCACGTTGAGATGGGGGGCGCCTTCGCTCATGCTTGCCGACTGCCTCGCCAAAGATATGGTGGAACCCGCGGACTTTCGATGCATTCGGAGTGGGCTCTATCAGATGTCCGACGGGAGCAGCGTTCTGGCTCAAGCGTCCGCCGAATGCTCCCTGCGGAAGCAACTCGCCACCCGCAGCCGACCATACCCAGATGGTCAAGGTCGAGGCGAAGAACAACGCGAAGGGGGTCCAGAGCTTCATGGAGAGCATCGCCGACGCGGCGGAGGGGGCCATCGGGGTCTCCAGCAATCGCCTCAAGGTCCAAGTGCGCGCCGAGTGCCTGGGCGACTGGCTGACGGACAAGGAGGCCAGGGCCCAGGTGACCCTGACCTACTACGCGAGCACGGGGAACATCACGATCCATACCCCGGCTGCCATCGAGGACCGCATCTTCGACCGCGTGAAGGTGCTGGAGAGCTCGTGCCAGATGGCGCTGGCCCAGGAGCAGGTGCCGCCGGCCCCGGAGGGAGGTTCGCTCGCGGCGAACTCGTTCCGCCCCTGGGCCCGGGACCAGTTCGCGCCCAGTGCGGAGGGCCCCAAGGTCCAGGGTTCAGGCGGTCAGGCGTCGGGCCAGAGCGGCTTCGACCAGCCAGCGCGCGCCCTGCGCCTGCCCGAGGAGACCGACTTCCACCGGGGATGTCGGGCTCTGTGTTTGCGAGAGTTTGGCGAGCTTTCCATTGTGGCGCGACAAGGTGCTTCGTTACCTGGTGGAGGAGTGTGGTCTACAGGCCGAGATGCTTGACAGTGACCACCCAGAGAATTGGCATGACCTGTTCGACCGTGCTCCGAAGATCAAGATTGAGACCCCTGCAGATGACGACCAGTCCATGGGCAGCTGGTATCAGCCGACTCCGTCACCCACGTTCCGGGGCTCGGGACCACGAAGGCCGATGGCCGTTAACCCAGGAAGGGTTCGAAGAGATGTCGACCGATATTGTGAGTAGAGGCGACATTTAAGTTTCGGGAGTGCTGATCCGAATGATTGTCATGTGCCTTTGCCTCTGCTCCGCTGCCGTTTGGGCGCAAGTTTGTTTGAGGATCACACTGGGGGTAGTGCATGGAAAACGAGCAAGCTTTCCTGTGCGAGGCCCGGTGGGCCTAATCGTGGGGCTGGAAGGCCCAGAGGTGACGCATCAGGACCCCTGGAGGGTCCCACCGTCGGGTCGAGGACAACCCTAGGATTGACACCCCCTGAGACGTGCTCCCCTCGGCCAGGGAGAGGGGTCAGGGCCTCAGAGCGCCGCTGCCGTGGCGCGGGGCGGCCTCCCTCTTGTCACTTTCCTGAGGTTCGCTGCCACCACCGGCCCAGGGCGGCCGGCCGATGCCAGGTGGCGGCGCTTTGCCGTGCGAGGCGCCGACCGCGCCCAGCCAAGCACTACGCTCCACCACGGGCCAGCCGCTCTTGGCAAAAAATAGCGAAAGGTAGGCCCACCAATTTGCCGTCCAAGAGGGCGACGAGCGCCCTGATGCCCCAGGAGGACGACCAAACCTGGCCAGTTGTCGCTCGACATGCTTTGGACACCCGAATGTGTCCGGGGAGGTTTGGGCATGTGGCCTCTTCCCCGTTCGGTTTCGCCTGTATCTCGTATGGATGTGTGTTTCGGGCGTTCAGTGCTTCACCAAGACATTGCCCTATCATGTCAGGGGTAAGGCGTGGGGCGGGAAGACGCCGCATGGCCGGTTGTCTGGATGATGCTGCACATTCACAGCGTTTGTGGTGGAAGCGTGTTTCGATTAGTTGCCTGTTCGACAGGCGCAAACCGAACGGCATGCGCGTCGACTCCTGCTGATCGACAGATGCCAGACAACGTGTGCGAGGAGATCCTTCGGCCCCCCCCCCCCCGCGTCCCTCCTCCGAGTGCCCCTTGCAAGCCTCCCCCGCCGACGTCTCACCTGCGCCCTTTCCGCCCAGTGCTCCCTTCCGCTGCTCCTCCCAGCTTCCCTGCCCAGAACCCCACAAGTCTTTCAGCGCCCACCTCCCCTCTTATTTAATCGCTTCGCTCATTCCGCCGGTCCGTATTGTGCCATCGCAGGCGTTTGCTTGCGCGTTGGTGGCCTTTTGGAGCCTCGGTGGGGCCGTTTGGGGCCTCTTGGCGCCTCTTGGCGCCTCTTTTTAGGCCTCTTGGAGAACTCGGGAGGCTTCCAGGGGGCCTCCTGAGCTCTCGTGACGGTCTCTTGGGGGGCTTTCGGCGGGCTCTTGGCGGTATTTGTTGGTCCTCTTGGGGCCTGGGGCCTGCCACCTCCCCTCTTATTCCTTCCATCCTTTTCCCCTTTCCCTTCCCAGGTTCCCAGCCCCTGTTCACCTCCTCCGCCCCGCCCCCTCGCTCTTCTCTCTCCTCTCCGTGTCCCTCCCCCGTGCCCCCTGCCTCCTTCACCCTCCCCTCCAACCACCCCCCATCCCTGTCCATGGAGGAGGAGGAGGAGGAGGAGGAGGAGGAGGAGGAGGAGGAGGAGGAGGAGGAGCAGGAGCAGGAGCAGGAGCAGGAGCAGGAGCAGGAGCAGGAGCAGGAGCAGGAGCAGGAGCAGGAGCAGGAGGAGGAGAAGGAGGAGGAGGAGGAGAAGGAACAGACAACAAAATAACAGAGAGGGGATTTAAGGGGAGGATCGAAGACGCCTACGGCGAATCACCGCCGCCCCCGGCCTTTTTCGGATACCCGTATGTGGCCAAGAGTTTGGGTAAAGTTAGGCCATGTTATAGGACCATGGACCATGCGTTTCCCCGGCCGTTGTAGAAGCCCTTCGGGATACACGTAGGGGAGGCGCTACGGGGTCGTCTTGAAGGCCATATTGGAGGCCTCTTGGGCGCCCCTGGGGCGATTCCGATCTTGGACCGTCTTGGGCCGTCGTCAGCCCGAAATTGAGCAAAAGCCAACATCCGCTAAAAACTTATCAACACCTAACCGAAGTCAGTGACTTTGGCTTCTTCGGGCCTTCCTGGAGGTCCGCTTTGAGGCCTTTTGGGCCGTCTTGAGGTAGCGTGGGGTCGTTTTGGGTGCATGTAGGGCCGTCTTCAAGACATCGTTCGGCTATCGTGGGCTCTCTTGGGGCCGTCTTGGCCATCTTGGGGGCTCTCCCGGCGGCTGCTCTCTTGCATCTCAGAGTTTTTTTTGTTGTTTGAAGTTGCCAGGCATTTGGCACGCCGTGCACCCCAGTGGCAAGACCACAGGGGACGGCGGATCGAAGACGCCTACGGCGAATAACCGCCGCCCCCTGCCTTTGTGGAAGCGTCTATGTGGCTGAACGTTGAGGCCAGACCTGCCAAGCTATCGGACCATGTGTTCCCCGAATCGGTTTGGAAAGCCTTCGGGGAGCACGTGGGCATCTTGAAGGTCATCTTGGCCGTCTGGAGGCCATTTTGACCCTTTCGAGCCTTCTTGGAGGACGTTTTGGAGGGCTCTTGGGCCGTCGTGGAGGCCATCTTGAGCGTCTTGGAGACCTCTTGGGCCGTCTTGGGGGGCTCTTGGGGCTGTCTTGGGCCTCTTGGGCGATCTTTGGGGGCACTTGGGCAGTCTCGGGCCGTCGGAAGGCCGAAAAAGAGCAAATGCCACAATCCTTCAACAACTCATGGGAAATCAATGATGTGGGCCTTTTCGGGCCTTCCTGGAGGCCCTCTTGGAGGCCTCTTGGGCCGTCTAGGGCCATCTTAGTGCCATCTTCGAGCGCCTTGGTGGGCCTCTGGCCCGTCCGACGCCGTCGGAAGCCGCTTGGGGGGCCTCTCTGGGCAGACTTGGGGCCCTCTTGGAATGCTGCAGAGCCGTCTTGGAGACAATATTGGGCGTCTTAAGGACCTCCTGGGCCGTCTTGAGGGCCTCTCGGGGCCGTCTTGGAGGCCTCTTGGGCCGTTCTGTGGCCATCTTGGAGGCCTCTTGAGCGATCTTTGGGCGGTATTTGGGGGCTCTTGGACCGTCTCGGGCCGTCGGAAGGCCGAAACGAAAGAAATTTTCAAACACCAACGGAAACTCAGTGCTTTTGGCCTTTTCGGGCTTTCCTGGAGGCCCTCTTGGGGGCCTCTTGGGCCGTCTTGGGCCAGCTTCGAGCCAACTTCGGCCATCTTGGTGGGCTCCTGGCCCGTCTGACGCCGTCGGGAGCCGTTTGGGGTGCCTTTCTAGGCCGAGCTGGGGCCCTCTTGGGGTGCTCCAGGGCCGTCTGAGAGGCCATCTTGGGCGTCTTGAAGGCCTCTTGGGTAGTATTTGTGCCCTCTTGGGGCCGTCTTGGGGGCCTCTTGGACAGTCCTGAGGCCATCTTGGAGGTCTCTTGGGCGCTGTGGGGGCGATCTTTGGGGCCTCTTGGGTCGTCTGAAAGCCGAGAAGAAGCGAATGCCCAAATCCTTCAAAACCTGCAGAAAATCAATGAGTTTTGCCTCTTCGGGCCTTCCTGGAGGACCTCCTGGAGGCCTCTTTGGCCGTCTTGGAGGCCTCTGGATGGCCTCTTGGGCCTTCTTGACTCTCTTGGGCCGTATTCGAGACCGTCTTGGACCATCTTGGGCTGACTTGGAGGCCATCTTGGACCATCTTGGAGGCCATCTTGGACCAACGTGGCCATCTTGGAGACCATCTTGGGCCATCTGGAGCGAAACATTTGGAGAATTGCGCGCCTTCCGGGTGGCCGGCGGGACGGGCCGAAGCCCCAGGGGGGGTTCTTTTGGAAAAGAACCAGAACCAAAACCGTAACCATGCGGCACGCCAGGCACCCCTGCGATGAATCGACAGGGGGCGGCAGATCGAAGATGCCTACGGCGAATCACCGCCGCCCCCTGCCTTTTTGGAAGCGCCTATGTGGCCGAACGTTGAGGCCAGACCTGCCAAGCTATCGGACCATGTGTTCCCCGAATCGGTTTGGAAAGCCTTCGGGGAGAACGTGGGCATCTTGAAGGTCATCTTGGCCGCCTGGAGGCCATTTTGACTCTTTCGGGCCTTCTTGGAGGACGTCTTGGAGGGCTCTTGGGCCGTCTTGGAGGCCATCTTGAGCGTCTTGGAGGACTCTTGGGCCGTCTTGGGGACCTCATGGGGCTGTCTTGGTTCTCTTGGACGATCTCTGGGGGCACTTGGGCCGTCTCGGGCAGTGGGAAGGCCGAAAAGAAGCAAATTCCACAATCCTTGAAAATTCATGGGGAATCACTGATTTGGGCCTTTTCGGGCCTTCCTGGAGGCCCTCTTGGAGGCCGTCTTGGCCCTCTTGGAGGCCGTCTTGGGCAATCTTAATACTATTTTTGGCCGTCTTGGTGGGCCCCTTGCCCGTTCGACGCCGTCGGAAGCCGTTTGGGGGGCCTCTCTGGGCAGACTTGGGGCCCTCTTGGAATGCTCCAGAGCCGTCTTGGAGGCAATCTTGGGCGTCTTAAAAGCCTCCTGGGCAGTCTTGGGGGCCTCTTGGGGCTGTCTTGGAGGCCTTTTGGGCCGTTCTGGGGCCATCCTGGAGGCCTCTTGAGCGATCCTTGGGCGGTATTTGGGGGCTCTTGGACCGTCTCGGGCCGTCGGAAGGCCGAAACGAAGCAAATGTCAAAATCCTTCGAAAACCCATGGACAGTCAGTATATTGTGCCTTTCTCTGGCCTTCCTGGAGGCCCTCTTGGAGGCCTCTTGGGCCGTCTTGGGCCAGCTTCGAGCCAACTTCGGCCATCTTGGTGGGCTCCTGGCCCGTCTGACGCCGTCGGAAGCAGTTTGGGAGGCCTTCCTGGGCCGACTTGGGGCCTTCTTGGGGTGCTTCAGGGCCGTCTTAGAGGCCATCTTGGGCGTTTTGGAGGCCTCTTGGGTCGTCTTTGTGCCCTCTTGGGGCCGTCTTGGGGGCCTCTTGGGCCGTCTTGGGTCGTCTGAAAGCCGAGAAGAAGCGAATACCGGAATCCTTCAAAACTTCAGGAAAATCAGTGATGTTGGTCTCTTCGGGCCTTCCTGGAGGACCTCCTGGAGGCCTCTTTGGCCGTCTTGGAGGCCTCTGGGTGGCCTCTTGGGCCGTCTTCGGCCGTCTTGGACTCTCTTGGACCATCTTGGGCGGACTTGGAGGCCATCTTGGACCATCTTGGAGGCCATCTTGGGCCAACGTGGCCATCTTGGAGGCCATCTTGAGCCGTTTTGGATGATTGTGCACGCTGAGGTGGTGTACGCGGCCTTCCGGGACCCCGGCGGGACGGGCCGAAGCCCCAGGGGGAGTTCTTTTGGAAAAAAACAAACACCAAAACCGAGAGGACCCAGCACGCCAGGCACCCCTGCGATGACTCGACAGGGGGCGGCAGATCGAAGACGCCTACGGCGAATCACCGCCGCCCCCTGCCTTTTTGGAAGCGCCTATGTGGCCGAACGTTGAGGCCAGACCTGCCAAGCTATCGAACCATGTGTTCCCCGAATCGGTTTGGAAAGCCTTCGGGGAGCACGTGGGCATCTTGAAGGTCATCTTGGCCGCCTGGAGGCCATTTTGACTCTTTCGGGCCTCTTGGAGGACGTCTTGGAGGGCTCTTGGGCCGTCTTGGAGGCCATCTTGAGCGTCTTGGAGGACTCTTGGGCCGTCTTGGGGGCCTCTTGGGGCCGTCTTGGGCGTCTTGGACGATCTCTGGGGGCACTTGGGCCGTCTCGGGCAGTCCGAAGGCAGGAAAAGAGCAAATGCCACAATCCTTCAACAACTCATGGGAAATCAATGAGTTTGGCCTTTGCGGCTTTCCAGGAGGCCCTCTTCGAGGCCTCTTGGGCCGTCTTGGGCCAGCATGTTCGACCGCCTGGGTGGGCCCCTGGCCCGTCCGACGCCGTCCGAAGCCGTTTGGGGGGCCCTCTTGGAATGCTCCAGGGCCGTCCTGGAGGCCATCTTGGGCGTCTTAAAAGCCTCCTGGGTCGTCTTGAGGGCCTCTTGGGGCCGTCTTGGGGGCCTCTTGGGCCGTTCTGGGGCCATCTTGGAGGCATCTTGGGCGATCTTTGGGGGCTCTTGAGCCGTCTCGGTCCGTCGGAAGGTCGAAAAGAAGCAAGTGTCAACATCCTTCAAAGACTATGGAACAGTGTTTTGGGCCTTTCTCTGGCCTTCCTGGAGGCCCTCTTGGACGCCTCTTGGGCCGTCTTGGGCCAGCTTCGAGCTAACTTCGGCCATCTTGGTGGGCTCCTGGCCCGTCTGACGCCGTCGGGAGCCGTCTTGGGGGCCTCTCTGAACCGACTTGGGGTCCTCTTGGGGCGCTCCGGGGCCGTCTTGGAGGCCATCTTGGGCGTCTTGGAGGTCTCTTGGGCCGTCTTGGGGCCCTCGAGCCGTCCGAATGTCGAGAAGAGGCAAATGCCGACATCTTTTTATATATATTATATATATATATATTATATATTATATATATATATATATCCAAAAAACCGGAAAAACAATGACGTTGGCCTCTTCGGGCCTTCCTGGAGGACCTCTTGGAGGCCTCTTGGGCCGTCTTGGAGGCCTCTGGGGGGCCTCTTTGGGCCGTCTTGGAGGCCGTCTTGGACCATCTTGGGCGGACTTGGAGGCCATCTTGGAGGCCATCTTGGGCCAACATGGCCATCTTGGAGGCTATCTTGAGCCGTCTTGGAGGATTATGTGGGGGCGCTGAGGTGGTTTACGCGGCCTTCCGGGACCCCGGCGGAACGGGCCGAATCCCCAGGGCGAGTTCTTTTGGAACAAGAACCAAATCCGATAGGGTCCGGCACGCCAGGCACCCCTCTTGCAAGCAACAGGGAGCGGCGGATCGAAGACGCCTACGGCGAATCACCGCCGCCCCTGCCTTTTTGGAAGCGCCTATGTGGCCGAACGTTGAGGCCAGACCTGCCAAGCTATCGGACCATGTGTTCCCCGAATCGGTTTGGAAAGCCTTCAAGGAACACGTGGGCATCTTGAAGGTCATCTTGGCCGTCTGGAGGCCACTTTGACCCTTTCGAGCCTTCTTGGAGGACGTCTTGGAGGGCTCTTGGGCCGTCGTGGAGGCCATCTTGAGCGTCTTGGAGACCTCTTGGGCCGTCTTGGGGGGCTCTTGGGGCCGTGTATTGGGCCGCGTGGGCGATCTTTGGGGGCACTTGGGCCGTCTCGGGCAGTCGGAAGGCTGAAAATGAGCAAATGCCACAATCCTTCAGCAACTCATGGGAAATAAATGATTTTGGCCTTTTCGGGCCTTCCTGGAGACCCTCTTGGAGGCCTCTTGGGCCATGTTCGGCCGTCTTGGTGGGCTCCTGGTCCGTCTGACGCCGTCGGAAGCCGTTGGGGGGGCCTCTATGGGCCGACTTGGGGCCCTCTTGGAATGCTCCAGGGCCGTCTTGGAGGCCCATCTTGGGCGTCTTAAAGGCCTCCTGTCCCATCTTGGGGGCCTCTTTGGGCCGTCTTGGGGCCCTCTTGGGCCGTTCTGGGGTCATCTTGGAGGCCTCTTGGGCGATCTTTCGGCGATCTTCGGGAGCTCTTGGGCCGTCTCGGGCCGTCGGAAGGCCGAAGAGAAGCAAATGTCAGAATCCGTCAAAAACTTAGGAAAATCAATGGTTTGGGCCTCTTCTGGCCTCCCTGCAGGCCCTCTTGGGGGCCTCTTGGGCCGTCTTGGGCCAGCTTCGAGCCAACTTCGGCCATCTTGGTCGGTTCCTGGCACGTCTGACGCCGTCGGGAGCCGTCTTGGAAGCCTTTCTGGGCCGACTTAGGGCCCTCTTGGGGCGCTTCCGGGCCGTCTTGCAGGCCATTTTGGGCGTCTTGGAGGCCATCTTGGGCGTGTTGGAGGCTTCTTGGGCCGTCTTGGGGCCCTCTTGGGGCCGTTTTGGAGGCCACTTGGGCCGTCATGGGGGCCTCTTGGGCGATCTTGGGGGCTTGTGCCGTCGGAAAGCCGAAAAGGCGCAAGTGCCAAAATCCTTCAACAACCTAAGGAAAATCAACGATTGTGGCCCATTCGGGCCTTCCTGGAGGACGTCTTGGAGGGCTCTTGGGCCGTCTTGGAGGCCTCTTGCGGGCCTGTTGGGCCGTCGTAGACCATCTTGAGGCCATTTTGCGCCGTCTTGGAGGCATCTTGGGGCCATCTTAGCCGTCTTGGAGCCCATCTTGGGCCGCCTTGGAGACGTCTTGGAGACCATCCTGAGCCATCTTGGCCGTTTTGGACGCCATCTTGGGCCAACTGGGGGAAACAGAGGCCCAGGGGGAGTTCTTTTGGAAAAATAACCATAACCAAAACCGATAGGGTTCAGCACGCCAGGCACCCCTGCGATGAATCGACAGGGGGCGGCGGATCTGCTGGCCTTCTGCCAATCCTGCCACCTTGCCTGGGTTGTAGGTCAGAGGCCTCTGGGGCCCCTCCTGGCCCGTTTGGGGCGCTCGCGGCGGCGAAGAAGCCATACGGAAAGTGCCAGGGAAACCCGGGAGGCATGCAGGGAACGCGGGAGCATTTGAGAAATTGTGGTCTTTGCCCCGTGTCCTCGGCCTCCCTCACCCTCCTCTCCCGCCACCCATCACCCCACTTCATGGGAGAAATTGGAGGAGGAGGACAACACAAGCAAAAAAGGAGGGAAGGATGAGAAGGAAATGAGAAGTAGGAGAAGCAGCGGCAGGAGGAGGAAATGGAGGGATTGTGTGAGGCAGGATAACAATGATTATGGCGAGGAGGCGGCGGAGGCAAAAAGAGGACGAGGAGGACGACGACGACAAGGTCGAGGACCAAGGGGAAAAGGGAGGGAGGAGGAGGAGCACGAGCAGGAGGAGGATGATCAGAGCAAGAGTGGGAGGCGGCCTCGCCCCGCTTTTCGGGCAGCAACGGGCGACGCCCGCGGCCAGCGATGAACCAGCCCCTGTGGGACCACCTGCAGAAGCTGCACGAGGCCCCCGTCGACGCGCGGTCGCGGAGCCCTCGCGCGCATCGGAAAGGAGCGGCAGAGAAGAAGACTGAGAAAGAGAGAGACAGACAGAGACAGAGCGACAGAGAAAGGGATTGGTGCATATACCATCCATATATGTGTATGTGCGTGGCGATGTCAAGATATTATAGCAACATGTAGTATATGGTAATGGAAGATGATATGACATTTAATATTATATATCATGCGTCACTGTATCATGATAGAATATATGAAACGGTTCTAGGCCCTGATATGAGAACAAATTTGGATACATTGTATACTGATCCGTCCCCCTGTCTCGGATAATGGGAGATGCAAAAGCTAAATCATGTGGTCTGGGCGCCGCCGTGAAGCAGTGTCGGGACCCGTGTGTTTTTCGACGCTGACCCTACGGATCTGCATGAGGGGTGCCGCCGGATTTCAGAAATGTGACAAGTCCCATGTGTTTTTGGACCCTGTCCCCGCCGATGACAACGAATTTCAGAAATGTGGCAAATGCCCTGGCGATCTGCATGAGGGGTGTCGCCGAATTTCAGAAATGCGGCGAATCCCATGTATTTTCGGACTCTGGCCCTGTCAATCTGCGTGAGGGGTGTCACCGAATTTCAGAAATGTTACAAATTCCGCATGTTTTTGGACCCTGACCCCGCCGATCTGCATGAGGGGTGCCGCCGGTGTAGCAAATCCCATGTGTTTTTGGATCCTGACCCCGCCGATCTAGCTGAGGGGTGCCACCGAATTTCAGAAATGCCATGTGTTTTTGGATCCTGACCCCGCCGATCTGCGTGAGGGGTGCCACCGAATTTCAAAACGGTGGCAAATGCTTTCAATTTTTGGACCCTGACCCCGCCGATCTGCGTGAGACGTGCCACCGACTTTCAGAAATGTTACAACTTCCTTGTGTTTTCTGACGCTGACCCCTCCGATCTGCGTGAGGGTTGCCACCGAATTTCAGACATGTGGCAAATCCCATGTGTTTTTGGACGCTGACCCCGCCGATCTGCTTGATGGGTGCCACCGAATTTCAGAAATGTTGCAAATCTATTGTGTTTTTGAACCCTGACCCCGCCGATCTGCGTGAGGGGTGTAAATTTTTACCCACCCCAGCAATTCAGAGCATACGCTCAGGGCGTGGTAAAAATGCCCGTTTTCGGGCCTCCCCCCCTCGCGCGGTCCATCAACAAGGAAAAGTAGGCAGCAAGAAGCAGAACTGTAACAGTGGAAACTGGAAGCTGCAAAGAAGCAGAACTGTAACTGTGGAAACTTGAAGCTGCAACTGGTACTGGAAACTGCGAACCTTCGTCCTACAGCCTGGTGGCCCCACAAGGGGGCCGGAGGATATTGTATAAGGATGTTGACATCATAACAGACTCTGTCATAACATGATACATTGTATTCTCAGTTTTGTGTAACGCCCAATTATATAATGTGAGGTACCACGACGTCGATCATATCACATAACATAATATGGGAAACTATAATTGAATTACAACAATACGATATACCATACTATAATATAGTATCATAGCTGTTTCAATGCAGAAGGTTGTAATCTCGATCGCTGTATTATAACAGAAGAAAGTAGCATACATATATGTTAACAGAGCGTACGAGAAGTGGTTTTGCTATAATTTTATTCAGTTTATAGTAGTAAAGACTGCAATGCAACAAGGTGTGGGAATGTATTGTACAGCGTATGATAACATTGTGCAGTATACTATTAGCAGGGTACGCTGTATTACATATAATATACGCCATAGTATACCATATATTATAACATGTCTTACACAAAAATATGATGTATTATAAAGTATGTAATGTAACATATTATAATATACTCCCCGCCCGAGAGCGTCCCACACCTCCAGAGCATCTAGGGGCAACGCCTTGTACCGCGCCCCCGGGCCTCCCAGGAAAGCCCCCAAACGCCCTAGGACAGCCCAAGACGCCCTCAAGGCGCCCCCAGACCGCGAAAGGACAGCCCAAGACGCTCCCAAGCAGCCCAAGACAAACTTCCGACGGCCTCCAGGCTCCCAGGCGGTCTCCAAGAGGCCCTAAGGGAGCTCCGAGAGGCGTCCTGGGAGCGCCCGAAGAGGCCAAAACCGTTGATGTGCAGCGTTTGTTAACCAAGCAGAGCTTGCCTCTCCTCTGTAGGGGTTCTAGTGGATTCATATGGTTAGGTGAGGTGCGGCGCCGATTTCGGCGGCACGCCCGGGTGCCCGGGAGCCCTAAAGCCCCCTACAACCCTATAGTTTAGTCTTATCACCCAATGGTTCCATAGCCCTATAGCCCCATAGTCCTAATAGCCTTATAGCCTTACAGCCCTATAGCCTCAGAGCCTTATAGCCTTATATCCCAATAGCCCTATAGCCCTACAGCCCCAGAGCCTTATAGTCCCACAGCCCTATAGCCCCGTAGCCCTATAGCCCCAAAAAACATATGATTGGGGCTTTTCCCTGCTATCATATTATCTTTATATATACACACCAAAAAACACCCTCGCGCTTTCGAGCTTCCAACGCTCCAAGACGGCCGAAAAGGCCCCCCAGACCGCCCCAAAACCGCCCAAGAGCCCCCAAGAAGGCTCCAAGACGGACCAAGAAGGCCCCAAGACGGCCCAAGAGCTCCCCGAGGCAGCCCAAGAGAGCCCCGATATGGCTTGAAAAGCCGCCCAACACGGGGAACGCAAATCGACGATCCCAGCATTCCGCTCCAAGAGGCCCCCAGGAGGCCCCAAGAGTCTCCCAAAGAGCCTGAAGAGACCCCAAGAGCCTCGAAGAGAGCAAACAGTGGCCCCAAGAGGCCCCCAAACAGCCCCCCAGCGTCCTTCAAACTGCCTCCCAATAGCCCCCTGCACGCCTCTTGGGCCCTCCCCGGTACCTGCGCACTACATGTTAGGAGGCCCCAGGACATCCAGTGATTCTCTTTTGGTTCAAGTTCATCCCGAGCCCCATCAAGACTTCGGGGTCACATTGCAAATATTGTTCGGGAATGCCGTTGAACTCTCTGACGCTGTCGTGGCACTCTCTTGGGTCGTCTCTGTGTCCTCTTGGCTGCCCCTGAAACCACCGTCAAAAATCGAGATCCCATGAGTTCACCTTTTCAGCCTAGCTAGAACGTCAGCGCGCGCGCCAAGAAAGAGACAAAAGAGGAGACCTCCCAAAGCCTTACGAGCGCATTGCCCCAAGGAGGCCCCAAGGTTCTCCCAGAAGTTCTCGAGGCGCCCCCCAGATGCCGGCGGAGACTCCTGGGAGGCTCCCAGGAGGCACCAAGAGCCGTTTCAGAGGCCCCGAAAGACCTCCAAGACGCCGCGCAAAAGGCCCCGAGGCCCATTCCAACAGACCATGTCCTGTATCCTGGAGACTTCTGTCCCACAGCCCAGGCATGGCAATTTGAAAAAAAAGGGATTCTCAGACTTCCATGTTTTGCAGATTCAGCCCGCACCCCCGCACGCTACTCTTGCACAACAGGCAACGATTATGTCCCCCGTCGATTGAAGTTCTATGAGTCAGCCTATCAAGCTAAACATGGCCAAGGCGCTCCAATTGTTCCGATGCGTCGGCACCCCAGAGTTCTGGACGACTCACTGGCACTCGTGTTTCGTCCTGAGTCGTTTTTGTTCAGAGCCCCAGGGCGCAGAAGTGACCTCTGGAGGCCGAGGATTGCCAAAGACCGGCCGCCCACCCCAACCCCACCCCTCCGGATCATCTTGGGGACTCCCTGCACTGCGACCCTGGGCGCCCCCGAGAGGCCCCAATACGCCGCAGGACGGCCCAAGACTTCCCTGGAGAGCCCCCAGAGCAGAGAACAACAGTACAAGACGTTGCCAAGCAACCCAAGAACGCCTTCCGACGGCTCTCCAGGCTCCCAGGAGTGCCGAAGAGTTAACCAAGAGCCCTCCGAGAGGCCCCAAGAGAGCTCCGAGAGGCGTCCCGAGAGGGCCCGAAGAGCCCAACATCGTTGATGTTCATTGTTGTTCAATCGCATTTTGGTCTTCTCTCGTTTTCGAGCTTGCAATGCTCCAATGCAGCCGAAGAGGCCCCCAAAGACCGCCCCAAGACGGCCGAATAGGCCCGCAAGGGAGCTCTTCCGCGGGCAGGGCCGCGCTGCGTGGGGGAGGCTCCCGTGGAGCGGCCGTCGTGGCCGAGGCCTGGGGGGCCATGGCCCGCCTTGTGGCGGCCGAGCGCGGGCCTGGCCACGGGAGGGGGAAGAAGTCGGGAGCCAGGGCTGGACCTAAACGGTGCTTTGCCGATGCCGTGGGCCGTTTTGGTTTCGATGTCGTTTTGCGGTGCTTGCGGATTGAAGACAAAACGAGGGAAACGAAAACAAAACGAAGACGAAAAGCACCGGTTAGGTCCAGCCCTGGGGAAGAAGTCGGGAGCCTTGAGACGGGGGTCAATGCAAACGGGGGTCAGCCAGAGTGCCGGATCTTGCAGGATCTTGCGCAGCCAGGGTTGTGTTGACCCGGGCTGGCTCGCAGGATCCTGCAGGATTTTACAAAGCTTGATTGATCCGGGTTTGCATTTACCCAGGCCAGTAGAAGCCCGAAGGAGGAGGAGGAGCAAGACCTTGACCTTCAGGAGTGCTAAACAGTATCACTAGGACGTCTCAGTCCAGTGTTGAGTCGAGGTGTTGAGCAGCCCTGATGGGTGTGTGGATCTGGAGGGCCTTCTAGCACTGAAGAAGACCAGGGGATGAAGAGCACAGGAAGACAAGGGAGGAGGAGGAGGAGGAGGGGGAGACAAGGGAGGAGGAGGAGGAGGAGGAGGAGGAGGAGGAGGAGGAGGAGGAGGAGGAGGAGGAGTACGAGGGGGAGGAAGCAGGGAGGAAGGGAGGGAAGGGAGGGAGGGAGGGAGGGAAGAGAAGGAAGGGAGGGATGGGAGGGAGTGAGGAGGGAGGCGGTAGGCGGGAGGAGAGGAGGGCGGAGAGGATGAAGAGGATGGGGAGGCGGGAGGAGGGAGGAGGGAAGAGAAAGGAAGCCTCGGAGGGGCTGAGGCCCCCGCCCCGAGGCGCAGCCCCTGAACCTAGGCACCGTCACCTTCCACTACGCGGCCCTGCTGTCGCACCTGAAGCTGGAGCCGCCGCTTGCCGGCCGCCCGCGCCCTCCGGACCGCTTCCTTGGTGGCCGTTGGCAACCGCCGCTGCCAGCCGTCATCGCCGCTCGCAGTCGTCGGCATCGCCGTTGTTCCGGCCGTAAATACGTAATGAGTCGCCGTCGCCATCGTAAAGAATGAGTAGCCGTAAATAGTTGACCAGTCCCTACATAATTAGTCCCCGTCGCACTACATAATTAGTCCCCGTCTCCGTCGCCATCGTCGCCACCGTCGTCGTCGCCGCCGCGGCGTCGCGGCCTGGTCCAGAGAGGCGCCTTTTTCGAGGGGGCGTCGCGAGAGCGCGAAGATGCATCGCTGGGCGCGAGGTGCGAGGTTTGGTGACCTAACCGAGTCTCTCGATCCCGACGTCGCCGATGCACCGTCGTTGCTGCGCCATCCTCCGACCCCGTATATTCGGGCCCCATTTGGGGGACCTCCCTGGAAGTCCACCACACAAGCCCTGTTAGCGAGGAATTTCAGATGTCTCACGTGAGCCCATTGCTTCCACTGTCGCCACTCCGACCAGCCTCCCACCCAGGGGAAGGACGACATCCGCGTCATAATGGACAAGTTTGTGCCGGAGCCTGACGAGGAGACGACGGCTTTCCTAGCTCCATCGTGCAAGCAGCGGCGGCAGCGGGGAGGAGGTAGAGTGAGGATACGGAGCTGGTCGATGCGGGTCGCGGATCCACATTTGGGACGCGCTTGCTTTTTGAGTTGGTCTTGGGGGAATGCCCCGAGATCCAGGACCCGTTCTCCTCAGGACCCGTTCTTTCCAGGCCCAACATATGAGGGTGTTGCAGGCTGACGCGTTGGTTTGCGGAGTGGGGGGGGCGACATGCAGCCCTGGCCTCAGATGCTAAGCGCGAATCTGCTTGGTCACAGTTGTGGTGTTTTGCAGCTGCTGGGCTTCTCGATCACGCCAGCGCCATTCTCTTCGACTGTATCGCACTTGTGGGGCCCCATGCGAAGGATCATCCTCCTGTCTTGTCGTGCTCATCCTCGGCGGACGAGGAGGAGAAGGAGGAGGAGGAGACGGAGCTTGGAGGCAGCGCAGGAGGAGGAGGAGGAGTGTGAGTCTGGTGGAGCAGGGCGTTACGCAGCGCGCGGCCTCTGGATCGCTTTCTCCTCGGCGATCGACGCTTCATCCTTCCCCACTCTGCTGCCTCTACACAACTCCGGACGCCAAGGAGGCAGGGTCTGGATAAAGCGCTTGGCTCCAGAGGCCCGCCGCTCATCCATGCCCTCATTGCGTCCCCTCGCGCTGCTCGGCTACACGCAAGAGTGACCCTGGGTAAGAGTGACCTTTGGTGCGCGGCATTAGGGGGGCGCGGGGGAGCCAAACCCAAGCGCGCAAGCCGCCGATATCGCAGCACGTTCGGCGATTGGGGGACCCATTTGGGCCCGCACCAAAGGTCACTCCTGCCAAAGGTCACTCTTACGTCTAGCCGAGTTGCTGGGGTGTGAGCAGGGGCATGGATACACTTCGATTTTCGAATCGCATAAACATGTACGGGGAGTGGCCCGAATGAGGAGCAATAGCGACAGAAAACTGCATCTGGGGAGCGGTCCGAATACCGTAGCCCCCCCTGAGCCCAAAGTGGTCCATCTTTCAGCGTCTTGTTCAGCGGTCAACGTACTGATAGGAACAAGGACTGCATAATCATTTCTGTTTCGGAGATTCGCGCGGATTCCTCTGATTTCTCGGAACTCCCTCCCTGGGGGGCCCAGCAAAGGTCTGAGAAATCCGCGCGGATCTCAAAACATCTATGCCTATGCAGTTCTTGTTCCTCCAAGATGTTTGACCACTTATCAAGAAGCTGAAATGTGGACCATTTGGGGCTGAGGAGGGGCTCGGGCCGGTGCTCGGCGTGGCCAGGGAACCTCTTCTTTCCGTATTTGGCGTCCCTCACAGTAGCACGATGATTGTGTTCCTCATTCTGCCTCCCTCCCTTCCCACATCCCCTCCTTTCCGCTATTCCTCGCCCCTCATCGCGTGGGCCGACCTGTCTTGGAGACGGCCAGCGGGCGCAGAATTGGGGTATCTTCTATGCCCCGACCATAGCTGCACGAGGTTCCAGGAAGGTGGTGAGGCCATCCAGATAGAAGAACTGGATCGGCGTTATCCCAGGGTGCATCTTCTTCCCAGAGTGTTGGCAGTCCCCCGCGCCCAGTTCGGGCGCACCAGCGCGCGTCCAGGGAATCACAGAGTGGGGAATCAACCAACCCAGCGGTGAGGGCACAGAGGACCGGCGGTGAGGCACTGAGAGGATGGCCAGGGCTGGCCATTCTGCGCGATCCGGCGTTGGCCGGTCCTTTTCGGTATGTTTTTCCCACATGTTAAGTGGGGTTCTGATTTTCTTCTCTCCCGCGTCCCACCCGCGTCTCTCTCAAACATTCCCCTCCCTCATTCCTCCCACCTCACCTCTTCTTCCTCTCTCGCCTCACCCATGCGCAACACACGCACGGCACATACATGAGACACGCGTCTACATGCAGCCGAAAGCATGCACAAACTCGCACGCACACGATACATTTCCAGTGTGCGCCTGGCGTGCCTACTGTATCATACATCAAGACGTATGCGCTACATACTGGGTATCCACATGATATGCACGTCCACATACAGCCGTACACACATCACACACCTGCACAAGGCACACAAGACACAAGACACGCATGCAGTCCGACGCGCACACAATACATACAACGCCAGTGCACGCCTGGCGCGTGTACTGTATCATACGCCCAAAAAGTACGCACACGGTCGTCCAAGCACAGTAGGCGTGGCATCGTCTCGACACCAAACAGGGTGCGCAGAGGGCGGGCTCTCACCGCAGCCGCTATGCACGCCAGTCGTCCAGGACATAGCAGGCGTGGCATGTTCTCGACACCATAGGGGGTGCGCAGGGGGTAGTCTCTCACCACGGTCTCCATACGCCCCAGTCGTCCATGCACAGCAGGCGTGGCACTTTCTCGACACCATAGGGGGTGCGCAGGGGGTGGTCTCTCACCACGGTCTCCGTACGCCCCAGTCGTCCATGCACGGCAGGCGTGGCACTGTCTAGACACCATAAGGGTGCGCAGGGGGTGGTCTCGCACCGCGGTCTCTATACGTCCCAGTCGTCAAGGCACAGCAGGCGTAGCACTCTCTCGACACAATAGGGGTGCGCCGGGGGTGGTCCCTCACCTCAGTCTGGATACGCCCTAGTCGTCCAGGCACAGCAAGCGTGGCACTTTCTCGACACCATAGGGGGTGCGCAGGGGGTGGTCTCTCACCGCGGTCTCAATACGCCCCAGTCGTCCAGGCACAGCAGGCGTGGCACTGTCTCGACACCATAGGGGTGCGCAGGGGGTGGTCTCTCACCGCGGTCTCCATACGTCCCAGTCGTCCAGGCACAGCAGTCGTGGCACTTTCTCGAAACCAGTCGGGGGTGCGCCAGGGGTGATTTCTCAGCGCGGTCTCTATACGCCCCAGCCGTCCAGGCACAGCAGGCGTGGCAGTTTGTCGACGCCACGATGAGAGCGCAGGGGTGGTCTCTCCCTGCTGTCTCTACACGCCCCAGTGGTCCATGCACAGGCGTGGCAGTTTCTCGACACCACAAGGGGTGCGCCCAGTCGTCCAGGCACAGCAGGCGTGGCACTTTCTCTACACCACAGGGGGTGCGCAGGGGGTGGTTTTTCAGCGCGGTCTCTGGACGCCCCAGTCGCCCATGCACAGTAGGCGTGCCAGTTTCTCAACATTGTAGGGGTGCGCAGGAAGGGGTCCCCCACCTCGGTCTCTATACGCTCCAATCGTCCATGCACAGCAGGCTTGGCACTTTCTCGAAATTAGTCGGGGGTGCGCAGGCGGTGATTTCTCACTGCCGTCTCTATACGCCTCAGTCGTCCAGGCACCGCAGGCGTTGCAAATTCTCGATGGTTTGCAGGGGGCGGTCTCCCACCGCCGTCTCTATACGCCCCAGTCACCCAGCCACAGCAAGCGTGGCTCTTTCTCGACGCCACATGGGGTGCGCAGAGGGTGCTCTACAGGTGCGCAGGGGGTGGTCTCAGACCGCGGTGTCAGTTTCTCAATGCGTGACCGGCGTCACCAACGGCATAAGCGGGGCAACGGCCACCAGCATCATTCTCGCATGTTTCGTTTCAGCTATCATCAAGTGGGGCTTCTCGGTGGCGTAATTATCTTGCAGGCTAGTGTCTCTCAACAGTGTCTAGTCCTCACAATATCGGCAAGCTTTCCCAGTGCTGGAAAGATCATTCCCGCGGCTGTCCCGATGTTCATGCCACACAGTTTGCCCGTAGGCTACTGCTGAAGAGTTTTTCCGCCATTTTGGGAGACCACGGTTGTAAGGACTGGGCGTGATGGGGGGAGGAGGAAAAGGAACACTTACGAGTTAGGGGGGCGAGTGGGGGAGAAGGGGGAGGAAGGGGAGGGGGAGGCGAAAGGGGCAGGAAGAAAAGGGGGAGGGGGAGGAGGAGGAGGAGAAGGAGGGGAGGAGGAGGGAGAGGATGAGGAGGAGGAGGAGGGAGGAGGAGTTAAGAGAGAGGAGGAGGGAGAGGGAGGCGCAGGATAAAGAGTAAGGAGCATGAGAGATGAGGAGGAGGAGGAGGAGGAGGAGGAGGAGGAGGAGGTGGAGGAGGAGGAGGAGGGGGAGGAGGAGGAGGAGGAGGAGGAGGAGGAGGAGACGAGGAGGAGGAGGAGGAGGAGGACAGGAGGAGGAGTAGGAGGAGGAGGAGGAGGAGGAGGAGGAGGAGGAGAGGGCGAGGGGCGAGGAGGAGAAGGAAGAACAGGAGGAGGAGGAGGACCAGGAGGCTGAGGAGGAGGGGAGATGAGGGAGGAGGAAACAGAGAATGCAGGAAAAGGAGAAGGAGGATGGGGAAACTCTTCTCTCGCCCCCTGGCGGTGTCCCCGGCGAGACCCGGGTCGTACGAGCAAGCGCCCACAGCCCGCGGCGCCGAGGAGCCGGGGGAGGACGTCGTCAGGATCTTGGAGAGCCTCAGGGTGAACATGGCGGACGCTCTGTCGCGCCCCCGGTGCGAGGAGGAGGAGGAGGAGGAGGAGGAGGAGGAGGACGACGACGACGAGGGGGACGAGGCTCATGAGGTAAAGGTGGGGCGTTGGCTCAATAGGGTGGCGATAAGACTTGGGGGTGAAGAAAGGTGCACCCGTCATACACCCTCGGGGCCCAAAATGGTTCCCATGGGTCCCAACAGATGCACGAAATGTTCACGTTTTCATCACTTCCCTTGATCACCCCCCGTTCAGCACCACTCAAGGAGCTGGAGGAGGAGCAGGAGAGCCCAATCAGGTTGCCCCACTTGCAAGACCGAGCGCTGCTAGGGCCCAAAAGGCGTTGCGGTCCTTTCTTGAGCTTCCTAATGGCAGAATTTGGTTGGGCAGTCAGGAACGTTTCAGCGTGGCGCGCCACCAGTTTTGGCCCACCACGCCCCAGCGCGACATGCTAAGCACGTCCCTGTCCCCAATCGGGGGCGTCCAAGAGGGGGTGATGACGTGGGGGAGGGGATATCACGGCCAGTGCCACGACATCCCCCAGGTGTGGCCCCATCGTCTTTCGGTACGTCCCCTGGCCCGCCCTCGTCCGCGCACCTGCCTCTGGCCATGCTGCGCCAGCCCCCCTTCTGGGCCCCCGCTCTCTGGTGCGCCCGAGGGGGATGTGGGGCTTCCTCGCGTTGCGACACCTGGGCTGGGCTCGCTGCGCTGATCAGGAGGCCGCCAGGAGAGGCCGCGTGCGGGGAGCTGGCGCTGCAGACTCTGCCTCGGGAGCACGGTGCCTGGGCGGGCGGGCGCGACCTTGTGGGCCCATGGGGAGCTTTCCTGGCGCCTCGAGGTCGTCTGGTGCGCTGCAGATTGCGCCCGAGGGGTTTGCAACTGGTTAGCCTCCGAGCAGTGCGCTGCGCAGAAGGAAAAACAGTAATGTCCATGCGGACGTGCCACTTTTGTCGCACCCAGCCCAGGTTTCAACGTTTCGAGTCTGGCGTTGCGTAAGAGGAGAGTCGATAAAGTGGAGGGTGAAGGAAAGTGCCTCACTTGTGCGCTAAAGGGGCTTCCTGGGGCCCAACAGGAGAGGTCCGATTGGACGGGTCTTTTGGGGTGTATCGTGAGGGCCTCTGAGAGGCATCTTGAGGCGTGTTTGGGGCCTTTCGACGGCTCTTGGGGGGCCTCTTGGAGCGTCTTGGATGCTTCTCAGAGGCCTCATGGGGCCTCCTGGCTTGGAGGCCTCTTGGTGGCCTCCAGGGGCTCTCTTGACGGTTTTTCGGGTCGATGGGGGCCATTTGGGAGGCTATCGATCAAAGAAGGGAAGGGTGGTTGACCGATTAGGTCCCCCCCCCACAGGAGGCTCAACTTGCCCAACACCTCAGGACGACTGTTGTTTGCCTTCTCGCCGAGGCTTTTTGGACGATCTACCTACCCGCGGAGCGCCCCATCCAGAGCCACTGGGGCAGGGGGAAGTGGGAGGGGTCAAGTTCCCAGCGAGAACGCAGAACGCAGCAAGCTGTGCCGCTCACTCCCACCCGCCCTCCCACCGCATAAGTAGCACCCCAGTCTGAGCAGGGGCAGGGGCCGCCATCGACAACCATCGGGAACCACCTACGGCCTAAAGGGCTGAAGGGTTTCAACCTTCCTCCTCCTCCTCCTCCTCCTCCTCCCTCCCCTCCCTCCTCCTCCCTCCTCCTCCTCTCCTCCTCCCTCCTCCTCCCTCCTCCTCCTCCTCTCTCCTCCTCCTCCCTCCTCCTCTCCCTCCTCCTCCTCCTCCTCCTCCTCCTCCTCCTCCCCCCCCTCCCCCTCCTCCTCCTCCTCCTCCTCCTCCTCCTTGTCTGCTCTCCTCGCTGTCCACTGTCCTCGCCCCCCCCTGGGAGGGGGACGAGGAGAGCAGGAGCCACGGGGCGCCCGCAGCCCTCCGCGCCCCATGCCCCCGCGCCGAGGTCGCTGAAGGAGCGGCCCGTGGACCCGAGGGCGATGCAGAGGCGCCGGGCGGGGTCGGAGCGGGCCTCGGTTCAGGGGCAGCGACGGGAGGGGGGGGGGCAGAGGCTCTGGTGCAATTTGCGAACATCGTCTGACAGGTATCTGAAGCTCGGAAGTGTTCGTCTACCGAGTCGTCCCGAACGGCCGCCAGAGGCTCGAGTGATGACCCGAAGGCATGACACAACGGCGGCCCCCGCTGGCATGTTTCGTCATGTTTCGTCCGTTGGGGGGTCTCCTGGAGGCCTCTGGCCGTCACGGATGGATCCGTCTCGGAAACAATTAACAGAAAAAACTGCTCAGGATGAACCCCGGAAGGGGTGCGGGAAGCAATTTTGAACGGATTCGGGCCAGACGGGAGAGCCGCTATTGTCTCAATTGGCCCTCCGAGACTGAGGGAGGAGGGTTTATGGGGGGAAGGCAGAGGGGGCGGGTCTTCCCAGAAGGATCACAATGCATCCGGCCTTTCGAGAAGCTTTCTAAGCCTTTTCCAAAGCCACAAAGGGCTGCTCATGGTTCTACGGTGCCGCCGACCCAGGAGGACAACGACGGCGACCACGACGACAACGACAACGACAACGACGAGCTGATGACCCTGCCGCTGTCTCGGGACATGGAGCGGGCAGTCCCGACCGGCCCTGGGGGGGAAGGACCGCGTTCAACGAACTCGCAGGCCATCAGGTGTCAGAAATCAGGACGAGGAGGAGGAGGCAGAAGAGGAGGAGGAGGAGGAGAAGGAGCAGGACCAGTGTTAACCCGAAACTCAGGAAGACTCATCAACGATGGTTGAAATACACCCTCCCTCCAATCTCCCTCTTCACAGGCCCCTACGAGGGTTCATTTTCACTGAGGGAAGTGCCCCTTTGGGAGACATTCGTTTGAAGATCCTGAAGCGTGTCAAACAATTCTCGGAACTCCAACGCCACGAATCAACATGCATACGTCTTGGCGATGTTGAATCGTGCCAGAACGCCACTCCTGAGACGTCAACACCGCGAGTATACGTAACTGTCGCGCCCTGAGAATTCTAAACCGTTCGAAAACACCATGTCTGGTACGCGGCGCTGAGGCGAGACCCACATGGTGAAAAGAAGTCGCCCTCAATCCGTGAAGCTCTTGCAACTTTGAACACGAATTTGCGAGGTGCTAAGGCGAGAGCCACATTTTGAAAACGACCGCCCCCAATCCGCGAAACTGTTGCAAAGCGTTGAGACGAATGTGCGCGGCGCTGAGGCGAGACCCATCTGTTGAAAAGGAGTTGCCCTCAATCCGTGAAGGCCTTGCAACTTGGAACACGAATTTGCGAGGTGCTTAAGGCGAGAGCCACATTTTGAGAACGACCCGCCCCCAATCCGTATTGCTTTGCAGCGTGTTGACACGAATGCGCGCGGAGTTGAGGCGAGAGCTACATTTGGGAAACGACACGTTTCAAGAGAATTTGCGCTGCGCTTGGGCGATAACCACATTGTGAGCAACATGATTCTTTACGCTTCGCGTATCCCCACCAGCCCATCTCACAACAGCAACTCGAGCGAAGCATGGCGACAGTCGTGTTTTACAGGCGTGTGTCCGTTTGGCCCCGCATATCTCCCCTGTTCCTCCTTCCTCCCGCCTCCTTGTACATCCTCCTTGTGGGGGGAGCGGGAGAAGGACGAGGCGGAGGAGGAGGGAGAGAAAGCGCTCCTCGTGATTTGAGTCGTTTGGGGTTTCTCGTCCTGGTGTGAGTCGTTCGGGCCCTTCTTCCTGGTGTGAGTCGTTCGGGCTCTTCGTGGTGTGAGTCGTTCGGGCTCTTCGTCCTGGTGTGAGTCGTTCGGGCTTCTCGTGGTGTGAGTTGTTCGGGCCCCTCATCCTGGTGTGAGTCGTTCGGGCCCCTCCTCCTGGTGTGACTCGTTCGGGCTCCTCGTGGTGTGAGTCGTTCGGGGCCCGCGTCCTGGTGTGAGTCGTTCGGGCCCCTCCTTGTGGTGTGAGTCGTTCGGGCTCTTCGTGAGTCGTTCGGGCTCTTCGTGGTGTGAGTCGTTCGGGCCCCTCGTCCTGGTGTGAGTCGTTCGGGCTCCTCGTGGGGCCTCTTGGGGGCCTCTTGGGGCCTCTTGGGGGCCTCTTGGGGGCCTCTTGGGGGCCTCCTGGGGCCTCTGGGGGCCTCTTGGGGGCCTCTTGGGGGCCTCTTGGGGGCCTCTTGGGGCCTCTTGGGGGCCTCTTGGGGGCCTCTTGGAGGCCTCTTGGGAGGCTCCTGGGGGCTTCTTGGGGCCATATTGGGGCCCCTTGCGACCTCCTCAGAAGCGCAAAGAAGCGCTGCCCCCCTGAGAAGGACAAAATGAGCCCACAACCTTCGTAAAATCAATGATTTTGCTATGAAGGAAGATGAGCGCGGCCCCCTCAGGAGACCACAATGGGGCCAAAACCTTCGTAAAAGCAAAGATTTTGGCTTCACAGAAGAGGAGAGGGTTTTTTTCTGGGCCCCCCCGACGGGGCCAGAATCCTCGTGAGGGTCGTCGTTTTTTGGCCCTCCCAGGAGTCGAAGAAGACCCCTCCAACCACCCGCGGGACGCCCTCTCCAGGCCCAGGGGGAGGGGGTAGGGGGAGGGGTAAACCCTTCCCCGAAGGGGAAGAAGGGGGGTTGAGGACAGAGGGGGCTCTCTAAACCACTCACGCCCTAAAGGGCTTGTGGGAATTCGTTAAACATGGGCCCGCCCTCAATATGTGAAGCTCTTGCAAAGTTGTAAGGCGAATGCGCGCGGCATTCAGGCGAGAGCCACATCTTTGAAAACAACCCGCCCTCAACCAGTGAAACTCTTGCAATTGTGTAAGACGAATGCGCGCGGCGCAGAGGCGATAACCACATTTTGAAAACGACCCGCCCTGAACCCATGAAACCCATTCAAGTGTTTGAAACGGTTGTGCGCGGTGCCAAGGCAAGAGCCACATGTTTGAAAACCACCCGACCTCCATTCGCGAAGTTGTTGCCAACTCTCGAGTTTAAGGGTCTATAGGTGGTGGCGAAGTCTCAGGCGAAACGCCTGGTCCGCTTTCTCGACCAGCTTCGGGGTGCGACAGGGAGGAGTTATCTATAAGGAAGAGGACATTTGGGGGGAGGGGAAAGGGAGGGAGTGGAGAGGTGGAGGAGGAGAAGCAGGAGGGAGGAGGAGGAGGAGAAGCAGGAGGGAGGAGGAGGAGGAGGAGGAGGAGGAGGAGGAGGAGGAGGAGAAAGAGAAAGAGAAAGAGAAAGAGAAAGAGGAGGGAGAGAAAGACGAGGAGGAGGAAAAGGAGAGTCGTCTGTCTCCGTCTCCTCGGTCGGGGGCGGGCGTCTCGGAGGCGAAAGCCGAGGGGGAAAGCTGGGACCCGGGCCGCGGCTGGGGCCAGGGGGGCCGGCGGCAAGGGCCGAGGCCGGGGCCGCGGTCAGGGCCAGGCCAGGAGCCGGGGCCAGGGCTGGGGCCAAGGCTACTGCCCGGGCCGTAGCCACGGCCTTGGCCGGGTCTGGGGCGCGGGCCGGGACAGGGCCGGGACAGGGGACGGAGCTTGGGCCGAGGCGGGGGGAGGGGTCCTGACCTCCCCTGCCGGCAGGGAGACCACCCCAATGTCCCCATTCTCCACAGGGAGACCGCCAGGGGGGGGGTACGACACTCAGGACCCCCCATTGGGACTCCCCACGGGACCGCCCCCCCACCCAGGACCCCCCCCCCCCCCCGGCGGGGAAGCGACAAAAATAAAGGGTTTCGTTCGACGTGACGGCGATATTGTTGGATCCCTCATTGTTTTTCGATCTCTCTTATGACGACGACGACGACGACGACGACGACGACGACGACGATTCAAAGGAGGTTGGCGTTCTTCAGTTTGGGATTGGACTGGCCTCGCGTCGAAGGGCCTCTCACACACGCCGACTCGGTCGGCGGATCGGGGGAACATGCACAGCAGGGGACGCATTGACCCCCAATCCCCGATTTATCGCCGATAGAGGCTTGATACCCCACCCCGCCCAGGAAGGAACATTCGGATTCGCTGTCGGGCCATATTGCCGATCGATCGGCAGTGTGTCACCGAGTCCAGCTCGGTGTTCCTGGTACCCTAATTTCCTCATAGGTACCCTAACTTCCTCATAGTTGCCCTCGGCGGCCGCACCAATCAGGTCGCCATGAATCAGCAACGCCCAAGAGCGGCGCTTCGCCAGGGTGACGTTTGGTGCGGGCCCACAGGGGTCCCTCGGACAGTGGCTTGCGCGCGTGGATCTGCTCCCTCCCCCCCACCCTCTCCCGCGGCCGCCCGAAACCCGTACCAAGGGTCGTGATTGCCTGGGGTCGTTCTTGCATGTGGGCGAAAGGAGGAGACATGTCTCCTGAGGGAGGCGGGCCCTGATTCCTGTTCACCGCTTTCGGGCGCACGGGGCCCTCCACGGGCTTGGACCGTCAGGAAACGAATCGGGACGAGCTGGTCCCGGGGAGAGCCCCAGAGTCCAGGACCAGTCTCCCTTGGGACACGTCTGACTCATTGCAAAAATGGGGCAGACGTGGTAGCCGTGGGGGACCACTGCATCGAATCCAAGAGTTCCGATTGCCCATATCTTCGACGAGGCTCCCCAGCGAATGCATGCAATGCCCCCTGGGTCGTCAGCCCCGTTTTCCTCCGCCGATCCTCGGAGGCGTACGGAGTCCCATCCTGCCAGATGAGCCGCTCTCGGCTCAAATGTAGTTCAGGCGGCAGCAGCGCCCTCTGAAGTGTTTTGTGTCTTCCCCGCCTACTGTCCCCGCTCCGCCTCCGACGGCCAGGCACGGGTCCTGGCGGGGGCCCGGGATGTTCAAGGAGCTGGAGGAAAACAGCATTTTTTTCTGCGTGCGCTTTCTCTTGGAACGTGGTCACCACGTACGACAACAAAGCATTGTGCGACATGTGCCACCACACTCTGGACATCGAGCGTCCTACGTACACAAAACTGAATATGCTGCTGGCGCAGATATTATCCTCGCTGACTGTGTCGCCGCGCCACGCCCCGAACGTGGACATCGCCGAGTTCCAGACCAATTTGGTGCCCGACCCGTGCATCCACTTCATGCGCTCGAGCTATGCACGCGGGAATTATGCGGAGATGGCGCGCCTGGCGCAGCTGTCAGTGGAGGACATCGCCATGCCCGCTTTTGAGCCCGCACCCACGCGCGGGAAGTGTGACCCAAGTTGCGGCAAGTACATGGCGTTTGGCATGATCTTGGCGGCGCTCCCACCTCCTACGGTGCCAAGGGAAACGTCCACCTCTGAACCAGGTTATTCGAAGAAGATGTCGAGCATCAGGGGGGCGGCGAACGGGAGACAGTATTGACCTTGGTTGTCGAGCGAGTCTGCGGAGTGTTCCGAGGCGGCATTCCCGGACGAGGCCGTGCCTCCCCATCCAAGCCTCACGACACAGCACTCGATTCGTCTCGTTTCTCAGTGCGTCGCCTGGCTCCGGACGCGTTCGTCCAGACCCGGAGGTTGCACAGGCGCTCTCATCAGCGTGTGGTGCATGAAGAATTAAAGGTTGTTGCGATGAATTGCCAACATCTTAACCCATGGCGGCATGACAACAAATTCAAATTGCAACAACTTGTTCTGGAAGCGCGCCATGGGCACTGGCACGTGGGTCTTCTGTCTGATATGGCTCCTCGAGGCGCGTCGCCTCAGGTGTCAGTTGTGTGCGTGTGTGTAGAAGAGTACGTGCTGGTGTTGAGAGGTCGTGTTGGGATTTTACTTGATCAGTGTATGGCCCGGGCGTGGCGGGATGCAGGTGCCCGGACGCTGTTCCACGGTGACTGTGATCGTCTTCTGGCCGTCCCACTTCGCCTCCATGGCCAGATGTATGCTCTTTGGGCCGCTTATTTTCCAACCCAGGCTCCAGATCATTCTGCAGAACGTCGTGCCACCTGCGAGGCTGCGACTACGTTGCACGACGCTGTGGCGCCGAGCACGCACTGGATCTGGGGAGGTGACTGGAATTCCCACTTCGGTAAGGACGCAGTCAGCTGGGGCTGGGTGGGAGGTCGTGTCCTAGAGACTCCCACGGCGGCCTCTTCGTATCATGTCCAGGGGTGGGCCCAGCCAGCTGGATTGCATCATGTGGACAGCGTCTTGCCGTTCCGTGCGGGGAAGCGGGGTACTTGGCTCAACCGACGGAACCGCAAGCATTACGAGAATGATTATTTCTTGTCCTCCATTGCGCCTGGCTTCAGGCGCTGGCGGAAGGCTGCCACCTTTGCTGCGCCTTTCGGAGATCACTTCGGGAAGGTCGTCACCCTCATGTTGCCAGGTCGAGCTCGCGCTCGTGAGTGCCGACGCCGGGCCGTCTCGGACGCTCCGCTGGGCAAGTACCGCTCAGGCTTCGACGGTGCTCTCCACGAGCGTCGGCCCCTCCGAGTCGACCTTCTCCGTGGGACTTCACACAGCGCCCAGGCGGCTCGACGCGCGTTTGCGGGGGCAGCCGCCCAGCAACTCGCCAACCCGACGCCGTCCTCTTCCGCCACCGCGCCGGCTCCTTTCCCTGACCAGCTGGGCGTCGCTATCCAACGCCCTGCGGTTCGCTGCAGAGGAAGCCGTGGGCCGCCAGCCCCGCCGCAACGCGCTTCCGATTCTGGCGTCCAGGCAGAAGGAGGGGGCCGCAGACAAAGCGGCACTACAGGCAATGTGGGAGTCGATACGTCGGGAGCCGGACGGGGACAGAGCCCTCGCACTGCGGGCAGAACACACGAGGATGAAGGCAGCTGGGAGGAGATGAGAACGGTGGTGGCGACGAGAATTCATAGACGAACTCTGTGGGGATCTTCAGCGGGCAGTGGACGATCGGGATAGCCGCCGCTTCTACGCTGGACTGCGGGAGCTGGGTGCGTTTTCGCGCGACACGGGGCTGCTGGAGGAAGACTGTTTCACGGCAGAGCAGGCGGCCCAGCACCTGAGGAGCATCGGGGGCGAACCCAACTTGCCCAGCACCCACGACCAGGTGCTCCAGGAGGTGCCGGTGCACCCCCCCGACGTCGGCTTGGACACGCCACTGCTGAACGACGAGAACCAGTCCGCCATCGACACCATGAGGGTATCGGCCGCCGGTGACGACGAGATCACGATAGACATGATCCGAGCTGGCGGGCCGCCCGTGTTCCTACAGACGTGCTCGCTGGTGCGGCGTTTTTGGTCCCAGTCAGGGCAACAGTGGGAACCTGGAGTCGCGCGCGGAGCGGTGACCATGTTGTGGAAGAGGAAGGGAAGCAGGGGGGATCTCGACATTTACAGGGGCATACGCCTCTTGTCGATCATTTCTCGTATTCTCGCGCGGGTCGCGGCGAGAAGGCTGAGCGGTTGGGCGGAACAGAAGGGGCTGTACGTCGCCGAGCAATGCGGATTTCGCATTTACCGCTCCACGCGGGGCGCCATCCTCGTCTGCAGGGTCATGTTTGAAGAGGCGGTTCGCCCAGGCTCCAACTTCGAGGAGGACGTCCTCACGCTTCTCCTTGTAGACATCAAGAAAGCCTACCCCAACGTCCCGCGCGCGCTGTGCTGGGACGTCCTGAAGAAGCTCGGCGCGCCGGCGGGGCTGTTGCAAGTGCTACGGGGCCTTCGCGAAACGACGCAGTATGTGGTCCGCGCCAAGTGCGGCGATTCCGCGCCGTACCTCCTGCAACGTGGTCTTCGCGAGGGATGTCCCAGTAGTTGCGCGGTGTACAACATCTCCCATAATGCAGCCCGTCAAGCCCTCGAGCAGCAGCTGGGCAGTGCATCCATCAGGGCGCGCACTGCGCTGGAGAAGCCGCTGCCCCGCCCTCGCGGGAAGGCTCCGCCCCCCGAGGGACTGCAGGACTTCCTCTTCCAGCTGTTGGCTTTCGCGGACGACGCTTCTGTCCCGTCGGCGCTCTCGAACACCGCAGAGGTCGAGCGCGCGGTCACCGTTGTTCTCCGGGACCACGGAGAGCACGTCACCTGGGGAAGACCGAGAGGATCATGGCCGCGCCGGCCGGGCTAGAAGGGCCACTCCCTGAGGGCTACTACCGCGGCATCCGCTTGCTCGGCGCCTGGATCGATAGCGACGGAGGCTCCAGGAAGGACACGGAGAAACGCATCAAGAAGGCAGCCGCTCTGTGGCACAAGATCAGGCCGCAGCTGCCCCGCATGCGCTTGTCTCGTAGACTGCTCGCTCAAGTTGCCCAGTCGACTGCGGTGGCGCGCCTGCTCTATGGGTGCGAGGTCAGCGCGTACACTGCCCAGGACTACAAGCGCATGCAGGTGTTTGTCAACAAGATCATCCGCTGGCTGACGTGGACACCAGAGACGGGCGGCACGCGGCAGATGGAGGGGGAACTTACGATGACGGACCTGCGGTTGCAGCTCGGCCTGCTCGCCGTCAAGGAGTACGTCATGCGGCGCCAGTACGCGCACCTCGGACACGTGGCCAGATGCCCTGCTGACCGACTGGAAAGGCTCGCTCTGGGTGCCTGGCTGGGCAGCTCCAAGGGGCGCGCCCTCGGACTGCGAGACTTCTACTGGCAGCGCGTCCGTGAGGTGATGCGACGCAGTGGCCTGCCCGAGCGCGAGTGGCCGGACGGGGGGAGCCACGCGGGGCGCCCTGGCGAGCTGCCTGTGGGCGCGCCGTCGCTGATCGCAAAGAGGAGGCCGACAGGGGTACTTGGGCGAGGCGCCACGCTGACGACGTGCAGCGTCCCTACTGCTCCCGGCAAGTGGCGAACTTGCCGCGCCACCTCCGGGAGTGCGACAGAGCCCTTCTCCGTCGCCTCCGGGGCAAGCAGCCGCCGCCCCGCGCTGCGGCGCCGCGGATTCGAGTGCGGCCCCGGGGGAAACGGCGAGCAGACCGCCTCCTCCGAATCCGACTCCCAGTCGCCAAGAGGACTCTCAAGCCGAAGGCGCGGCCGAAATCGAGGGCTCAGAGCAAACGCACACCTCGCCCTCCAGCCCAGGCGCTCGACGCTCTCAGCCGCCAGGGAGGATGGAAATACCCATATTGCCAGCAGATGGTCGGCAGCCCGACTCACCGCTAGGCGTGCGCCGCTGCTCCGTGCGCCGCGCGGCCGCGCGTGGAGTCGAAGCAGCGCAAGGTGTTCCCAGACGAGAGCGCCCGGGCGTCTTGGACGTGCAAGTGCCCCCTGTGCGGCGTGTTTTTTTTCCCCCGAGTGTCAAGTTGGCGGCGGCGCGCGCGAAGGAATGTCGGAAGCGCCGCGTGCGTTCTGGGCTGTGATGTCTCTTCTGCATCCAGGTTTTTTTTTTTGACCATCGCCGCGCGTATTCCTGGGAGGTGGTGTCTCGAAGAGCACGCTTTCATCGCCCTTCTTCGTGTCCGTTGTGCATGGGCTCGGGCGGTCGAGCTCGTTGTTGGCTACCTTCTCGTACTGTGCCATTCATTCTGCGCGTCGGCATGGACGTTCTCCAGGCTGCGCAGAATTCCCGGGGCGCAGCTGCTGCCGCGGCCCCCGCGGCCGGCGCCGGCGCTAAGGGGCGCGGCAAGGGCGGCAAGGGCAAGAGTGAGCGGGCCATCCTCATGGAGGGCATCATCCCCGTGCTCATTGCCCACGAGAGGGTCCTGGGAGACCTCCTCGACCGCTCGTCGTTCGTGGTGGCGGTCATGGGCGCTGGCCTGAAGGGGGGCGTCGAGACGGCGAGGGACAGCTGGCGCAAGCAGGATCCTCGCCGTAAGAAGGCCAACGATGGGCCAGGATTCTGGTTCTGGGCCCCACCCGCTGGGCTCCCAGCGCGCGCTGATCCACCGGCTCCTCTTTGAGATGCTCCTGAAGGAGGTCTCCGTGGACAACGCCGAGGCCAGGGAGGCGGTGGGCAAAATCTCGAAGCTGGCGAAGGAGGTCGTGGACGGCATCATCTTCAGGATGAAGCCGCGCCACGATAATAAGCTGGCAGAGGGCAAGCCGCGGGCGCGGGCGTTCCTGATGTCCGACGAGGTGCCCGCGGAGTACCACGCGGCCCTCCGGATCGCGAAGTCGATCAAGTGCGAGAAGCTCTTCGTGGCGAGCCAGCGCTCGCAGGACGGCCCCACGGTCAAATGGCTGCTCGACCTGAGAAATGGGTCTACGGAGGCCCGGCCCATTCGCCAGCGGGTCGGCTAGCATGTCATGGTTCCAGAACGAGTGCGCCCCTGGCAGTGGACGCCGGAGGCGCGTGTCTTCCAGAGTTCAGTTCTCCAGCTGTCAGTGCCGATGGGCATATTGATTTGTCATTTTCGCATGTCGAGGGGCACGTGGATTTGTCATTTCTGCACACTCCTCCCCCCCTGCCCCGCCCCCCCCCCCGCCGCGCCCCCTGCCCGGGGCACCCCGTCAGCGAGAGATTGTATGCAGGCGCCGCTGGCAGTGGACGCCAGAGGCGCGTGTCTTCCAGAATTCAGTTCTCTTGCTGTCAGTGCCGTGAGAAATTGATCTGTCATTTTCCGTGTCGAGAGGCATATGGATTTGTCATGTCTGCACACTCCCCCCCCCCCCCCCCGCGCCCCCCCCCCCCCCCCCCACCGTGCGCCCCGCCTGGGGCACCCCGACAGCGCGAGTCGTACGCAAACGCCGCTGGTTTTGGACGCCAGGGGACGGGTCTTCCAGCATTCACAGTGCATATCGTATTTGTGCCGAGAGGCATATTGATTTGTGATTTTTCCCAAGAGTCAGATGTCGAGGGGCATATTGATTTGTCATTTGGCGTGGAGGTCCCTCTTGCTGCTGTCGTGTCGTCCTGTCTCGTCTTGTCTCGTTTCGTCCGTCGTCCCCTCCTCGTCGTCGCGGCTGGGCGCAATCTGAAAAACTGGCTGGTCGTCTCGTCCCTCCCCCTCTCCTCTCGCCCTTCCCGCTCCTCCGGGCCGTGCCGCTGGCCTCTCCATCGTGGGCCGTGCCCTGGTGTCCGCCCCTGCCGCTTGCGGGAGTGGCGGGTGCGGTGCCCGGCCCGCGCTCCCCCGCCTTTCTCTCCCTGTCGTCGTCGTTGCTTGCTTTGGCCTCTGTCGCGCCAGATTGAATGCATTTTCCCGTGAATTCTTTTCTCGAGGGTCTGGGCGCTCACCCGCGACACGGGTCCGGGCAGCCGGCTCCGTGGGCTCTTGGGCCTCCGCGGAGGCCGCCCGCGGGGCCTGCGCTCCCTCGGGGGCGGTGTCGGCAGGCCGTGCTCCCCCGGGGGCTCCAGCACGCCGTGCGACCGCTTGCGAGTTTTGCCCGCCCGCCTGCCGACCCAGGCTGCCTGTAGCAGCCAGGCCGGCGCGCTGAGGGCATGGCGCGAGGATGGGGATGCCGCGCCGGGAGCGGCCCGCGAGGCCTTGGCGCTCCGAACTTGCGTTTGGCATGATGCACCGCGGGGACATGTGAACGCAGCTGCGGTAGCAAAACCAAGCGCCCATTCAATTCGTGGCTTGGCGGCAAAGGACTATTTTGGCTTCTGCTCGACGCATCCCTGCGAACCTCTGGTTTCAACCTAGACGCGCCCGCGCAGGTCACAGGGCGCCGCAGATGGGGCACCGCAGCAGGAGGATCGTTTCCTTCTATTATTATTATTATTATTATTATTATTATTCTCCCTCCTGTTCTCGCGTCTCGCCCTCTTCCTCTGGCTCCCTTCCTCCTTCCGTTCGTGTCTCCCCCCCTCTCTCGCGGTGTCTGTTCTGCAAAAGTTAGCTCGGCCCGCGTGCGACCTCGGAATGCGGCTGACTTGCATAACTTCACCTTCGCACGTCGCGCGCGTCGATTTGTTTCGAGAGCTTAGAGGCTCTGCAACAGTGCGTTCGTCCAGACCGAGTCGTAGGAGACTCGGATGGTCGACCTTTTTCGGCTTGTCTTCGGCCTTGTATTCGGGCTCCCGCGACCATTCCTATAAGTCGGACGGCGCGGAACACAGGCTGGGACGTTTGCGCGTCTGTCGGCTACGAGTCCACTCGCGAGGAGTGGGGACTTTTGGACCGCCAGAAGCGCAGGGACATCGCACCCTTGATGTGCGAAGTCTGAAGTCTGGGTTGCACTCTTTTTGTTCTCAGCGATATGTGGTCACTCGAACCATCGGCGCCAATGATGTGAATGAATGAATGAATCCTGCCAAATGGCCCTTACTCGGTTCTCGAGAGGGCTTTGCGGCTGCAGTTTCTGTTGGCCTGCGCTCGCTGAGCCTGGTCTTGGCAGGTTTTCACGAAGCCGCGTCTTTCCAACCGAAGTCCTGCCATTGCCGCTGTCCCGCTTGCTTCGAGACTGAGGAGAGCCGGTTGCTTGCGCGAGCGACCCTTCGTCGGAGTGGCCTTGGGGTGCGCGGCCCCCGGCGGATCGGAACGGGTCCGCCAAACGTTTCGGACGAGTTCGCCAGTTCCTGGAGCTTTGCCTGCGTGCGGATGCCCTCCAGCAGCTGCACCTCGCCGCGAGCGTTCCAGGGATGCCCAGATCGTCCCGAGCGGTACCGAGCTGTGACCCGAAAGCCGAGTGGCCCTTCCTGGGGGTGACCTTTGGTGGGCGGTTTCCGCGGCGCACGGGTTGGCCAACCAGGGCCGCTTACGATCCGAGTCGAGGCGATTCCATTCGCCGCGGGGACGCGACTCCGATTCGGTTCGTTTCGATTCACCGGCATCGGCTGGGGCCAGCTGGAGCCAGCTGGAGCCGGGCGCCGCGATACGATTTCGATTCGTTTGGGGACGATTCGTTGGCGATCCGATCGTTTTTAAATCCGATCCGATATTGCGGTTCGTCCAAGCCCAGGTTTGCCAATCCCAAACACGCAGGCCGTTACTTGCTCATCGCACTCACGCAACCATCGGCAACCCGCGCACGCAGGGTCACTCTTGCTTGGGGTCGCCCTTGCGAGTATCCAAGAAGAAGGGAGGATCGGCGACCGACGCTCGACCCATGCACCCTGCCGCGGCGACCGCTCTGGCTGCCAGGGGTGGCAGGGCCGGGCCTTTCTCCGAAGGAGCAGGCAGGGGGAGGAGGAGGAGGAGGAGGAAGAGGAGGAGGAGCAGGACATGATTTGCCTTCCTTCGGTCGACCCGCATCGCCCCCCCCTATCGTTTGGCTTCGCGCGATCCGCGCTCGCCTGACAGACTGGACTGGGAGGCGGAAAGGGGACCCTCTTGCATCATGGCGCCCGGTTTCAGGAGGAGGCCTTCACTGCGGTGTTCGGACCACCTCCGGCCTCGACGCCGCGGCCCCCGCCTGCCTCTTGGGGCACCGCCTGGCGCAGGAGCGCCAAGGGTTCCGAGGCCAGCATGCAGATTGACTCGTGCACGAAGCGATGTGGGTTCGCAGGGAGTTTCCGTGGCGGTGGCCCAGCGCGGGCGTGCCAGGTTGGGCGCCGCCAGCGGCCGGCATGCGGCATCGTAGAGTCGCGATCGCACAGGGTTGGACGACCCACGCAGTGAGTCAGAAGCCAACGTCGCAGTCGTCACGACACGAGTCTGCCGTAGCTACCCTTTTTTCCCTTGTCGCTCCCATCCGTCCAGCGGCCTCGGAGACGCCGGAGGCACCCAAACGCCCGAAAACCTCGGCCTTCGACCTTCGACTCTCCCTCGCCTCCCCTCGGCCCGCCCCGGCTCAGGGAGCCGCAGAGCTCAAGGATGGGTCGATTGTGGCATGTCGGCCTTGCGCGCTGGCTGCCCTGCAGAGGGGGAACTGCCCCTTCCTCACTCTCTCCCTCCTCCTCTCCCCACTTCCCCCCTCCTGGCCCCTCCTGCCCTCGGAATTTGCGACAGGCAGCGATGAGAAGTGGGGAGTTACGAAATCTGCTGCTTGCTGCATGCACCACGTTTCGACCCCGCCGCCCAGCGGTTCCTTCTCGTATCGTCGCGCACCCGGCGCCTGGATTCGCCAACCCCCCCCCTTGTTATCGCCTCACTCGTCCCTCCCCACCTCGCCTCTCGGGGGAGGACCACTCTAGAGGTCCACCGTGCTCCTCCATTCCTCCCCCTCCCCCTCCCCGCCGCGCAACAATAGAAAACAATCAGAGGGAGGGGGGCGGGAGGGAGGAGGGAGGAGGTGGACCTGTATTGCTCGATTCCTGCCTCCCTCCCCTCGAGCTGCCCGATGCTGACCCCTCCGCCGCGTAGAAGGCCCGCGGCGCCTCCCCTGCCTAGCCAGGCCGCGCAGCGCGCCCGCCATCCTCTCCTCGAGCGCCGCCGCCATCGGCGTCGCCCTCGTCGTCGTCGCCGCCGGCAGCGCCGTCGGAGTCGTCGCAGGCGTAGGCGGCGTCGTCGTCGGCAGCGCCGTCGTCGTCGCCGCCGCCGTCGTCGTCGGCAGCGCCGTCGTCGTCGCCGCCGCCGTCGTCGTCGGCAGCGCCGTCGTCGTCGTCGGCGCCGTCGGCGCCGTCGTCGGCGGTGCCGCGGGGAGGCTCGTGTCCGCGTGGCGGTATAACTCCTTCGGGCACCACAAGGAGGAGATCGCCCGCGGGCCGCAGCCCCCCAGGGACGGCCCTCCTCGAACGGGCGGGAGGGGCCGGGAGGAAGAGTCCTCGAGATTGTTCTGGAGCGAGGGTCGAGGCATCCCCCGCCTCCTCTCGCTGTGGATCAATCACGACGGGAGGTCTGTCTCACTGCTCTCTCCAGGCCCCAGGACCTTCGAAGTCTCGGGATGAAAAACTGGTCCTGGAGACGGGGTTCAGACCTCCAGGTGTCGACTCTTCTGTGTGGGAGGGTATGGGAAGACAGCGACACAGCGCTTGAGCCGCCAACCTGAGGCGTGATTCCCCGCAGCACCCTTCTGACTTCAGAAGTCCCCCCTCTAGTGCGGTGGCCCTAGCCGGGCCTTCATTCGGGCAGCTCGCTGGGGAATTGAGAAGGGGCGGGCCTTCTCAGAAGGCTCGGAAGTCCCCTGGCCTCTGACAAGGTTTCTAAGCCTTCCCCGAAGACACATAAAATTTTCTCAGTAGGCCCGATGGCTTCTGAGAAGCCCCTCCGCCTTGGAGAGGGCCTTCTCCTTCTCACCTCCACCCCTCGCTCGCCGTCGATCCACAGCCAACCAATTTGGAAACCGTTCTGAAGCAGCACCACCGTTTCGGGAACCGCGGTTGATGTTGTTCATCGTGACCCGTGCAGCAAGTCGTCGTCTTGCCAGGAGGCGGGGAGAGAGGGAAGCACATGTTGGTTGCCAGGACACTTGGGCCACAGCTTGGCGGTATGATAGTCCTTTCACGCACGCCGCCTGGGGCGGCCGCCTCGACCAGCGGGAGTCACCATAGAGAAAAGAGGTTTGAGAAAACGTCTTGAATATCTGATCGAAGCTTCCTGCGTGTGTGGTTCCTCTAGGAGGCTCTTTGTCGCCATGGCCAGATTCCACCCAGAATCCTGGTCAAGACGCATCCCGAGAGAGATTTGGAGGTCAATTGTGTGAGGAAAAGAGTCGTGGCGGAAAGCGCTTCTGGCAGGTTTCCTCTCTCCGCGTCCCTCCTCCTCCTCCTCCTCCTCCTCCTCCTCATCATCATCATCATCATCGTCATCATCATCATCATCATCATCAGCAGCATCAGCAGCAGCATCACCATGTGTTGTTCCACGATTCCCTTCACCGCTTTGCAGGGCAGTGAACTCGTTGGTGGGAGGCAACCTTTCATCACGAGGGTGCCACCCTTGTGCCGGGGCCCCTTCCACCCCCCGGTGCTCCGCGAGCCTCGGTGGCCGACGTGGGCACGCGGGTGGTTTTCAGCAGCAAGCAGCAGCAAATAGGGCATCGCGGATCCGCTTCCAGTGTGGGCAGCTCCTTCTCGGACCCAGAGGGCGGCACGGGCTGAGCTCAAGGCCACTTTCGACGGCAAGAATTCACACCAACCAACGAATTAAACCGTCTCAGAGTGGCACGGGAGCAGCAAATGATGATACCAGTGCGCAGGTGGCAGCGGTCGAGAGGCTCGCGTGGAATCGGTGCGGCATTTTGCCCAGCACGTCCGCCGAATGGCCTAACGTCGGCAAGTAGCCCTCGTGGGCACCATAGCCACCCAAGGGCCCGCCCAAGCTTGTCGCCGAGGACCATGGTGACCTGCGCGCGAAGCTAGCCAACCAGAGTTAGCCGGTTTTGCCAAGGAGACACACGGCTTCTAAGTACGTACCCATTTACCATTTACATGTTCATCCTAGTCCTTTTTCCCCCCGCCCCCGCCTTACTGGCCTCAGGACGGGCTCGTCTTGTACAACAGGATATCCATGTGCGCGCACTCGTGCGACCCGACCTGCTGCTGGCAGCTCCGACCTAGCGCAATCCGTGATAGCACGCGCGCTGTCGGCGGTGGTAGAGGGAAAAGGCGTGATGGGAGGAGGAGGGGGAGAAGGATCGAAGATCGAAGGTCATGGTTTGTGCGTCCCTGGTCCTTTCTACTGCTTCTGGATCCCGCCCAGAGGAGGGAACGCGGGAGGAGAACAGGGAGCAGGAGGGGGAGTCTGCAATTAGGAGGAGAAGAGAAGGGCAAGTACCAGGTGGTGGAGCAGGGTGAGGCAGAGCATGGTGAGGAGGAGGAGGAGGAGGAGGCGGCATGGAGCAGGGATGGATTGTTTAGGAGTGGGCATGAAGGAGGGACGGACGAGGGGGGCCTGGAGGAGGGACGATTGACAAAGGGAGGAGGGACGAGGGAGAATGGAGGAGGAGATGCAGAGAGGAGGGAGGTTTCAGTAGAAGAATATCTACCATCGTTCCTTTCCCCTTGAACCGCCTCAGGGATTTCCGACACCTGCTCGAGATCATTTGAGGCAGAGCAGTTTGTTTTTGAAAGTGGATTCTTCACGATTCGCGTATCCCCACTAGCCCATCCAAGAACGATGCTTAGGGTAGCTGCACGTATCGGAGGAACGTGGCATCATTTGGATACCCCGCGGAGTAGCATTGAACTAGAGGGTTCTTGGATGCCTCTCGAATTCGCTTGGGGTGTCTCCTGGGAGGCTCTGGGTGGCCTCTCAGGGCGTCCGTGGGGCCTCTCGGGGGCTCTTGGGGGCCACTTTGGGGCCTCTCAGAAGCCTCCTTGGGGGCCTTGTTGGGATCACTTCTGGAGGACATCAGTCAAAGAAGGGGTGGCGCTCTTGGGACAGTCTTGGGGCCCTCTTGGGCCATACTGGAGCCATCTTGAGGCTTCGGACGACCATCGTAAACGAGCATCAGATAAGGCACAAAGTAATGTGTGTTCCTTGGGTGGTTGGAAGGATGTTGGCCTTTGCGAGGCGTCCTGGGGTAGGTGGGGGGGGCAATATTACTTGGACCCATATATGAGCGGTCTCCAGACCTCTTGGAGTATGCTGCAAGCCATTTTGAGCGACCCCGCGCTATCTTGAGCCATCTTGGAGGCCCCGCCGTCCAGAGCCACGGGGAGGAGGACGGGGGAGGGGTCAAGTTCCCAGCGGGAACGCCGTAAGTCGTCTCGCTCACTCCCACCCGCTCCCCAACTACATACGAGGAACCCTAATCTCGGCACAGGCTGGGGCCGCCATCTACGGCCATCGGGAACCACTGCAGACGCCAGCCCGGTGCGCGACGCCTGCGAGGTGCGCCGCCCGTGCCAGGTGCGTCCCGCGTATCGCGTGCGCCACACTGGGCAATATGTCGACCCCACCCCCATCATCGCTGTCAAAAAACACTTCAAAGGAAGAGGGACGGCGAGGTTGCCGGCATTGTGTATTGTGCGTGTGCACCTGCAATCGTTTTGCTTTTGTTTTGACAGGGGTGGCGGGCCTGCACACAGCAGGCAACACGCCGCCCACCCCCATGGTCCTTGGTAACGTGCGCGTTACATTTTTTGAAAGGGTTGATGGTCATGCACACCAGGCAATATGGCGTCGCCCCCCGCCGCCACTGTCAAAGACCACTGCAAAGTGATCGCGGCGCGCCTTCGCATGATGCGGATTCTGTTGCAATGGTGTAGAGTTCACGTTGTCATGTCTCTGCCAGGGATGGAAGGGGGTGGTATCTTGCACAGCAGGCAATTTGCTGGCCCCTCCGCCGTCTCTGCCAAATATCAATGCAAAGTGGTCGGGGACGCCCGCGCATGATCCAGATTTTGGTGTAAAGTGCCCATCGCTTTGTTTTGTTGCAAGGGATTGTGGGGTGGTGTTGGCACTGCACACGGCCAGCAATGTGCCGCCCCCCGCCGCATTTGTGAAACACAATGCGAAGTGATCGTGGGGCGTCCACGCATGATTCCGATTCGGGCGCGATATGCATTGTGCAGTCTGTTGCAAGGGATGGTTAGGGAAGTGTTTGCATTGTTCCGAGTTTGTCGCCAGTCGGGTGGTGGTGGAGGTTTTTCTAAATAGGAAAGAATAGTGAACCCTTCCCCGATAGGGAATGAGGGGGTTGGAAGAGGAAACGCCCTAAACCATCTACGACCTAAAGGCTGGTGGGACTATGGTGGCCTCCCCCGTGGTTTAGCCAGCTCGGTGGTTCACAGCATCTGTTAGGGCCTCCCGTGCGTCGCTCACTTCGAGGTGGCCCTGGGCCGTCTTTGAGCTGGCTTGGGCCCGAGAAGAGCGCCAGGGGTCGAAGTGGAGGGACGCATCGCCCTTGGGCCGCATGTGTCGCGGCCGCTCACTTAGAGTTGAGTTGCGCGGATGGGGAGGGGCCAGGAAGCTAGGAGGGAATAGAGGAGACGACGGGGACGAGGGGGCGGTGACGAGAGATGGGAGGAGTTCAGACGGAGGCCGAAGGGAGGGACGGATCACGGGAGTGAGGGAGGGAGGAAGATCGGAAGATCCATGCTTCCCACATGAGGCCCAAGCATCCAAGTTCGGAAGATCGCGCCACATCGCCGATCCTTCGGCGATGCGGCCCCCGGCGTTGTCGATGCACTACCGATGCGACGGTGATGCCGTGTGATCATCCGACACCGTCTGCTCCACCACCATGGAGCGGCCTCCAGAGTGGCGCACTCGGGACACTGTTGGGCCTCATACTGGTAACCTGGGCCGGTGGGTGCTGGTAGCTTTGGCCGACCCTTGGCGATCGGTGATAGATTTCTCCGCCTCCTCGTCCATCATTCCTCATCGTACCGTCTCCTCCCTATTCCCCCGCTTTCCTCTCCTCCCTCCTCCTCCCTCCTCATCCCATCTCCCTCCGCGTCCCGCCTCCCTCCTCATCCCTCCTCCCTCCCCGTCCTTCATCGTCGTCTTCCTTCCATGGTTTGCGCTTGCTTTCGTCTCACCCCTTGTCTTCTCGGACCTGCCTTTTCGGTAGGAGGCAGGCCAATCCATGCCACATGCACGCTCCCCCTCCCACATCCTCCCCGCTCTCCCACACCCTCCCCGCCCCGCCCCGCCCACGCCCCAAGTATCGCCCCCTCCGTCCGCGCACGCACCCCGTGCGGACGCCGCCGAGGTCTTATGGGGAGGAGGACGCCTTCGTGCTCCGCGCGAGGCGCCCCCTGGCGCGTGTGACCGCTCGGCTTCGGCGCCGCGCCGCGCGTCCTCCCAGTCATGCGCGGGGGCTCCGGGGGTCTTAAAACCGTTGGTCGCTTGTGTTTCTCCGTTTTCAAGATCGACGTAGTTGTCTGTTTGGGGAGCCGTGTTTTTCTCCCTCGTCGTGTTCGGTTCGTTTTGCGATCCGTTTTCTAAGGGTTTGAATTTGTCGTTTTGTTTACTTCCCGTTTCTGTCAATTGTTTTTGTTTGCTGTTTTGGGTTGCCGTTGTTTCTGTCGGCCTGTGTCGTTGTTGTTTTGTGTTTGGTTGCCTTTTCTGGTATGTGTTGGTCGACCGTAACACGAAATGTTGAAAACCAAGAATAGCACCCCCTGCATTTTTAGGGGTGCCCTGAGCCTAAGGCTCAAGGAAACGCATTCACGTAACCCATCTCTGCCATCATGACGACAGTGGTGATCGCCAATCCTCTTGCAGAGGATTCAGCCTCTCTCACAGTTCAGACGCCTGCATGGGCAGTTCGTTGCGTGCCGCTCTCCGCGTGTGATTGTTGGACACTTGCGTGGAGCGTACGCGAACAAACATGGGGTAAGGCGAATGCACCAGCGACGGGTCACGTTTTCATACCAAGTCGGCGCGGTCCGTCGCCTAATCAAGCGGCACTGGCGCCATGCTTCGGGGGTAACGTTCCCCGGTCCGTGGATATGGCGCCCACGCGCCAGATCCACGGATCCCCAATCCATGCCAGCGTACGCCTGAAAGGCGGCCCCAGCTTTGCAGGGAGGCCCAGATAGCCTCAAAGCACCCCCCCCCGAATCGATCGGGGACCAGGGCGGGTACCAAGGAGGGGACTTGACGCGCTTAGATTTCGCACGGGCGGCATGGACGTGTCGTTGTCTTCGGCGGTGGTGGTCCAGCCCGTCCGCGCGCGATAAAGAGGCCCAGATCTTGGCCTCCCATATGGGGCTGGAGTAGATGGAGTCGGGGGGTCGCGCCGCATTCCCGATGCATCGGCGATGCGGCTCGATGTGGAGCCCGATGATCACGACGCCGACGTCGCCGAGTCATGGCCTACGTCGCCGATGCGTCGGCGATGTATTTGCGATGCGGCGCGATCCTCCAACCCCATCTACTCGGACACAATTTCGAAGGCCTTCACGAGAGCAGGGGGCACCTTGAGCCAGTCGGGGGCCCCCAGACGGTGCGATGACCACACCGTGCTGTGAATCAGTGGATATTCCGTGCCACCACACGGTTTTGTGATTTAGGTCGTTCTCCGAGGACGCCTCGGGCGACAGGCGCCCCCAACGTCCCGAAACCGTGCGGTGATGCACCATGCGGTGAGGGCTTTGGGACTTCGAGGTCACCGCACGGTCCGTCACCACACCGTCCTGGAGCCCCGAAGCCAGGGACACCTCTTCTCGGGAAGGGGATCGACTACAGAAGTGGATTTACCCCTAATTTGTTGTGGTGGTCGAAAATTCGAGAAAAAAAGACACGTACAGTGCCCCGTATATCTACTAATCGTAGATGTGTTGTCGTAAATGCGAAGAAGAAATCGAATCTGGGGTACATCGATTATGCAGTCGATCCCCTTTGTCGATCTTCTAGGAGTCCCCGACGGATGTCGTGGACCACCGAATTCATTATAGCGTCAGGGACGTCGAAGTCCTCGTCTCGCAGGTAATCGGGCGTCGCTCCCTGAGGCTCTCGCCGCCACGGCTGGACGCAGCTCGAACATAAATGCAAGGATGGACCGCTGGAGGGGTCTCCTCCTCGCTCTCCTCCTCAACTCCCTCCTCCTCCTCCTCCTCCTCCTCCTCCTCCTCCTCTTCCTCCTCCTCCTCCTCCTCCTCATCCTCATCCGTAGCCGTTTTGGCTCAATATTCGCTGTGGCGGGCGGAGCCCGCATTAGCATTCACGGATACTATTCCGCGGCAGTGCCAGGGCGTTTGCGCCCGACAAGTGTTTCAGCCAGTACCAGAGGGGCTCCCTGGCGGCCCATCGGCATCACGACGGCATGGGGCGCGCCCAGCGGCGCGAGGCGGCTGCCAAGTGGCTGTGCAGGTCGTGCGTCCACCCCGTCAGCGGCGCCAAGTGGTGGAACGGCGCGGCGATGCAGCAGTGCGGGAAGTGTGGACAGGCCAAGGGGTCGTGCTACGGAGGCCCGCTCCCGCCAGCTTCTCCTTCCTTCTCGGCCCGGAAGGGTGGAGGAGATGGGAGCAAGGAGCCGCCAGGCAGCAGGCGGAGCGCACGCAACAGTTGCTCCAGAGCCTCCAGGCGGAGGTCTAGCAGCTCCGCGCGGCGCAGCGTGGCGGCGGCTCCCCACCACCTGCGCCCGCGGCGGGCGACGCTGGCAGCATGCAGGTCGACGGCGACGGCGCGAGCTCTCGGATGGCGACAGGAGGGCGCGCATCAAGGTCCTCGACCAGCAGATCGAGCAGGCGGTCGCCATTGCGAAGCTCGCTCCATTGGCCACGTGGGCGCACGCCATCGAGGAGATGCGAGCGGCGAGGAGCAGCATGCCAGCCTGCTCCTCGCCGCCAAGCAGCACATGGAGAGGGTCAAGGGCCTCACCACGCAGATCACCAACGCCCCATCCCAGTTAGATCGGGCGTCCCAGGCTGTCGAGGCGCAGACGGCACACATCGCGAAGCTCACGGCGGAGCGAGACGCGAAGGAAGCCGCCTTGGTGTCCCAGCGGCGGGCCATCTTCGCCCTGCAGGCCGAGCTCGAGCATTTGGTGGTCTCCGCTGGGGGCGCGCCCAAGGAGCCCGAGCTGGCACGGCAGATGCCCAGGCGGGGGCTCTCGGTCGAGATGCTTGGGGCGATCATGTCGGGGCTGGGACTGGAGCTGCAGCAGGCCCAGCAGGTGGCCCCGCAGCTCGCGGCCAAGATCGAGCAGGAGCTGGGGGCGGCCTCGGCAGCGCAGCCCGCTGCGTCTGGAGGCAGCCCAGCTGCGGGCCCTGCGGCAGCCGCGCCTGCCGAGGCGGCGGTCGCCTCTGGCCAGGCCCCGATCGAAGGGGGGACCTCCTCCTGGAGAGGCCGTTTCTGCAGCTGCGAAGCCCAGGCTCGAGGGCGCCACGTCCGAGATGCTCAACGAGTTCCTCCTGCGGGGCCTCCCTGTGGACTCCGATGTGCCAGGGGACATGGCGAAGAAGCGCGCTGCTGCTCGCCGCCTGCCGTCTGCTGTCGCGGACCTTCCTGTCGCCCCCTTCTGAGCTGGGCCGCGGGGAGTGGAGGCCGCGAAGTGACGAGTGTTGGCCCACGATGACGAGCTCAGCGGATGGATGGGCGGCTGCCTCCTGGCCCGGCCCAAGGGGCCCTCGGACTGCGCGCGGGGCGGAGGTCGCGCGGGAGGTTGCCCACCTGCTGGCGGCGTGCCGCGCCCCCATTGAGGGCTCCGCCGCAGGCCCCCATCACCAGCGAGGGGGCCGGGCCCCGTCGCCAGGGGATCAGGGGCGGCGGCGTGGCCTGGGGGGAGCGGGGGCGCACCTCGCCGAGCACCGCGAGCCCCCCCCCCCCCCCCCCGAGGCAGGCGCAAGCCCACCGACCGCCCCACGGAGGGAGGGGGGCTTGTGCCCCGCGGCGGCGGCGAGCCGCACGCACCGCTCTCTGGGCTCTCTTCCTCATGGGCTGGGCATTCCACTTGGGGGCTACGTCGTCGGCGACCTTGTCCTCGGCGACTTCGCTTGGGAGGGGTGCGAGGCGGGGGGCGGCCTCGTTGGCCGATGCGGCCCCTCCTGGGGCGGGGGTGCAGTGCAGCTCCGCGCGGTTGGCCGATGCAGCCCCCGCCCCACGCTGTACTTCTCTTGCGGCGACCTCATCTTTGGCGAGTCAACTTCGGAGGGGCACGGGGCTTGGGGCCGCCCCGTTGGCCGATGCGGCCCCTCCAGGGACGGGGGCGCAGCGCAGCTCACCACCCTCGGCCGATGCAGCCCCCGCCCCTCGCTGCTCTGCCCCGGCGGCGGCCTCGCATTCTTCGAAGAGGTGCGAGGCTTTGCGGCGGGCCCCTGTCGCCAGCAGATGACCCTGCGGATGTTGGGACTGGTGGCCAGCAATTGTCTCGCCGAGCGCCCGCATGTAAACGCGGTAGTGTTGTTCATGATGATCAGGCTGACGGCACTGGCGTGAATCCCCCCAACTACGCAGATGCGCCTGCGGTGGCGCCTGGGACTTCGTCGCGCCCCCATGACCAGCGGGGAGGCCAGGCCCCGTCGCCAGAGGACGAGGGGCGGCGGCGTGGCCAGGGGGGGGTGCACCTCGCGGAGCACCTCGAGGGGCCCCCCCCCCCCCCCCCAGGCAGGCGCAGCCCACCGACCGCCCCATGGCGGGAGGACGCGACGAGGAGCTTGTGCTTCGCGGCTGAGGCGTGCGGCGCACACCACACCCTAGGCGCACTACCTCACGGGCTGGGAGTTCCGCCTGGACTGCGGCGTCGGCCACCTTGTCCTTGGCGACTTCGCTTGGGAGCGGTGCGGGGCGGGGGGCAGCCTCGTTGGCCGATGCGGCCCCTCTCGCGGTGGGGGCGCAGTGCAGCTCCTCACCGTTGGCCGACGCAGCCCCCGCCCCACGCGGCACTTCCCCAACTGCGGCCTCATCGTCGGCGAACCCCGTTTCGGATGGCTGCGGGGTTTGGAACCCGCCCCGTTGGCCGACGCGGCCCCCCCACGAGCGAGGGTGCAGTGCAGCTCTCCACTGTTGGCCGAAACAGCCCCCGCCCCTCGCTGCTCTGCTCCCACGGCGGCCTCGCTTACTTCGAGCGCGCTTCGGAGGAGGGCGAGGCTTGGGGGCGGGCCCCTGCCGCAGCCTGCGTATGTTGGGACTGGTGGCCAGCAACTGTCTAGCCGAGGGCCCGTGCGGAAACGCGGTCGTGCTGTTCATGCTGAGCAGGATGAGAACATTGATGTGGATCCCCCCAACTACGCAGATGCGCCTGCAAGGCTGTGGCCGCCCAGGCGCATCACGTCATGGGGCGATTGCCCCTGCGGTCCCCACGGGACAAGGCGGCGCCTCGGGGGGCGTTGCCATCCTGGCCCCCGCCCACATTGCGGTTGTTGCTGGCCCCACGCCGCCAGCTGGATGGTGCGAGGGCAAGCGGCGCTTGATCAGCGCAGGACGGCTTGCTGCTGCGCATGCGCATTGGGAGCCGCCTGGGGGGGGGGGGGGGGTCGTGATCATCTCCGCGCACTTCGTCGCCAACGCCGGGATGAAGCGCCAGAACCAGCACCTCCCCCATGTCCCTGCCTACGTCAGCCACGTCATTGCCGGGGGCCTCGACTGGATTGCGATGGGGGGCTGGGACATGGCCCCCGCGGTGCTGGACCAGAGGTGGCTGGGGCCTGCCCAAGGCTTCTTGGCTGCGCAATCGGTCCCCACCTGCGCCGAGCGCCTCCATGGCTCGGCGTTGGATTACGCCGCGTGCAGTCGCAACCTCCTGCCCGGGATGTTGCCGCCGCGGGTCGACGAGGCATCGCCGCTGCCCGTGCGCGCGGCGGTCAGGTTCCCGATCTTGGCGGACGACCGAGCGCTGTGGATGCGTGTGCCACGCGAGCCGGCTGGCAACCACATCAAGCCAGGCTGTGCCAGGCTGCCGCTCACTGACCACTGGCAGCGGACCGGCAGCATGATCCTGGTTGCCTGCGAGGACTGCGACCTCCAGTGTTGCTGGACGAGGCGCTCCGTGGCCTGGGGGCCGAGCTGCTGAGCCGCGCCGACGTCATGGACGCCAGCCAGCGCACGACGGCGGCATGAGGGACGTGCTGGTGCACCTGAGACGGCTTGGGTTCGGTTGCGCTGGGAGCCCCCCCCACCTTCGGAATCGACCTCCTGCACAGGTCCACGCGTGGGCCTCGATGGCGCGATGGGCCAAGCACGTGCTGCGTTCGCGAGTGCACCTGGCGAGGCTGGCGCGGCTCTACGCGAAGGATCTTGGACCTCGGGTCTGCGGCACGGCGAAGAACTTTGCGGAGCTCTGCAGGTTCTCCGAGCGCATCGCCAAGGCCCACCACGTCTGGGAGCACGCCACCATCCAGGTGCGCGAGCTCTTCGCCAAGGGCATCATGCTGTTGGTGGAGCCTGACCTGGGGGTCCTAGTGTCGCAGATTGTGACGATCTATAAGGGCCACCTCGCCATCCACGCACGTGTCACATCGGGGCAGTGGCGAGCCTGGGCCAATTTTTTCCCGGAACGGTGCAGGAGGCGCGCATCGCGCGACCAAGGTCCAGGACAGGCTTGAGCCCATGAGTTCCTTCGGCCAAGATGAGAGCATGAGGGGCCCATATGTGCGAGCATATTTGGCGATGGATGAGTGGGAGTCGATCTGGGCCAGTGGCGATGCGCGGCGACTTCTTCTGCCTGGGGACGCCCACCCGTGGCCTTCGTTGCCTGCGCTCGATGGGCAGCAGTTGTGTGCAGCCACGCTCACCTTCAGCCACGGGACTGCTGCTGGGCAGGGCAAGATGCACCCCCGAGACCTCTGGCACGTGTCGAGCCAGGCTTTCAACACCTTGACGCTCTTGTTCACGAGGTGCGAGGACCTCCTCTCGTGGCCTTCGGAGCGCATCGTCAACGTGATGGTCAGGATCCCCAAGGAGGACGGGGGGTCTAGGCTGATATGCCTGGTGTCGACCTTGGTCCGAGTGCGGGCGCGAGCTCGACGTCCGCTGTCCCGAGACTGGATCAAGCAGCACAGGCATGCCTCCATCTGTGCGCTCTCGAGGGGATGCTCGTCCACCGAATCGGCTTTCAGCCACAACCTGGAGGGGGGGATTGCTCACCTCCTGGGACAGTCCAGCCAGACGGCCATCTTGGATTTGCACGTGGCCTTCGACAGCGCGCTGCTCGACGCGTTGCTGCGAGAGGCTCGCGCAGGCGACTAGCCGTTGCGATTGATCTGGCAGCTGCTGTCTTATTTCGGAATGCCCGGGACTATTCGGGCGCACGGGTGCTGGTCTAGGCGGGCGAGCGTGGGCCAGGGCATCCGGGCGGGCTGCACTCACAGCGCGGGCTTGCTCACGGTATTGCTGTATCGCTCCGTCACGAAGCGCAGGAGCATTTCCGACGAGATGCTGCGGCCGCGGGCGCTGATGGGCGACCTCACGACGCAGTGGGTTGGACAGCATGTCCAGGCAGGCGCCCACGACCTCAAGGCTGCCTTCACGAGTTTTGTGGAGGATGTGGAGCCCCTCGGCATGACCATCAAGCTGGACAAGTCAGGATGGCTGGGCGCCATTCGCTCTGCTGTCCGTGGCTGCGCAAGGGCAGGCCGCGCTCTGCGGTTGCCACATCGGAAGGGAGTGCGCAACATGGGGCAGGACACCAATGAGCGGGGCGTGGTGCGCGCGGTCGCCAAGCGCCGCCTTGCCTAGCTTGGGGCTAGGCAGCCGAGGGTGCTAGCTCTGCGTCGGGCTGCTGGGGATCGCATCCAGGCCTTGTGGCGGACAGGGTTTTTCCCGTCTGCGGGCCATGGCGCGGCCGTGGCTGGCGCCACCGACGAGCAGCTCAAGACGCTGAGGCACGCCGCGGTCGCGCCCTGCCCGGGCAAGGGGGGCGAGAACAGTGGCTCCTCCACGATCTTCTTGGCCGCGCAGCGGGACCGGTACATGGGCCCCATATTTGATGCGACGGTGGCGCCAGACACCCGATACTGCGCACATGTCTGGGACGGCAAGCTGTTTTTGAGCCAACTGCAGCGGGCACGGCAAGCCCTTGCGGCCAGCCGGCAGCGGAGCGCCCCAACTTGTCACGGCGTTCGCGGCCCGCTTGCGGCCACTCGGTTGAGCCTCCGCAGGATCGGCTGGGGCATGAGCTCGAGCTTGCACTTGCGCGCGGACTTGGGCGAAGCGCTCCACATCCTGGCCGCGCCGCCAAAGGTCATCGGGCACATGCTGAAGACGGACATCCAGCGCTGGGCAGGGCGACGGATCCTGGCTCATCATGCGGACTGCCCTCCGATCTCATCGGCGCCTGTTTGGTTGAGGGCGGTCCGCCAGTGCCCTGCTCCTCCTCGCGCTGCCGTCGGAGGTGCGGGAGCAGGGCAACTTCGCGAGCTGTGGTCTGGGTCAGCGCGGGGCCCCGCCGCGCGGTGGCAGATGGGGTACCTCACCAGCCCCGATTGCCCATGCTGCGAGGGCGCCCCGCCGTGCACGAGGGGCCACCAGTTCAACGAGTGCCCGACCATCCTGGCGACTGGCTCGCACGAGGACTCCATGGGCATCGAGCCGATCTCGGAGCAGGCTACCAAGGTGAGGACCAGGCTCATGGAGCGGATGCAAATCGGGGCGGGCGACGTGGACTACGACAGGTTCGACGTCATCACGGGTGTCCCGCAGGTGCCCTATGACGCCCCCGGGGCTAAGAGGCCCCAAGATTGCGATTGGTGGGGCGACTGGACCTCCGACGTGGGCGACAGGAGCACCATCGTGCACCACGACGGGTCGGGCCATGAGACGGCCTGGCCCGAGCTTACGAGATGCAGCTGGGCACGCGTACAGGTCAGCTGCGAGGGCCTCCCCCTTCGAGCAGTATTCGGACCTCTGCCTGGCAGCCGCCAAGCGGTGGGTCGGGCGGAGCGTCGCGCGCTGCTAATGGCCACGACGCACATGCCGTACCTTCGGTTTGTCGTGACCAACCTGGCGGCCCTTGCGCGCGAGGTCGAGGCCCGGGAGCCCCGCCAGGCGGCTTCGGGCAGCGAGTATGCAAACATCTGGAGGGATATCTTGGAGCTCACGGATTTACGAGCTGGATGTGGCCGAGTTCGGCCTGCTGCATGTTGGCGCCCTGCGCGCCTCGACCTCGAGAGGTTCGTCCAGTTGGGGCACTTCGCTGAGGACTTCTTTGGCAACCAGTGGGCGGCTTTATTCGCCAAGGTGGGCGGGCGATTGCACAGGCTGCCCTCCGCCCTGCTGGATCTGTACAAAGTGAAGCTCAGTGACGCTAGGGAGGAGGCGAAGGCCCTCTCCTGGCTGATGGCGGCGGTCGGTGAGCACACTGACTCTGCTAGCATGCCTGTGCCTCCCCGTGTCCGCCCTGCGGCGGGGGCCCGACCTGCGCAGTTGGTCGAGTCTCGGCACGACCTGGAGCGCCCCGGAGGCACCGCGCGGTGCAGGAGGCGCGGCGCGATGGCGGCCATTGCCGCCAGCAGGGCCCGTCTAGCCTCCAGCACCTGCGCGCCCACCCGTTTGCAGGAGATGATGGCTCGCGCCCGAGCCCGTCTCCCCTACTCGTCCTCCGCCGCCCCGCTCCCCTCTGCGCGTGAAGAGGCCATCAGGGTCGCCCTCCGAGCCGCTGACCGCTTTCTGGCGTCCGTTGGGGATGATGCGGATGCGCCATCGGCGGCTGTGAGACCGTGGATTCCTGGGCCCGCCGAGCCCACGGGCTGCGCGGACGGGGGCCCCCCTGTGGACACGCGGTCCGACAGTGAGGTCCCATTCGGGGAGCAGGCCTCGTTGGCCTGCTCGGGCGCTCCGTCGGCCGCGAGACCCTGGATTCGTGGCCCTGCCGTGCCTGTGGGCCGCGCGGGCGGGGACCCCCTTGTGGAGGACGTTGGGTCCGACAGGGGGGCTCCCTTCTGGGAAGCAGGCCTCGGTGGCCTGCTCGGACCCCGTCCGGCTCTTGCGGGAGTTCGGAGCCCCTGAGGCCCAGTTTGAACTCTTCCGTGACCACCATTTGGTCACCGAAGGGCCGTATGTGTATTGTTTGCGATGTGGTGGATCAGCCTCCACACGACAGTCGCCAACCTTGTTATGTGAGTGCCTGGGTCCTGTCACCTTTGCCACCAGCCGCATCAGAATGACGGCTTTGGCTAATCTCCAAGGCTCCCGCCGCCGTCGGACGGGGCCCCCATCGGTGGGCAAGGGCCGCCTGGGTCCAGGGGGTAGCCATCTAGTGGAATACGTGGCTTTCTTGGGGGCGGGGCCTAGCCGCGCCTGTCAACGGAGCCATTGGATGGTCCGATCCTCTTCCTCCTCCTCCTCCTCCTCCTCCTCCTCCTCCTCCTCCTCCTCCTCCTCCTCCTCCTCCTCCTCCTCCCCCTCCTCCTCCTCCTCCTCCTCCTCCTCCTCCTCCTCCTCCTCCTCCTCCTCCTCCGCCACGGCCCCAGGGGCTCCCAGAAGGGACCGGCACCCGCGAACGGGACCCCTGGGGCGGCCGGAAAGGTCGATCCGATCGCTCCCTCGCGCTTGCCGCATTCGGCGAGGGGCCCCACATGAATGATAGATTAATTACTTCCTGGGAGGAGAAGGAAAAGGAGGCGAGGCGGAGGCGAAGGGGGAGGGAGGCGCAAGGCCCGCGCGGCTGCAAGGGCGGCCCGGCAGGGGCGGGGAGAGGAAAGGGGAGGGGCGGGGCGGACGGGGGCGTTGGCAGTCAGGTCGGAGGTGGTAGTGGTCGTGGTCGTGGCGCTGTCGTGCAGTCGTGGTCGTGGTGTTTGCTGGCGGTGGTCGCGGTGGTCGTCGTGCTGGCGCTGGTCGTGGTCGTGGCGCTGGTGGTCGCGGCGGTTGCCGTCCTTAGGGTCGTCGTCGCGGTGCTGGTAGTAGCGGTTGTGCTGCTGGTGGTGGTTGTGGTCGCGGCCTTACTGGCCGATGGCGCTGAGCACCATCTCGGCACTGCCACGCTGGAGGTGGCGGGACAGCTGCCGCCACATTCTGGCGAGCACCTCGCCCCGCTCTGCCTCGCCGAGGTTTTGTCCGTAAGCCCGGATGAACTCTGCGGCTTCGTCTGACGGGCGGCCCAATGTCTCGAAGACGAATGGGGCGAGGTCTCCCCCACTCGGGGGGTATCTGTCCCGCTTTTCCCGCACCATGGCCGCTGCGGCGGCGCCATCGTTGTTGGAGCGTGCTTGCCTGCGAGGGGTGTACTCAGAGTATTCGCAGGTGATGCTCCAATCAACGAAGACGGGCCGGCCCGTGCTGGGATCTGTCGTGGCGACATCGAACTTGGCTGCTTCCAGCAGGCCTGTGCGCCGGTTGACGCGGTCCCACGCAGGGACAAGCTGCTCTGTGGTCGCGGCGAATCCTGTGAGGCTGGTGTGCAGCTTGGCATGCCAGTCCCGCATGCGGTCGTGGCGGGCGGTGCGGGACTGACCGACTCCACAGCATCTCGCGTGCCACCCTCGCCGGTCCAGTGGGGCGCCGCAGATTGTGCCGTCCTGGCGGCGGTGCTGGCGCACGGCGCCTTGCGGGCAGACATCACACCGGAGGCGCAACTTCACAGAGGTGATGAAGTGCCTGTCGGGCATGTTGGGGTCACCTTCCTCGCTGGGCAGGACGAAACTGCCAGTTCCTGTCCCGCCTGCGCCGCGGAGTGCCAGGCGGTCGTCCTCCCCGAGTTCCCGGAGGAGTTTCGCTCTAGTGGTCCGTAGCCATTTTGGCTCAAGCTATTTTGGCTCAAGTTCGAAACCTTGCCGCGAGGCTTCGAGCTTGTCCGCAGCTGTGCGGCAGGCTCGGACGGTTCTGGCGCGTGTGCTGCCCACCGAGCCGCACGGCCGCGCCATGGGATATCTCGTCTGTCTCGTCTGTCGCGACGCTGGCAAGACTTCGTGGATCCCCGACACCAACCCCCGCCAGAAGTGTAAGTTCTGCAGTACTCCTTTTCCTGGCCGCTCCAAAGGACAGGTCCCAGGAAAGCATGGTCGCAAAGGCGACAAGGACGGCAAAGGCAGGAGCAAAGGCAGTGGCAGTGAGCATGTCTTGCCTCCTCCCCGTGCTCGTTTCCACGATCGTCATGTTGATGACGGTACTGCCACTCCCCCAGTTCGGTCTTTGGATGAACGTCTTCAGGCTCCATTGGATGAGGAAGTGCAGGATATATTCGGGTATGACTCTGGCGACGATGGTCTCGGCAGCGATCGTGGTTTGTGGGCTGATTACGTCGACAACGACGTTGATGGCGGCTGTGTCGACACCAATGGCAATGAGCTCTCGGTTACGCAGATTGATCAGATTATCAAGGCCCTTTTGGGCCAGCTGGATTCCCTTCGCCTGCTTCCGCCCACCAGGTATGTTCGTGATCAGGTCTCGGGTCTCCAGGATGAGGTGCAGCATCTCCGTGCACAGAAGTCCGACTTGCTTACCGTTCCCCAGAAGCGTGCGTTCTATAAGCAGCGCCATCACTGGGCCAGTAAGAAGTTTGACAAGATCTCTAGCCAGACCCGTGAGTTCGATCGTAAGATCCTGGACCTTCAGAGCGAAAGGGACGCCCTCTGCTCTCGTCAGGAGCGGGTCGCCCAGGATATGGCTATGTGGCAGTCTGAGTTGCAGGATCTCCCGTCGAGCGAGCCAGTCCCTGAGGGCTTCACGCCTCCAGATCTATCAGCCGTGGCGGACGTTTTCGCAGCTTCCCAGGCAGTGCAGAGAGACAAGAAGCTTGCTCAGGCGTTGCGAGACCTCCAGGGTATCGTTATGTCTGGCTATGCTCCTGTTGGTGTTGCCAGTGAACCTCGGTCCCAGTCTGAGGAGCCCAGGATGTCTGTCGACCAGCAAGGTTCCCCAACACGTGTTGCCAGGGCTCCTCCCCGTTCCTCTTCCTCACTGCCGCCTGCGCCGAAACGTCCTGCTCATGCCCCTGATGCTGCAGTTGATCAGCCGGGACAGTCAGGAAGGTTTTTTGCCGTCGGCTGCCGCCACCTCTGGCCCCGCCGACACCCCAGCAGTGGTGGGGGGCTCCAATCCCAAGGGCCCGTCTGACCTTTAACACATCGGAGACCCCGCCCGACAAGTCAGCCTTCGGACAGAAGCCGCGTCGGGGCTGGGTCATCGTGACTGTGAACGTTACCTCCTGGTCTAATGCCGATATTCTCCTGGGGGCTTATTCTGATCGGTTTGATGCTGTTGGTTTTCAAGAACTCTGCCGTACAGGAGATGCTATCGAGTTCGCAGTCAACCGCGCTCACAAGCATGGGTTCCATGCGCACCTCCACCCCTCAGTTAATACTCAGAAAGGCGGATTGAGTTCAGGAGTGGGCCTTGTCTCGCAGTATGGCAGGCCCTTCTCTGAACTTGTGTTGGATCCGATTGTTGTCGTGCCCCCTCCAGAGAGATTTATCCTGAAGCTATGGCATGGGGTCGTGGATTCAGGTATCCCCTGGGCCAATGTCTATTTGTATACGGGGGAAGGCGCCGAGGATCGCAATGCCCTCTACTGATGCAGGTGGCAGCAGTCATGAAGACCATACCCACCCCCTCTGTCATATCAGGGGGCTGGAACACGTCCCCCAAGGACCTGCAGAATACGGACTTCTTAACGCTCATAGGTGGGGTCATTGTTGCGCCAGATCGCCATACCTATGAGTCCGCGGGTGCCCAGTCGTTGATTGACTACTTTGTGGTTCACCCCTTGCTCTCGGCAGCAGTTAAGCGTGAGGTCTGGGAGACCCCCCTGATCCCCACGCACCAGCCTGTCGCTCTTACCCTTCGTGGAAATCTCCACTCTGATTTGGCATCGGTTTTTCGGCGCCCGCCACATATCCCTGTTATCCGTCCAGTGGGGTGTTCAAACTGCCCGCCTTCCTGGGATGCCTTTCCTGATCCTGACGCAGTCAACTCTGTGGAAGATTTGGAACGTCTTACCTCTTCTTGGCTGAAGACGTTTGCCCAGGAGTTGCTTGCCCTTTTCCAGTTGCCAGATCCGCAGGATTACACCAAGTGGGGTGAGCCCCCCTCGACCATCCAGATTTCGGTTTCCAGACTGCTTCCTGGAGGTGTGCTTTCGTCATGCGAAGGAAGGCTCTGGAGGCATCTCTCTAACCGTCTTGGTACTCTTCTATATCTTGCTGACAAGCAGCTGTGGCCCGCATATCGGAGAGCCTGCCAAGCTCTGCGCCGATATTGCCCTTCGCAGCGTGATGGTGGCCCTCCCCCCGATTGGTCGTGGTGGAGGTATTATGCCAACAGGCTAGATACCCTAGATCTTGGTTCCATAGATTGGCTGCGGGGCGTCTTGGTTGAGTCCGCATCTGCTCTGGAACGTGCAACGTCGGCGCAGAGGTACCAATCCTGGACATCATGGGCCATTCGATCTGTCCAGGAAGGGGGTTCTGCTGCGCACCGATTCGTCAAGGGATCTATGGCTTGGGCTTCCTTTGACAAGACCACCCCGAACCCAGATGCCCCAGTCGGCACGCCGCAGCATCATCTTAAGGCGCGAGAAGTAGCTTGGCATGCTATCTGGGAGCCCATGCAGGAGCACCCTGACGATCCTTGCCGAGCCCTGGATTTCCCGCCGTTGCCGCTCGACTGCCTTGCATCCTTGCCTCACCCGTCCCTGGACAAGTACAGACAGATGTGTCGCAGGTACAAAGCTCGTACGTCGGTGGGATTGGACTCTATGCATCCACGTCACCATGCGCTGCTATCCGACTCGTCTCTCCTTGCCCTGTTTGGTATTTGGCGCGTTGTTCTGCGATTGGGTAGATTTCCTCCCATTCTCGCTGTTTGCATCATGAATTTGATCCCGAAGGCTGATGGTGGCGAGCGCACGGTTGCCCTGTTCACGACGTGTGTGCGCACGTTCTCTCGGTTCTTCAGGCACACGTATGGTGCCATGTGGGCGCGATTGCATCCTCGTCCGTACGTGTATGGTGTGCGCGGTCATTCCTGCCAAGCATGTGCGTGGCGCATGGGCGTGCTCACGGAGTTAGCATCTGCCAAAGGTTTGTCTGCGTTTGCACACTTGCTCGACATGCAGAAGGCATTTGAACAGGTTCGCCACAAACTTCTCATAAGACGTGCTAGTGAATTTGGGTTTCATCCAGCACTCTTGGGGGTTTTCCTGTCTCTGTATCGTTCCCCACGTGTTGTCACGTTGCGGCGAACTGTTGGGGGGCGGGTCAGAGCTAGCAAGACTATTGTAGCAGGTTGCTCTTTTGCCGGCCTGTTTATGCGTATTTTATTGGTGCCCGAGTTGGATTCGTTTCGTCAGTCGTATCCAAATATGCACCTTGGCCTCGTCGCCGACGACGTCCAAGTCCTGGGGATAGGCTCGGAGAGGGAGTTGCTCAAAATCGGCCCCGATGCGTCGCACCTTTTGATGGGCAAGCTTACTTCCTCGGCATGTTTACCGCTTTCCGAGAAGAAAATCGCGCTCTTGGCTACTGACCCCCAGTTGGCTCAGAGCATCGCAGCTGAAACTCCACGTCTCGCTGGTGCAGTCAAGTTCTCGTGTCGAAACCTCGGGATTGACTATCAGTTACGTCAGGGGCGTCGTTCTCATCCTGTTCTTACTGGCCGATTGAAAAAGGCCAGGTTTAAGGCCCGACGCCTATTGAAGCTAAAGAGTATTGTAAACACTAACTTGCGGCCCACTGTCATGTACGGCATCGACGTCGTCGGTCTATCTACTCACCAGATTCGTCAGGTCCGTGCTATATACCACGCTGGTCTCGGCACAGGTAAGCGTAGGTCTGTCACGATGGATTTGGCGTTGCATGGTGTTACCGATCCTGCTATGGATGCACATGCTGAGGTTATTCGTCTCTGGACTGTCTCTAGATGGGACCCTCTTCTTCCCGTCGGAATGATAGACCAAGTGTTCCAGTTTGCTTCGCCAAGGTGACGCCAGATACCCCGCGGGCTGAATTGCAGGGCCCAGGACAGATTTTGGTTGCCACTATGCGTAGAATTGGGTGGTCTGCGGTTTCGCCCACAATATGGAGAACTTCTCTTGGAACCAACGTTTATATTTCGTCTACTTCCCCTCGTGAAGTGGTGGCACTAGTGATTCGCGACGCGTCCGTCTGGTCCTGGAAACAGGCCTCTGAGCGTCACCCATCCTTCGGTCACCTGTCTGGACCCCCTTTTCTTCCCCCTCTTCTTTCCCTTTTGTCTAAGAAGACTGAAGGATGGGGCGTCCTCCAGCAGCGTGCTTTGCGGACTTTTATATGTGGGGGCATATAATTTAAACCTGTGTGCCCCATTTGCCAGGTCGCCCCCTCTGACCCCGTGTTTCACACCCTGTATGAGCGTGATGGGCCCGTGGAGTTTCGTCGTTGGTTCGGCCCGACTCCAGCCCTCACCCGTTGCATAGAGCAGTGCCGCGAGAACCCTGTCTGGACCACTGCCTTGGTTCCCGACCCGCGCTATTGCTCCCTGCTTGCCCCACCTTTTCCAGACCCTGTCTGGGAAGGAGCCACAGACGGCCCCTTCTTCTCGTCGCCTGCGTATGGAGACGGCTCGGGAAAGCATGGTCCCTCGCCGCTCACTCTCCGCTGTGGATGGGGGGTATGCTCATTTGCCCCGCGTAGTCGCAATGTTTTCGGTGAGGCCATCGCCAATGATCGGCTGCGGCTTAATGCTGGCGCATATGGCGTATATCCCTTTCTCACCCGGGATGTCTCAGGGGCTGAGCTTTATGCGTTTTTATTTTACCTAACCCATGCTGCCCCCTCTGACTGCTATGAGTTTGTCACTGATGCCCAGTGCGTCGTGGACGGTTGGGCATTGGGGTATGAAGCTACCGCGCACGGATGGGCCACTCACGCATCCTTGTGGGTCCGCGTCCACCGTGCGGCTTCAGATATCGGGTATCACCTAATGAAGGTCACCAAGGTTCGTGGCCATTCTACCTCTGTGGTTAATAAGCAAGCGGGCAGACTTGCTAACCTAGGTGCTGACCTACACACACTGGACACGGTCCTGCACGACCGTGTCAAGCGCTCTGGTTTGCTTGTGCGCAAGATTGGTGTGTATATCGGGCATTGCATAGCATGGATTTTCAAGAACGTGCCCAAAAAGGCTTGGGTGGCGGATTCTGACGAGTCCCCCGCCCCCACGGCCCCATCCCTAGTCCTCTCTGGTGCCTCCTCTGGGGCCTTGCATGAGCACTTCTGGGACCCCTCGGCGGGTCGGTTTCGATGCTTGAATTGTTGGGCTAGTTCAGTTTCCAAGAGCTGTTTATTGCGCTCACAGTGCTCTTCTCCCACTGGCGGTGGGCACGTGCTCAGGCGGCTAAATAATATCATATGTTGTCGACGATGCGGCCGCTACTCGTGCAAGAAAGCAGTTGATTTAACTAAATCATGCACTGGGCCCCCTCGGGCCTCTGGCGCCATCTCACGGCTTCGACGCATGCGTGATGGTCGTGACCCCCGCACTGATCAACCAGTCGGTGAGGTCACTGCGGTTGACAATGTCAACGTTATATATGCCTTTCCTGCCCCTCACGATGTCTTTAATTTCCAGGCATTGTTTGATCCTGCATGGCTTTTAGAGGCCCCGTAGATTTCTCGGGTATACTTCGGAGGTGGGGTGGATGTAACGGTTCTGGCGCGTGTGCTGCCCACCGAGCCGCACGGGCGCGCCTAGGGATATCTGGTCTGTCTCGTCTGTCTGATGCTGGCAGGACTACTCGGATCCCCGACACCAGCCGCCAGAAGTGTTGTTCTGCAGTACTCCCTTTCCTGGCCGCTACAGAGGACAGCTTCCCGGAAGTAGGGTAGGCTGGGGATAAGTGGGTACAGAGGCGCTGAGAAGCAGGCACCCGTTCCGCCTGCGCCCACTTATCCCGTCTGTGCTTTTGTCATTCCTCCCCTGGCCAGGCTCGCAAAGAGAAGACTCTTGCCTGCCCGCCGCGCGGGGATAGCTGTGCACGCCTCTCTGTCTGTGCTTTCTCTCTACAGGCGGACAGTCGGACAGTCGAAATGTCTTATGGTTACGCGCTAGGGACTAGTAGGCTGAGGGCGAGTGGGTACAGAGGCGCTGAGAAGCATGCACCCGTTCCGCCTGCGCCCACCCACCCTCCTTCTGCGCTGCTTTTGTCCTCCCCCCTGCCCAGGCTCGCAAAGAGAAGCAAAGAAATGTTTCTTCGCTTCCTGCTGCGGGGGGCGGCATGCTTTCTGCCTCTCTAGCCTTGCTCTCTGTAGTGTCCTGTGCCGATTCGTCAGGGTTCTAGGCTAGGATAAGGATGAGTAGGCACAGAGGCGCTGAGAAGCAGGCACCCGTACCGCCTGCGCCCACTCATCCTTTTTGTGCTCTTTTTGTCCCTCCCCAGCCCAGGCTCGCGAAGAGAGGAAAGGCTCCTCCCGCCGCCGTGCTGACTCTGTCTTGGTTTTAACTTTGCTGCTGGCCAGAGGTTGAGGCTGGAAGCCCAGGAGCCAGCACGCGGGCTTCAAAGTGTCTCACCAGTCTTGCCGGCATCGCTTGTCTGTTCGGGCCCTCGATTTTCTCGTTGTCCCTGTTCGATCGGTTCGGTCCTTCGCTCGGCTCTGTCGGGTCCTGGTCCGTCCTTCGTTTCTTTCGGCCCCTCTTCGGGCCCCTCGCTCGTCGTTTCGGCGCCACGGGCAGGAGTGTTCGGCAGACGATCACCCGCGCGCAAATCAAAAAAAATCGCTCTAGTGGCCGCAGAGCGCGCCTTGCCCCACGTGCCTTGCAACTTGGGCGTGGGCTCCTGGAAGCACCCCAACCAATCGAAGTCGCCGCTGATGGCCCCCTGGGCCCGGAGGCCAGCGTCGGCTTCCATGAGCGCTTGGTGCGTCAGGGGCATTGTGCCCGGAAGTCTTCCCAGCTCTGGAAACTGGCGGCGCGGGCCACTTCCTTCATGGTGAGAGCCCAGCTTGCCGCATACGTTGCGGAGGAGGTGGTCCGCGCGGAAGGCAAGGAGATAGCGCCGCTTTTGAGGCGCATCGCGGCCTGCGCGCGCTGCTGCGGGTCGAGAGCGGCCCCGATGAGTTCTTCCAGACAGCCGAATATGATTTGATCGAATTGGTCCACCCAGGACAGGTCGCGGCTGGCTCGCAGGCGGTGCGTCACGGCGCCTTGGGCGTAGGTGCGGAGCAGCGCGAAGGTGGCCCCAGCTGAGAGGCCCGCTGCGCGTAACTCGCGGAGTCGGTAGCCGAACCTGACCGCTTTCGCCACTGCGGCGGCGCCGTCCGTGCCAGCGTGGACTCGGATCCGCTCCTCCTCCTGGTCCAGCCACGGCGCCGCGTTGCCCAGACACTTCAGGTGCGGCACCCGGCGCTCGCTGAGCGTGGGGGAAGGGCCGCGCTGGCGTCCTTTGTCCAAGCTTGCGTTTTGCCCCGTTGAACCTGTAGTCCGTGCCGGAGAAGCGTCTCCGCGACGATCTGGTCAGCGGCCGCAGCGTGTTCTAGGGGAGTGAAAACCATCGCGTCGCCCAAGTAGCTGAAGACCTTGCAAGCGGGCGAGAGCGTCTGCAGCGCGGCGTGGATCTCGTCCAGGGCGCCAGCGATGGCGATGGCGAACAAGGCAGGGGACAAGGGGCAGCCCTGGTCGACTCCGCACGTCGCCCGGACCCGAGCGGCGTTTTCGGTGTCGTTCCAGAACAGGTGCGCCGTGGTCCTGCCCAGCCAAGCGGCGCCCGTCGGGCCGAGGTCCGGTGCTCTCGCCGCCACGCTGCCCAGAACTTGCTGCCGGGGCACACTGTTGAAGGCGTTCTTCGCGTCGAAGGCCAGGATCACTCCTCGCGGGCTTGCCTCCGCGAGGGCAGCGATCGTCTTGTGGACTAATTCGCAGCCTGCAGGCCGGCCAACAGCATATTAGAACCGGCCATACCCCGCTTTGATGCTGTCCCCGAACACCGCGCAGGCCGCCCGCCCCGCCAAGCGCCGCAGTACGCCGCCACAAGCGATTGGGCGGATGCCTCCATTCGGTTTGCGAAGAGCCACGAGCCGTGCCCCGAGGTTCGCTTCCGAGAAACAGGACCACGACTCTGGCGCAAGCTTCGAGGGCAGGTGTGTCACACAGCAGGGCACGCCGGTGTTCAAAGCGGGAGCCGTTAGGTCCAGGACCAGACCGGCGGGGAGCGCGGCGGACGTGGTCTTTGACCGCGGAAAGCAATTCAGTCTGCAAGTCCTCGTCAAGTGGCTGCGGCGCTGGACCGTTCCAGGTGGCGGGGGCCCTCGTCGGGAAAAGGCTCTCCAGAGTGGCGCGGACGCCGCTGCCCTGGGCTGGCGTCGCCGGGCGGGCGACGGCCGTCATCGCCTTGCTGACCAGACCCTCCTTCACCAGCGTCTCTGCCTGCTGGGCGGCTCGCTCTGGCGTGGGCCGCGGGCCGCTGCGCCCAGGCAAGCGCGTGCCCGGGGCGCGGGCCGCCCGCCAGAAAGCGGCCCAGCCCCCCCGCTCAGCCAGCCTCAGTCTGCTGATCAACGCCTGGCTGGGACCCCGCCCTTTCGTCGCCTTGCCGCCGCGCTGTTTCTGGTTCCTGTGGAGCATGAGGCGGTCGAAGAAAGTGAAGAACTTCTCGGCGCGGCGCTGCGTGGTGGCGTCGCCGGCGCCGTAAGCGTTGAGCAGTGTCTGTGCTATTCGGCCGCGCAGCGCCGCCAAGGCCCGTGCCGTCTCGCCCGGCACCTTTACCACCGTGGGCACATCCTGGGCGAGGCTGTCGTACGACACAGAGTCCCACCAGGACAGATCAGACAAATCTGCCTGGGGCCCGTTCCCCGCGTCTCCTTCTTGTGTTTCGGGCAGCTCTCACGGGTCGCCGTCGTCTGCTCCCTGCAAAGGCGCCCCGCCCCCGTCCGTGCCCTGCTGCCGCGCTCTTTTCGCGCTGCGGACGTCTTCGACGAACTGCTCGCGAGTGGGTCTCCCAGGCCTGTCGCAAAGGTCAGAAAGAGCGTGTTCTACCGCTGCTGGCGGAAGACCGGGGGGGGTCACTACCGGTTCGAACCCGCCCCCCCCCCCCCTCCGGAAAACCGGGGGGGGGTCACTGCCGGTTCGAACCCCTCCCCCCCCCCCAGCTCATCCTGAAAAGGGGGGGGTCACTACCGGTTCTACCCCCCCCCCCCCTCGAAAACCGAGTGGGGGTGCGGACAGTGGTGGGGGCGGTGTTGGTGGGGACAGTGGTGAGGGGACAGCGGGACAGTGATGGGGACAGTGGGACTGCGGGACAGTGGTGGGGACGGTAGTGGCGGGGACAGTGGTGGGGACAATGGTGGGAACAGGGGGAACAGTGGACAGTGGTGGGGACGGCGGTGGTGGGGACAGTGGTGGTGAGGACAGTGGGAATGAGGTGGAAACAATGGGATAGTGGAGGGTACAATGGTGGTGAGGACAGTGGTAAAGGCGGTGGCGAGGACGGCGGTGGGACAATGGGACAGAGGTACAGTGGGGACAGTGGTGGGGACAGCGGGGACAGTGGTAGGAACAGTGGGACAGTTCAGTGGGACAGCGGAGGAGTCAGTGGGACAGCGGGGACAGCGGGGATAGGCAGTGGTTGGGGTCCGGGGAGACAGTGGGGAGAGTGGAACCGTGGTGGGAACAGTGGTGGGAACAGTGGGGACAGTGCGACAGTGGTGGGGGCACTGGTGTGGACAATAGGGACGGTGGTGGAACCAGCGGGGACAGTGGTGGTGAGGACAGTGGTGGTGGGAACAACAGTGGGGGATGTGATGCGAGCGGTCCCAGAGGATGCGCGCTTGCTAGCCTAGCCCGCGGGCGGCGCACGTGCTAGCGCAGCAATTAAGTACTAGTGCAGCAAGTGACGTGTTAGGATAGCAATTGACATGCTAGGCTAACACGTCAAGTGTTAGAGCAGCATATATAAGCCCTTTTTGGGCTTATGTTTACTGAATTAAGTGCTGGCTCGTTTTGGTTAGTGTTGTGTGTTCCTTGTGTTTGGCCGCGTTGCTAATTTAGAGTTCATAGCTGCCGATCTCGTGATCTCGGTGTGCCGCGCCGTCTTGTGGTTTTTCGCATTGTGCGCGTGCGCTTGGCGAAGTGTCACATGAAAAAAAAGACTCAATCCTCCTGTATACACACGTATAGTATGCATATTACAAACAATGTTATACGTATATCAGGATCACAGGGAGTAGCACGCGCGTGACGGCCAAGGGGCAAGGCCGTCGCCGCTCGTCTGTCGCCCGTCGTCCGTCGCCGTCGCCGTCGTCCGTCGTCCGTCGTCGTCGCCGCCGCCGTCGTCGCCATTATCATTGTCGTCGTGGCCGCGCGGCGACGGCGACGGCGACGGCGGCGGCGACGGCGACGGCGGCGGCGACGGCGACGGCGACGGCGCCGCCGCTGCCGCCGCCGCCGCCGCCGCAGCTTGATGACCAAGTTGGAGGTTTCGCCACTCACCCCACAGCAAAAAGAACTCTGGGTATCGAAGGGGTGGGCCCGCCGTTCCCCGATCCGCATGGCCCGCGAACCGCCGACGGCAGCAGAGCAGCCGACGGCAGCAGAGCAGCCGATGGCAGCAGAGCAGCCGACGGCAGCAGAGCAGCGGACGGCAGCAGAGCAGCCAGGCTCTCCCGCGCGGGCGGAGGAGCCCACGCACCCCGCAGCCGCCTCGCCGCCGCCCGTGGGGACCCAGCCCGAGGAACAGGAGGGCGGCGGAGCGGCGACGGCCGCCATGTCTGTGATCGCCGCGATGGCGGAGAGCATGGTGGAGTCGATCTCCCGCCACCCCGACAACCACGGCCTGGCCATGCACGGGATGATGGTGCCAGCAATAGGCCAGACCGTGGGAGGGAGAGAGCACGGAATCAGTCAGACAGTCAATGCGAGTTGATAATAAGATGATTGGACCCTCCTCCTCCTCCTCATCATCATCATCACCCTCCTCCACACCAGCATAATCAGCATCATCACCATCATCATCGTCATCATCATCCCCATCCTCATCATCATCATCAGCATCATCATCATCGTCATCATCATTATCATCATCATCATCATCGTCATCATCATCATCCGCGTCGTCGTCATCATCATCATTAGCAGCATTATCATCCAGCTCCTGATCTTTCTCCTGGTCCCGATTCCTGCCCTCCATCACCCTCCACTCTCACTCCTCCTGCGCATCCTGCTCATTCTCCTCCTGCTCCTCCTGCTCCTCCTGCTCACCCTCCTCCTTCTCCTCCTCCTCCTCCTCCTCCCCCTCCTCCTCCTCATCCTCGGGGTCCCTCCGCTCGCTCGAAATTTGAACTCTGTGCGTGTCTGTGTGTTTCTCGGATTTCGGCGAGTTGTAAACGGTTGGGCCGATCGGCGTTCCCAATATTCGAGCTGCGGATGGGGAGACAAATCGACGCACTGTCGAGCTCAATGAACCGTAGTCGCACGATTGGCATTATGGTAATATGTTGTTGCAGCCATTTTGGTTTCAGGCCTGTTCTCTGCTATGAGTTCGAGCAGGCAGCGCCGCGAGCGCTGCATGGACCCCGACGCCATGTTCCAAGTGATATCGCCCTTCGTGACAAAGATGGCATGGCTGACATACGGGCAGCGACCAGGAGCCGACAAGTTCGACCAGAGCTGCATCGACACGATGCTGGCTCACGCTAAGGACGCACCTTTTCTCACGTCGGGTGTGGGCTGACAGGGAGGGGGCAGAGGATAGGGAAAGGATTCGGCATGGGGATGAACATAATGACGGATAGATACAGAGAGGGATGAGGGGCAGGTAGAGGTAGAGAGGGAGATAGAGGGAGGGCGAGGGTAGGGCAAGGGGGGATATATGTCGGGAGAGGCGTGTGTGTGTGTGTGCGTGTGTGTGTGCGTGTGTGTGTGTGTGTATGCGCCACTCTTGCTCTCGCTCTCGCCCTCTCTCTCTCTCTCTCTCTCTCTCTCTCTCTCTCTCTCTCTCTCTCTCTCTCTCGCTCCTCCCTCTCGTCACCCTTCCTTGTCTTGCCCTATCCTCTCTTCCTTTACCTCTACCCTCCACCTCCCTCCCCCTATAGATCCCTCCTCTCCGTTCTCCCGTCCCTCCCACTCCTCACCCCTATTGAACAAGCGGCGGTGAGATGATTGCCGCCCTGGAGAAGCTGGTCCCCAACCTGGCGCTGGCCCCCGAGGTGGCGAAGCAGGCTTTCCATAAGATCGCGGGGTCGCGGCTCGACTGGAGACTGAGCGCAGATCAGCAAGAGGAATGGGCCGATAAGAACGGAAAGATGTTCCGATGGGGTTGGAAGTTTTCCCTAACGCGATTGTCTGGGCCTTTCAGCGACGCATCGGCGAAGCATCGGCGTCGATTCATCGGTGAGCCATCGGTGACCTATAGGTGAGCCATCGGTGATCTATCGGTGAGCCATCGGTGAGCCATCGGTGAGCTACCAGTGCGCCGCGGATACTTGCCCCTGCGATCGCGACATAGCGCGTCCGTGCGTCGTCGATGCATCGAGCGAACCGCCTCGAGTTCGCGCAGTGTCGACGCTGCCCAATCGGGCGGCTCCGGTCGGGCACCCTCTCCGGTAAGTCTGTCATCACTTCCCGCTCCCCGACCTCCCCGCGAGCTCGGGGAGGGGCGCGTGGAGGGCAGCCGCGGGCAGAATGGGGGAGGAGGAGGATTGAAGATGAACGGAGAAAAGAGGGAGGAGTTGACGTGGGAGGAGGGGCGGGGGGAACTGTGCATTCTCTGCAGCCCCAGGTTGAGATCCATGTGCCGCCACCTCTATGACCCCCTTCGCAAAGAGCGCTGCAACGAGAACCCTCCCAAGTGGCTGGCGCAGTTGAGAGCAGAGCAGCAGGCGGGCGCTGGCGACGACTCGGACGCCTCGGCCACGAAGCGCCGTCCTTCGGGCTGCTCAGACGGGGGGGAGATGATCGGAGAGGGCAAGTACGGGTGGGACCCCAGTGGCCAGGTTGCCTGGCGCCAGCTGCCAGGCCAGAAAGTAGCAGACACGACGACTGATGTGTTCCCGAAGGCCAACGCGACGCCAACAGATAAAATGCTGGCGAAGTTCAGCGACGGCACCGTCGTCGAGCTGGACACTCTCACGGTGGCGGCTTGGTCGGGCTCTGACTCTGCTGCGACCCAGGCAAAGTCTCGCGGCCAGAACATATTGTGGGGCAAGACCGACGGCAACGGGATCAGATTCACTGTGCAGAAGCATCAGTTGAACGCGAACAATCCAGGGCTTAAGCTCACGGTGGACGGGAAGCAGAAGCTCCAGCTGGCGTTCAAGCACTGGGGGGAGGACAACGCCATCACAAAAGCCAAGCCATGGGCACTCAAGCTGTACAATGGATCCACGACGATCGAGCACTGCAGAGCGGAGAAGCACAGCAAGGAGGAGGCCATGGGATGGGCCAAGGGGCAGTGTGCAAAGAGGAGGCCCGCAGCCAAAAGTACCGACGCTGCAGGGGGCACCGAGGGCGGCGCTGGCAAGAAGAAGACAGAGGCAGAGGAGACTGCAGCCCGAGAGGAGGACGAGGACGAGGCAGAGGAAGAGCCAGAGAAGGCGGCGCAGGAAGAGGAGGCAGAGGAGGAAGAGGAGGAACATGAGGACGATGAGGAAGAGGAGGAAGAGGAGGAAGAGAAGGAAGACGAGGAGGAGGAAGCGGGCGAGACGGTGGTGAAGCGGCCAGCTCGCAAGCGTCCTGCTGCGACCCAGCCAGGGCACCCGAAGAGGATGAAGAAGAGGATGGCGCCTCCCCAGATCCCAGCCCCGCAAGCTGGCAGCCTCATGAGCATGCATGAGTTTATCTACCCGCTCCAGCGAGCCTGAACAACACGGACCCTGGTGAGCTATCGGTGAGCGATCGGTGAGCGCGCGGTGAGCTACCAATGATCTGGGCATTGCTGGCTCTGTCTGCTTCCCTCTAGCCCTCGATGCGCCTCGGCTTTTATATTTCTCGTTGCTCCTCCACCTCATCCATACTCTTTATACACATACATATATATACATATATACATGTGTGTGTACATATGCAGCAGCACTCGCACCATCCGACTCCGAGCAGGCAACCTTGATCGGTCCAGCGGTTTCAGCGTTGTTAGGTTGCATCCTTGACCGCTCCAGTGACTATGCAACGTGCTGGAAGCTGCTGGCGCGGTGCACGTCTCTGCGCACTGGACTGTCAGAGCGACTCGAGGCCGTCAACACATCGATTGCCCTTGATCGATTCGCAAATGACGTCAATCATCGCATGCCAGCTCACAGAGAGGGGCCATGGGAGATAGCAGGGTAAACAAGGAGGAGTGGCAGAGGGCTGAGGGAGGTCAGGCGCGTGCTATTCGCAATGAGGGCGGGTAGATGAGGAACGAGAGGAGGATGGCGAGAGGATGATGACGACGCAGAGGAAGAACATGAGGGACAGGGGGTGAGGAGGAGGATGAGGCGGGTGATGAGGGGAAGGATGAGGGGGGGAGGATGATGGTGATGATGGTGATGATGTTATTGTTGTTGGTGATGATGATGATGCTGCTGATGATGATGATGCTGATGATGATGATGGTGATGATGATGAGGATGATGATGCTGAGGATGATGATGATGATGATGATGATGATGGTGGTGCTGATGATGACGACGATGAGGATGCTGATGACGGGTATGAGGGGTGAAGAGGATGAGGAGATCCAGGAGGAGGAAGAGGAAGAGGCTGATGATGAGGAGGAGGAAGAGGATGATGAGGACGTGGAAGAGCAAGAGAGGTGTGATGATGTGACGGATGCTGACACGGACCATGCCCCCCCCCGCGTGCCAGGCGCGCACTCCGCGGTCGACGACCTCGTGCGGGCGGCCTCGGAGAGTGCGCAGCTGAGGATGGACCTCGCCAAGATCGCACAGTACGAGGCCGACGAGGCGCTGGCGAAGGACATGTGCACTGCCTCCAGGCAGCCAGGGGATACGGTAGTTGAGACGCTGGAGGAGAGTGAGTCGGCCCAGGAGGTCGAGGCGGAGCCTGCCATGAAAGACGGGGCCCTGGCGCGCTGGGACGAGAGTCATGGCAAGTTCGTGGTCTTGGGCTCGAAGTGTGCGCCATGCCCCAGCTGGGCGAGGAGCGGCAAGGGCGCCGCGCCGTTGGCCATCGGCGACGGCATGCGCAGGGGCAACCACGTCGGCAAGTCGCAGCAGCAGACGGGCACTGCCGAGTCGGAGACGGCGGCGCCTGCCAGAGTGTGCAAGATGTCGTCGGACGACATGGTCCGCTCCGCCCTCGGGACGCCGCTGCTCGGCTCGAGGCCCAAGCGCAGGCGCAAGCGTGCCAGGGTGACCCTTGGGGCGACGGCTGAGGGCGAGGAGGCCGATGCCGATGCGGCCGAGGTCGAGAGGGCAGCGGCAGCCATGACCGATGACTTCGCCGAGGGCGCCGACACTGGCAGGGCGAGGCGGAGGCGGCGCACGCGTCGCAAGACCGCGGCCGAGGGCGTCGTCGCCGCCGACATGAGCGCCGTGAAGGGCAACGACTGCGTGACCACCGCGATGGGCGCCGACGTGATCGCCGATGGCAGCACCGCCACCCACGACGCCGCGGCGGGCGAGGGCGGCGACACCGTCGCCGCGATCGCCTCGGGCATGGTGACGCCACTTCGGCGTGGGACCATCGGGCCAGCGCAAATTCCCCCCCTCGTCCTGCTTAACTCTACGGTCGCCCCCCCCCTTCGACCACGTCGCCACGGCTGGTCGATGTCGCTCCGCGACAAGTTACTGGCGACGCATCGGTGAGCCACCGCGGTGAGTCGCTGCTAAGCGGCGCCCGAATGCTATCAGGTTTTCGCTCTTCGCATACCTTCGCCAGCCCATTCAGAAACCATGCCCATGAGAGCTGGCAGGTAAGGGGGCGGCCAAACACATATAGTGAAACCGACGGGGCAACCATGGGGCGCCTTGTGGTCCCCAGAGGCATGGCGGTGGCCTTGGAGGGCCTAGTCGGACCATCTCTGGGGCCTGCGTTGGGCGAGGGGGTGAATGAGGATGTGGATGAGGAGGATGGCGGCGACGAGGAGGAGGCGGACGGCGACGAGGATGAGGATGAGGAAGACAGCGACCAAGACACGCGCGAACACGAGGACGACGAGGATGACGATGAGGAAGAGGCGGATGACGACGAGGAGGGAGGTGATGATGATGAGGAGGACAACTGGGACGATGAGGGGCCATCGTACGGGGACCATAACGGGGAAGATGAGGACAACGAGGGTGACGAGGGCGATGATGCTGAGGAGGGCGAAGATGATGACGAGGGGTCAGGACGAAACGCGCGATGAGAAGGCGTCCGATGACGAACATGATGGCGATGAGGAGGACAATGATGCGGATGAGGTAAGAGGAGGACGAAGAGGATGTGGGCGACGCCGAGACGGAACATGATTAGGATGATGACGATGACTCGGGCAGCCATCGCGGAGTCATCTGCCCCCCCCTTGGCCCCTCTAGGCGCTCTCTCGCGGCCCTCTCGGAGCCGATTGGGGCAACTCGTGGAGCTGTTGGGGCTGTTGTGGCTCGCGTGGGGTCCTCTTTGGGGCTCGTGTGGGACATCCTGGTGCCATATTTGGGGATCTGCGGGGGTCGTAGGGCCCTCGTGGGGCTCGGTCGGGGCGCCTGGAAGCCATCGTGGGCCTCGATCGGGGCTCGTCTGGGCGTTGTCCTGGGGCTCTATCGGGGGCCGTGGGTCACTGTTACCTGCCACCCCGAAAGGCTCAGCAGCTCGGCCCGCGTCACGCCCGACAAGCTGCTCGCGGACGCCCAGGCGCTCCTCCAGGCGAAGATCCAGACTGATCAGGCCAAGGACATGACCAAGTTCCAGTCAGACTACGCGCACCAGGTGACGGCTGACGCGCAGAAGTCCAAGCGCAATGACACGGGCCTTGCCCAGCTGCAGCAGACGATCGAGCACGGCACTGGGACCTTCACCATACGATCGGCCCTCGGCAGGCGATTCGAGCGCCAATTGGCAGGAGATGCAGTGCTGAAACGGGAGTGGAACATGGTCAAGGACCGCGAGCAGTTCAAGATCGAGTGGGCCCAGAAGGAGTACAAGGGGAAGGTCAAGACGGATCGTGCGTATTCTGACAGGGCGACGGAGAGCTGGCTGGAGTCTGGGGAGCTGTGTTCGTTTTTGATGTTCTGCTACTTGGAGGGCGGGCCGAGGGGCCAGCGCGACATCGAGAACATCAGGGCGTGCCAAATCTCGGCACAGAAGTGCGTCGACCTCGGCTTCCAGTTTTGCCAGGTCGACGGCTGGAACGGCACGATTAAGTTCATGCATTTCAAAGTGAAGTGGGCGAGCACAGTTCAGAAAGTATGGGAGGAGAGGATGCATCAGACCATGGATGCCGACACGGAGATCGCCGCCATTGCCGATGCTACGGAGAAGCCCCCGAAGCGCCCCGTGAAGCTCTTGAGCCCGCTCGCCAAGGCTTCGACAGCGTCTCTCGGCCAGGCTCGCAAGACCATCGCCGCTGCGCAGAGTGTGCTGGCATCGGCGACATCAGTGAGGGGTTTGATCGACGACGCGGAGGAGGGCGACGAGTGGGTCTGGGCCAAGACCCCCAAGGTGCAGGGCGCCATCAAGCAGGGCATCAAGGACCTGCAGACCGCGATGAAGGGCACCACCTTGGCGCACCTGCTCGCGACGAGCGTCGCGCCGACCAAGGCGAACCGATGGGGGGCTACGATGTGTAGGATATGATGTTTGTAAATGGTGATGTCGACGGTGATGATGATGATGATGATGATGCTGCTGCTGCTGATGATGATGATGGTGCTGCTGATGATGGTGCTGATGATGATGACGATGATGATGATGACGATGATGCTGATGATGGTTATGGTGATGATGATGATGATGATGATGATGATGATGATGATGATGGTGATGATGATGATGATGGCGATGATGATGGTGGTGATGATGGTGGTGATGATGGTGGTGATGGTTACGAGGAGGGAGATGAGGAGGAGGGGGAGGAGTAGGAGGAGGAGGAGGTGAGAGCAGGATGGGGGGAGGGCATGAGGGGGGGGAGGAGACTGAGGAGGAGGGGGAGGGAGAGGAGGAATAGGAGTAATACCCTCCTCCTTCTCCTCCGCCTCCTCCAGCAAGCCACTTGTGAGCTATCGGTGAGCTCGATCCTCGACCTCGCCCTCTTCGCGTGCATGCGCCACGTTTCCCCCATCCCTCCCCGCTCTCCTGCTCTCACTCATCCTGCCTCTTCCAATCCCTGTCCCCCATGCCGCGCTCTATCGATCTCGCCATGGCACCCGCGTCCCCGCCAGATCAAGAAGCGCCTCACCGAGCAGCAGATCGTGGCCCAGAACAACGAGATGGAGCCTGTCAAGGCTCGGGGCAGCGGGAGGGGATGTGGGGGAGAGCCGCAGGGGCAGGGGAATGACTCCACTATGTGATTGATGGAAGGACGGTTGGAGGTGTAGCGGCGATGTAGGGGGTGGATGGATGGAGGGAGGGATTGCTCCATAGGGAGATTGAGGTAGGGGAATGAAGGGATGTATGCAATGGTGTGTATACATATACGTGTGGATATAATGAGGTAACACACGCAAAGCACACATACATATGTATATATCCATATATAAATGTATATACGTGTATACATATATATATACACATATGTCGGACACACACAGAGAGGGATATAACGATAGAGAGAGGGAGAGATACATCCACGCTCGCCCGCAGGCAGCCACCACCTCTCTGAACACCGTGCTGAGCAACGCCCTGAACGCGAACGACGCCATGCAGGACGCTGACGCCCCCGATAAGCAGAAGAACATGAAGAGGAGTGCTGCCGCCGCCGATGTCGCTCCGTCCGCTCCACCAGTCATGAGGAAGAAGAAGAAGCGTGCTCGTGCGAGCTAGTGCGCTCGAGAGGGGGTGAGTGCGACATCCGAGCTGGTTGGGTTGAGTGGCCGAGCGGCGCGCATGTTTCTAACCTTTAAAATGAGAGGGGGATGGAGGTAAAAGGGACAGGGGGGGGGCGGCAGGGTAAGCCATGCAATCTAATTGCGAGCCGACGGCGTGTAGCCTTGGCAGGGATCGTGGGCCCTGCTCGTTGCAGGTCGAAGGGGAAGGGCTTGCATGTTAGCGCATTGCAAGGCGAAGCTGTTGCTTGGTCACGCTGGCGTGGATGCGTTTGCACGTCATATACAGCAGCTCTGTGCTGCCGCAGGTCGAGGGGTGAGACGATGGCTCGTGCGTGGCCTTACTTTCTCGTCAGCGCAAGTTCCGCCGACGCTGTGCCAGATGCCAAGCCCAGAACAAAACCAAAAAACCTAGTTTTCCCAGAAAAACACCCCAAACCAGCTGGTGAGCCATCGGTGAGCCACCGGTGAGCCACCGGTGAGCCCCATCGGTGAGCCATCGGTGAGCCATCGGTGAGCACGGCGATTTCACTCGATACATATGCCATGTTATCGGTGAGCCTGGGTGACCCCATCGGTGAGCCATCGGTGAGCCTCCGGTGAGCCTCCGGTGAGCCTCCGGTGAGCCTCTAGTGAGCCTCTGGCGAGCCATGGTGATCCGACATAGCTGGGCAATGGTGGCACATGTTTCGAACGACAGACAGCCGATTCCGTGCAATTATCGGCGTGGCGGCGAGCGCGCCTGGCAAGGCTAGGCAACGCGGTTCTCACTCGCCAGACAGCTTTATGTAGCACAACGCCGAGGGGGGCGAAAAGTAGAGCAGAAAAAGCGAGATTGTGCGGGCTGAGAGGCCCAGCTGGTATTTGCCCTTCCTTCATGCTTTTCTTTGCCCCTGTCCCAGGTCCTCTCCCCGACATGCTATGCGCTGATGCGTGTCTGACGGTCTGCTGCGACACGCTAGCCGCCTCACCTTCGGGCGTCTCTCGTTCGCTGTCGCGCAAGTGCAGGAAGGCGTGGACATCATGTGTGGTATGCTGTGCTACGCCATGTTATGAAACGCTGTGCGAGATGTTATGCTACACTGTGCTACATTGAGGGGGTGACTGCACCAAGCATCCTTGAGTATGTCCTCCTCCTCCTCCTCCTCCCCCCCCCTCCTCCTCCTCCGAGAGAGAGAGAGAGAGAGAGAGAGAGAGAGAGAGAGAGACAATAATGCAGCAAGTCGAGATGGCAACAGGCGAGGAGGCGGGAAAGACCGAATGGTGGATGAGGATGGATATGATAATGATGTTGATGACGATGAAGATGCGGGCGAGTGGGATGAGGATGATGATGATGAGGCTCATGAGGACGAGGATGGGAATGAGACGGAGAGGTCACGGGCGCATGTCGAATGATGATGATAATGGGGAGGGCAACGTGCATTAGTTTGAATGGGTGTCGCCACCTCTGTTCGCGGCTCCTATGGCTGTCCTTTGCACCGCCACCGCCATATCTATCGCGCGTAGCTGGGAAGGTCTCAAGACGCGTTCCCATATGGCACCCGACAATAATTCTTCACGCTTCGCGTATCCCAACCAGCCCAGTCAGAAACCATGCCCATGAGAGCTGACGAGTAACTATAATAATACACATATAGTGAAACAAAGCGGGCAGCCAGGGTGCACAGAAACATCTCTAGGATCATGGCGGTCTTCGGACCATCGCTGGGGCCCGAGTGGGGCGAGGGGATGAGGAGAAAGATGAGGAGGATGACGACGACGACGGTGACGAGGATGAGGAGGAGGATGGAGACGATCAGGACAAGGGCGAAATCGAGGACGAGTATGAGGGCGAGAATGATGAGGGGGGTGATGGTGATCTTGGATGCAATCGATCAATCGATGATGGCTCGTTTATCTCCGTCCCCCCTCGGTGGTCCTCAAACCAAACCGCCTCTCGGGGCGCTCCTGGGGCCATATTTGGGCGCTCTTGGGCGCTCTCGGGGCCGTCTCGGGGGCCTCTTGGGCCCTCTTATGGCCGTCGTGGGCCGTCGTTGGGCCATCTTGGGGCGTCGACGCACGCGTCGGGCGCGAATATGTGCGAATGTAAACCAACTGTACTTGCTTTGGGTGTTTGAAACATGTTGGGCCCTTGGAGGGAGAACTGCCTCGTGGCCCTCTTGGGGCCTCTTGGGCGCATGTTGTTAGCTATAGTGAGCCATGTTAGGATATCTTGGGCGATCTTGGAGGTCATCTTGGGCTCTCTGATGCCCTCTTGGTACCATCTTGTGCGAGCAATGGCCCTCTGGCGACTCGCGACCCCCCCCCCCTCGCCCAGGTCCAGGTCCAGGGGGCGGGGGGGTAGGGGGAGGGGTAACCCCTCCATGATGTGGAAGAAGGGGTCGTGGAAGAGCGAAGGGGAACCTCGCTGGGCCACCCGTCGCCCAACGGGCTGGTAGGATAAGCGGAGGCGAGTGGTTGCCCCGCCAGTCGATGTAGAATCGCGCGCTCTCAGCCAAGCTGAGGCGGGGGAAAGGTTGGCACGAGAACTGAAGCATTTGTACAGTTCGGGAGTGCTCAGTGCAAAGGCGTTTTCGGAGCTATGTTTTTATTCCAGCGCCGCTTGCGCAGTTGGGGAGTGCAAAGATTGGGGCATGGAGCCTCGGGCCTCTGGTAGCACTGGCCGTTATCAGAAACATATTGAGGCGACCCTTGGTGCCAAAGGATTGCGAAACGTTCCCCCCGTGCCGTTCGGCATCCCCATGCAGTCCAAGGCCAAGGGAAGACGGACCGTTCAAAACATGTTAATCAGGCCACTTCACCAACTGTTGCATCATGAAGTCACGAAAACACCACTTGCTAAGTTGGAGATGCAAGACTCGTTCAAATCTCGTGAATGGCCCAGGGTATATCGAGAGCACAGGGCTTATCTGGATTCGGATCCTGGTGAGCTAGTCGTGCCCGTCGCTGTATTTGTGGACTCCGCGCAGTGCGGGGGCGCGGCGGGGGCGGGGCGGCAGCGGTCTATCGTGACGGTTTCCCTGATCAACCTCATTACTGGGGTCCGCCACATTGGCTTAGACTTCAGAAAGCACCTCCTGTGCAAGTGCGGGTGTAAGGGGTATTGTAGTTACCATCGGCTGTTCACCGTGCTCAGGTGGAGCATCGATGCCTTAGAGTCTGGGCGGTTCCCTGCGGAGCCATGGGATGGAGGGTGCTGGCCGTCTGGGTGGGAGCGGTGCGCTGGCGTGGCCGACACATATATGGGGTTCAAAGCTGCGTTGATCTACTTGATGGCCGACTGGGAAGGTATCACTCAACAATTTTGCGTCCCGTCTTGGAATCATAAGACACATCCGTGTCCGCTGTGTTCGGCATCAAGTGGTACGATGTATGCCTTCATGACCCCATGTTTCCTTTTTTGACCGCAATGTATGATGATATCGGTGGCGATGGGGATGCATGGCGGAGGGTGTGATGAGGCGGAGGAAGCGGATGATGGCAAGGAGGACGAGGAGGAGGAATATGAGGAGGAGGAAGATGAGGGAGTACAGACGGATGATGGTGAGGATGAGCAGGGAGGACGCAGCAGGGCGAGGGGACGCGAGAGGGGAGGGGGAGAGGGGATGAGTGGTGCAGTGTGCGAGGGAAGCACACAGCATGTGGTGAGAGCGAGGGCCTGGGGAGAGAACCCCAAAAAGCAAGCCAGCCCGTATCAAATAATATCCAGGTTCTTGGGGGCCCTTGAGTTGCCGTGGGTTGACCACGGGCCTGATGCGCACATGGTTGCCGCAGGGTCGGCCGAAGTGGTCGTGCACGTCGACGCAGAGGAAGAGCGCTCAAAACTGGTTGAGGCAGCAGGGTTCTTTTTCAACAAGCGGAAAAAGGCAGGCAGGGGCCTGCAAGTTTCGTTCGATGTTGATGCCCTGAACCCGAGAAGTATGCCCCTCAGAAAAGATGACGAACTCCACCCCCAACCCGCGTTGCCAGATGTTTACGATTACGCTGTATTTGCTGTCCCGTGTGTTCTTCGGTTTTGGCGCCGTCAATCTTCATCCCTTACGAACCATCGGCATCCGTTGCTTTCGGGGTCTGGCGGTGTAAACCTTGTAGATAACTATGCTGTGGATTTCATGCACACGGTGGCTTTGGGCGTGTGCGCCAGCGTCGTTTGCGCCGTAATCTGGGCAGTTCTAGAGTGTAAGGAGGTTGGGCAGAAAAATGCACCAAATGATGTGCGACATCAAGCTGGCATCTCAATGCTGTCAACGCTGCTCTCTAGTTTCTATGAGTCCAGACGCAAGGCTGGTTGCCCACTCAGCGAGGTGCCCCAACTGTCGGAAACCATGTTCGGGTCGCCCCAAAACTTTAAGTTTGGTGCCAAGGCCGCGCAATTTATGGGGTTGTTTGCCTTCTGTGTCGATTGCGTGCTCCCAAAGTTCTCACACTTGTTGAAGGGGGGCGAGTCCCTCACGGCCTGTGCGGGGGCACTTAAGGAGGGGCTTGATTTGTTGGGGCAGTTATCCGACGTTCCATCTGATGATGAGTGCGACGAACTGGACAGGAAGTGCGCGCGTCATTTAACCTTGGTAGAGAGTGCTGGGATACCTCTGAGGCCAAAACATCACTTACTGTGGCACTTATCCAGCAGGACTGCGAGGGCACATAAACGGGGGGACTCGGGACCAATGCATGTAGCGATGCGATCGAGAGCGGAGGGGGCGGCCTGGAGCTCGTAGTTCAGCGTCAACGCGGGCTCCTGGAGCTCGTAATCCAGCGTCAGCGCGGGCTATCACCTTGCGCGGGGGTCAGGCGTCAGGGCCGAGACTAGCGGATCGAACATCAGCAGAACAAGGGGAACTACAATGAGGAAACAACTGGGGGGTCGAATGTGCGTCCGGAATCGGTGAGCCATCGGTGAGCCATCGGTGAGCCATCGGTGAGCCATCGGTGAGCCATCGGTGAGCCATCGGTGAGCCGTCGGTGAGCCATCGGTGAGCCATCGGTGAGCCATCGGTGAGCCTGGTATCCGATGGGTCACCGACGGCTGCGCCGTCGGTGAGCCGTTGGCATCTGGTGGCTCAATGACGGCTCGTCGGTGGCTCGCACCTGCTGCTGCTGAGGCCCCCTCTGCACTCGTGCCACCGCTGCATGCTTGTTCCCTCAACCCTATACTGTACCTATCCCCCCTCGAAGCAAGCTCTGGCGTCACACTGTCTGCCATCACCCCCATCTCCTCAGTGCCCGTTCCTCCAACCGCCCGCCCCCCTCATCAGTTCTGGTGGGCGGTCTGGAGGAAAGGGCGGTGATGGGGATAGTAGTGAGGGCAGACAGTGTGCGACGAAACGGTCGGTCGTGCCATATGGAGGGGGAGTTCATTTATGCATGTCTCCTCCCCCGTTCGTCGTCGTCAATATCGTCGTCAGGATTCGGTGGTTTGGTCACCCACGGCTATACGCAACGTGGCGTGACGAATCCCTCAACTCGTTGCTAGCCAATTTGGCTGAGGCCGTCCACCCCGCGAATTTCGAGAGCGGCATTTTTGTTCGTATTGACATCCAGGCGCAGCAAGGATCTGGCGTCCATAAGCATATCATATGATGGTGTCCCGCATGTTCGCTGGCCTCCTGGTGCTCTGCCTGGAGCAGTGCGTGTCAGCTGCTGTTCCAAAGTGGGTCATCGACGTTTCCGTGGGCTGGGAGGGCGGCTCCTACTTTGACATGTTACAGTTCTGCATCGTCCGTGCCTCGCCCCTGCTACGCTCAGGCCCGTCGGGGAACCATTCGCAGCCAGAGGGGGGGCATGGGCACCTCGTGCCCAATGTGCTTTCGCCGGGCGGCCACTTCTCAGGGCACTGCGGCATGAGTGTTGGGGGAGGGCGGGGTGGGCCAGATAGAGCGCGCATGTCACAGGTGTCATCATGCGGGACATCGAGTTCTTGCACGCATTCTGCGGGGCGGATTCGCCAGGGAGGTACACGCGTGCACGGGGCCGATCGGTTGCCACGTTTGATGTGGCCAATGACGCCTCAGAGGACATCATGACATGTGCTGGCATGCTGTGGCTCACGATATTGTGCTACCGCTTGGTGCGAGGAGGGGCTGCCCACTTCGGAGTTGAATGCAAATCGTTCTCATGGATTAGCCGTTTTACCAGTGGGCGGTCCGATGTTGATATAATGGGGCACGACCACATGCATAGCGTCAGCGTAGGCAACACAATGGCCATGTACGTGAGCGCCTTGTGCACATATCTTCACGCACGCAGAGTTTTTTTTAGCATTGAGCAGCCGTCGACATCGTGTTTTAAGCGAATGCCTGCAATCGTGTGCATGCAGGCTCGCACGAGGTACGTTCAGTTCTGCACCTGGTTGGGGTCATTCGGGTGCGATTTTGTGCTAGCCAAGTGCGTTCACATGTATTCACCACGCTTTGCGTCCGCACACTCTGCCTCGTCACTCCCCCCCGTATTCCCGCGTTCCACTCACACCGCCCCGCCATCCTCATGACCAGCATTTCCTACCTCTGTCATCGCACAGCCCTCAACTCCTCCGCCCTCCATCCGCCGAGATAGTATTATCGGCTGCGCCCGTCCGACCCACTCTCTTCCATCGCCCCTCTGCGCACCCCACCCTCTCGATATCATTCGCACGTCCACCCCGCATCGTCACTCTCATTTGGGGCGGGTGCTCCTTCGGGCACGCCTGCGGATACGAATATCCCGATTGCAGTGGCGACCCTGCATCTGAAGCGGAGGAAGCCCCACCATGCCCGTCCCAAGCGCGCTAAGGAACGCCAGGGAAACGCGTGGGTCGTGCACAAGGGATGGGTTGAGGGTCGGCGGGGGCTGACAGCCTCTGGAGTCTACCCCGATCAATTCGGCAAAGCCATGGCTGACATGGTAGAGAGCTTGCTGGCACAGCGTCTTCCGTAGTTGGCGGCGGGCTCCAGGGTCCAACGCGTGGCGCGCTAGCCCCGCCCCTCCATGATCGGTCGCATCGCACGATCCCCCCTCCCCCTATGATGGTATTACTCCTCTGACCCCCCCTAATCGTTCGAAATCATCGGGTAGCTCATGTATCCGAGCTGCATCGGTGAGCTATCGGTGAGTCATCGGTGAGCTATCGGTGAGTCATCGGTGAGCTATCGGTGAGCTATCGGTGAGCTATCGGTGATCAATCTAGCCCGCACTTGGACCCGCCGGGCTCTGGTTGCGAGCGCATTTGCGAGGCGGCGCGCGCGGCAGGGGGGGATCGCCTGGGCGTGCACGCGCCCGATGTCGACGCAGCCCTCGACCGACGGCCGCGCGCGGGCAAGCCACGCGTGGCGCGCGGAGGCATGTTGAGCCCGAGTGCCCCGTCTGTGAGGCCGAACTGCAGGGCGGGGACATGATGCGATGCCGAACGGAGTAAGACTAATGTGATGATGAAGATGATGGCGATGAGGATGATGGGGGGGATGAGGGCGAGGATGTGGGGGATGTGGAGGAGGCGGAGAGGAGCGAGGGGAGGAGGGCGAGGAATGGTTATACGGATAGGCGAACGATATTGAACATTAAGAGGGCACATGCGGATGGCTTGTAAGAGGATGGTGAACCCCCTTCGGTTCTCTCGGGCCATGATCCCCTCGGGCATCGGGTGATTCTTGGGCAACTCTCGGGGGCCCTGACATTGTCCAACATGGGTTCAGGGATAACTAGAGGCGTTCTGGAATGGGGCCCCTGCCTCGGGATCCTCGCAGGCCCCCGCTCACATAATGCCCATTCCTTATCCATTCCCCCGCATCATCTCGCCTATCCATGGCACAGTTTTTTTCTCGAGAGAGGGGTGTGCTGGCTCTGGTGTAGAGCCGAGATGGACCTCGACATCGACTCACAATCGATCTCCTCGGAGGTCTTCGACCTCGATGACCGCATGGAGGTGCAGCTAGACACGGCAGAGGAGGAGGCTCGCATCCGCCGAAGTGCGAACGTGGAGCGGCTTCGCCTTCGAGAGGCTGCCTCTGCTTTTGATTCCCATCTCGAGCCTCGTTCTCCTCCTCCTCCTCCTCCTCCTCCTCCTCCTCCCCTACTCCCCTCCTCGTCCTCCTCCTCATCCTCCGCCTCCTCCTCCTCCTCATCCGCATGTTCCGTTCACCATCGTCATCGTCTTCGGTTGCTTTTCCTTCGCCTCTTCGTCCTCATCCTCCCTGCTCTCCCCTCTGATCCCCTCATTCCGCGTCAGACTCGTCAGGCGTCATGGGCAGAGACGTGTGCGGTTCGCATGCTCGCGAACACGTGCAAAGCCGCAGCCCAGTCGAACCTGGACCTCATCGTAATTAAACAGCTTCGGAAGGCAGGGGCATTCGGAAACCCGCGATCGCGGGCGCCAGCGTTATCCCCCCTCTCGCCTCACCGCCCCGCCCCAGGTAGCATCCTCCGAGAAGGGGTGGGGGCTGATAGGAAGGGTGGGGGGCGAGGGGGGGATGGCGCTCGCGTCCGTCATCGCGGGTTTCTGAATCAGGGGTACCTGCAGCGGGCGCTGATATTGCCGAGCCGTGAGGTGTGTTGGCCGACAGGTAGCCTTTCTGTCTATTGGTTGCACCACATAGGATATTGCGTTTTCCCGCAGCTCGATCCCACATGGTGGGAGACACTCTTCCCCGTGGGCCACGCGATCATATATGATGAGCTCGATGCCATGCTCGATTAGGTAGGAGGGGTAGGGACTCGCAAACGGTGAGGGGAAAATGGGGGGAGATGGAAGGGAACGGATAACTGAGTGACGGAACGTAGGGGGGGAGGTAGGAGACATGATGGGGGATCGAGCACGCTGACGGCGCGTGATGGGAGCGACCCGAGATCGAGAGCGCCGACGGAGCGCCATCAATCTCAATGTCTGTCCTGCCCGACCCCCGCTCTCCGCGCCCCCCTACCGTTTTTTTCGCATGTCCCTCCCCCGATCCCGAAACAGAAAGTTCTTCGAAAGTTAAGAACTTTCTTGGGCCCTCTTATCGGGTCGGCGTGGGCCCGATTGGGCCTATTCTCGGCCCCTTTTAGGGGCCGTCCTCTCTCGGTGCTGGGGGCCGTCACCGCCTTTCCCACCTCCCCCTCTCCTCCGCCGCCGCCGTCGCCATTCTGGGTTGCGCCACCGCGGTGGCGTGCGCCGAAAGCCGAGGGGGCCGAGATGGGCCTCCAGAGGCCCAGGTCGAAGACCACACCGACGACGACGACGACGGCGGCGGCGGCGGCGCCTCCTTCGAAGGTCACGGCGACGCCGGCGGCGACGACGACGGCGACGACGACGACGGCGGCGACGACGACGGCTACGGCGACGACGACGACGACGACGACGAGCACGACTGACGACTGCGACGGCTGACGGCGACGACGACCGACGCCCGACGACGCCGAGGAATGACGACGACGACCGACGACCCGACGACGACGACGACGACGACGACCACGACGACGAGGACGACAATGGCGGCGGCAGCGACGACGACGACCATCGACCAATCGTGGCGGCGACGGCGCCGTCGCCAAGTGGTCTCGTGCGTGCACGCGGCACAGACCAGTGCCCGTGGGCAGCGGCGCCCTGCACGAGGCTGATGAGGCAGAGGAGGGGGGCGAGGGGGGGAGGAGGAGGAAAAAGAGGAGGAGGAGGAGGAGGAGGAGGAGGAGGAGGAGGAGGAGGAGGAGGAGGAGGAGGAGGAGGAGGAGGAGGAGGAGGAGGAGGAGGAGGAGGAGGAGGAGGAGGAGGGAGGAGGAGGAGGGAGGAGGAGGAGGAGGGGAGGAGGAGGAGGAGGAGGAGGAGGAGGAGGAGGAGGAGGAGGAGGAGGGAGGAGGGGGAAGAGGAGGAGGAGGCGGAGGAGGAGGAGGAGGAGGAGGTGGAGGAGGAAGAGGAGGAGGAGGAGGAGGAGGAGGAGGAGGAGGAGGAGGAGGAGAAGAAGAAGAAAAAGAAAAACACCGAGCAGGACACGAAAATGGAAAGCGGGAGGAGGCAGTGAGCGAGCCCGTTGCCATTTTGGCTCAATCACCCTGTATCAATCTAGCTTGCTCAAGCGACGCGGACGCGCGCGCGAACGCGCGGTATGATTGCGCGAGTGTAAGCTGGATGTTTCGGCGGACGCGCCCAAACATTCAGCCCGATGGAATGCATGTGCACATTTGCGCGCGTGTCCTCTCCTTTTTCATGTTTTAGTTGATGGTATTGATGACGCCACTTCCTAGCCTAGAACGTCACTTGCTAGAGGCCTCTGCTCTAGCAATTACTTCTTGTGCTAACACTTCGAGCGTTAGCCTAGCAAGTCAGCATCCTCTGGGGTGGTAGGGACCGGGAGTCGTTTGCTGGCGGTGCGTGGGGGGGGGGGTCGAACCGGTAGTGACGCCCCTCCGGTTTTCGAGGGGGGGGGGGGGTTCCAACCGGTAGTGACCCCCCCCGGTTTTCCGGATCCGGAGGGGGGGGGGGGAGGGGTTCGAACCGGTAGTGACCCCCCCCGGCTTTCGAGGGGGAGGGGGGGGGGAGGGGTTAGGGGAGGGGGAGGTTTTGCCGGGGGGAAGGGGGGGGGGGTGGGGGGGGTTCCAGCAGGGGGGGGGGATTTTTGGAGGGGGGGGGGGGAGACCCCCGGGCTCCGGAGGAAAAGGTTGGCAATTTTCCACACTAAAGCGGCGGTGGATCACGCTCTCTCATCCCGGACGCGCAGTCAGGGTGGTAGTACAGTTTGTGCGCGAGGGTGGTGCTGAAGGCCCGGAGGTCTCCCCGCCGCATCGGCCCCTTGCACGACTCCACGTGGCAGTAGCAGGTCCGGCGGTTGGCGAGCACGTCGACGCCCCAGCTGGTGACCCGGAGTTCCCTGGCTGCTGGCCGCGGCCCCGGGTGTGGCGCCGGTGGCGGCGGCCCCGCGTCTGGAAAGGCTGGTCGCCACCACGCCGTCCCTACCGTGGCGGCCGCCCAAGCTGTCCCAGCGCCTGTGCCCCAACCGGGGATTCCTGCAAAGGCCACGCCAGCGCTAGCAAGCCTGCACCATCGCACCTGGACGCGCACGTCACATGCGTAAGCCGCGAGAGCGACGATCCCGACAGGCGCGCGCCAGCTCCCAAGGAGGACGGCTTGCACGGCCATCCACGGCACGGCATCGCCCGAGACCAAGGCGCAGAGCTGCAGCGCGGTGCCGTGCTCGCCGTAAGGGGGGTGTGCCAGGCAGACGAAGACAGCGGGGGCCCAAGAGCCTGGCCGCTCGATGACGAACAAAAGACTCCTGATAAGAAAGTTGCACTGCAGGCTGGTGAAGACGAAAACGATGTCCAGACCAAAACCCATGCATGGGCCCAACGAGATCAGGAGAGGGGCCACTGCTGGGCGCGGCGACGGCCCTTTCGCCCCCTGAGATTGGGCCCCACTCGCAGACGCGGCGCAGGACCGCCTGTGGTGCAAGTAGAATAGCTCCGCACTGCTTGTGCGCGTGCCTGGGGGCCCTGCCTCGAGCGCGATCGCCCTGGGCGGCTTGCACCACCTCCACGGGCTGCTGCTGCTCTCTGTCGTGCTGCTCCGTGTCGTTCTGCCCTCTGCCGTGCTGCTGGGACCACTCGCGGATGTCAACGTCCAAGGGCTGCTGCTTTGTGTCGTGCTGCTCCGGGTCGTGCTGCTCTCTGCCGATGTTCTGGGACCACTCGCGGATGTCAACGCCCAAGGGCTGCTGCTCTCTGTCGTGCTGCTCCGGGTCGTGCTGCTCTCTGCCGATGTTCTGGGACCACTCGCGGATGTCAACGTCCAAGGGTTGCTGCTCTCTGTCGTGCTGCTCCCGGTCGTGCTGCTCGATGCCGTCATGCTGGGACCACATGCGGATGTCAACGTCCAAAGGCTGCTCCTCTCCGTCGTGCTGCTCCGGGTCGTGCTGCCCTCTGCCGTGCTGCTGGGGCCACTCGCGGATGTCAACGTCCAAGGGCTGCTGCTTTGTGTCGTGCTGCTCCGGGTCGTGCCGTTCTCTGCCGATGTTCTGGGACCACTCGCGGATGTCAACGTCCAAGGGGTGCTGCTCTCTGTCGCGCTGGTCAGGGTCGTGCTGCTCGCTGCCGTGCTGCTGGGACTACTCGCGGATGTCGACGTCCAAGGGCTGCTGCTCGCTGTCGCGCTGCTCCGGGTCGTGCTGCTCTCTGCCGATGTTCTGGGACCGCTCGCGGATGTCAACGTCCAAGGGCTGCTGCTCTCTGTCGCGCTGGTCCGGGTCGTGCTGCTCTCTGCCGTGCTGCTGGGACCACTCGCGGATGTCAACGTCCAAGGGCTGCTGCTCTCTTTCGTGGTGCTCCGGGTCGTGCTGCTCTCTGCCGATGTTCTGGGACCACTCGCGGATGTCAACGTCCAAGGGCTGCTGCTCGCTGTCGCGCTGCTCCGGGTCGTGCTGCTCTCTGTCGTGCTGCTCCGGGTCGTGCTGCCCTTTGCCGTGCTGCTGGGACCACTCGCGGATGTCGACGTCCAAGGGCTGCTGCTCTCCGTCGTGTTGCTCCGGGTCGTGCCACTCTCTGCCCTGCTGCTGGGACCGCTCGCGGATGTCAACGTCCAAGGGCTGCTGCTCTCTGTCGGGCTGCTCCGGATCGTGTCGCTCTCTGCCGTGCTGCTGGAACCCCTCGCGGATGTCAACGTCCAAGGGCTGCTGCTCTTTGTCGCGCTAGTCCGGATCGTGCTGCTCTCTGCCGTGCTGCTGGGACCACTCACGGATGTCGACGTCCAAAGGCTGCTCCTCTCTGTCGCGCTGCTCTGGGTCGTGCTGCTCTCTGCCGATGTTCTGGGACCACTCGCGGATGTCAACGTCCAAGGGGTGCTGCTCTCTGTCGCGCTGGTCCGGGTCGTGCTGCTCTCTGCCGTGCTGCTGGGACCACTTGCGGATGTCGACGTCCAAGGGCTGCTGCTCGCTGTCGCGCTGCTCCGGGTCGTGCTGCTCTCTGCCGTGCTGCTGGGACCGCTCGCGGATGTCAGCGTCCAAGGGCTGCTGCTCTCTGTCGTACTACTCCGGATCGAGTCGCTCGCTGCCGTGCTGCTGGGACCACTCGCGGATGTCAACGTCCAAGGGTTGCTGCTCTCTGTCGTGCTGCTGGGGCCACTTGCGGATGTCAACGTCCAAAGGCTGCTCCTCTCCGTCGCGCTGGTCCGGGTCGTGCTGCTCTCTGCCGTGCTGCTGGGGCCATTCGCGGATGTCAACGTCCAAGGGCTGTTGTTCTCTGTCGTGCTGCTCTCTGCCGTGCCACTGGGACCACTCGCGGATGTCAACGTCCAAGGGCTGCTGCTCTCTGCCGTGCTGCTGGGACCCCTCGCGGATGTCAACTTCCAAGGGCTGCTGCCCTCTGTCGTGCTGCTCTCTGCCGTGCAGCTAAGCCCCTCGCGGATGTCGACGTCCCCGGGCTGCTGCTCCTTGTCGCGCTGCTCCGCGTCGGGCTGCTCTCTGACGTGCTGCTGGGACCCCTCGCGGATGTCAACGTCCTAGTGGTCGGCGGTACTGCTGTCGTGGAGCTCACCGTAAAGATGGCCATCGACGTCGCACTGCTCGAGCTGGCCCTCGCCGACGTCGCCGTGCTCGTGCCCGTGCCCGTACCGGCCGTGACAGTGCTGCCCGTGGTCACGTTGCGGCTCGTCTGCGACGCACTGCCAGTCACCGCAGCGCTGGAAGTACCCGTGGTCGATGATGCTGTCGTCGTGGAGCTCGCCCTGCCTACCTCGTGACTCCGATGGGGTGGGGAGGAGGAGGGGGGGGAGGGGAATGAGGAGGGTGAGGGAGACAGGGATGAGGAGCGGGAGGAGGAAAAGGTGGAGGAGGAGGAGGAGGAGGGGGAGGTGGAGGAGGAGGAGGAAGGGGATGTGACCGCGCTGCTTGTCCCATTTGTGGAAGTCCCGCTGCTCGAACTGGTACTCGCCGTCCTCGCCGCGTTCATGCTGGTGCCCGTACCGGTCGTGACCGTGCTGCTCGAGGTCACGCTGCCGCTCGTCTGTGACGCACTGCTAATCACCGAAGCGCTGGAAGTCCCTGTGGTCGACGATGCTGTAATCGTGGGGCTCGCCGTGGAGTTGGCCGTGGGCGTCGCACTGCCCGAGCTGGTACTCGCCGTCGTCGTCGTACCTGCCTGCCGACTCCGATGGGCGAGGGAGGAGGAGGAGGAGGAGGAGGAGGAGGAGGAGGAGGAGGAGGAGAAGGAGGAGGAGGAGGAGGAGGAGGGGAAGGAGGGGGACGGGGGCGAGAAAGAGGCGAAGGGGAAGGGCCAGAAGGAAGGGGAGGGGGAGCAAGAGGCGGAGAAGGACCAGGACATGCTGCTGGGCCCACTCGCGGATGTCCCCGTCCAAAAGCTGCTACTCCCTGTAGAGCTGCTCCAGATCGCGCTGCTCTCTGCCGCGCTGCTGGGACCACTCGCGGACGTCAACGTCCAAGGGCTGCTGCTCTCTGTCGTGCTGCTCCGGGTCGTTCTGCTCTCTGCCGATGTTTTGGGACCACTCGCGGATGTCAACGTCCAAGGGTTGCTGCTCTCTGTCGTGCTGCTCCGGGTCGTGCTGCTCTCTGCCGTGCTGCTGGGACCGCTCGCGGATGTCAACGTCCAAGGGCTGCTGCTCTCTGTCGTGCTGCTCCGGGTCGCGCTGCTCTCTGCCATAGTGCTGGGACCACTAGCGGATGTCCACGTCCAAGGGCTGCTGCTCTCTGTCGTGCTGCTCCGGGTCGTGCTGCTCTCTGCCGTGCTGCTGGGACCACTCGCGGATGTCGACGCACAAGGGCTGCAGCTTTCTGTCGTGCTGCTCCAGGTCGTGCCGCTCTCTGCCGTGCTGCTGGGACCACTTGCGAATGTCAACTTCCACGGGCTGCTGCTGCTTTCTGTCGTGTTGTTCCGGGTCGTTCTGCTCTCTGCCGTGCTGCTGGGATCCCTCAAGGATGTTAACGTCCAGGGGCTGCTGCTCTCTGTCGTGCTGCTCTGGGTCGTGCAGCTCTCTGCCGCGCTGCTGGGACCGCTCGCGGATGTCAAAGTCCAAGGGCTGCTGATCTCTGTCGTGCTGCTGCGGGTCGTGCCACTCCCTGCCGTGCTGCTAGGACCACTCGCGGATGTCAACGTCCGAGGGCTGCTGCTCTCTGTCGCGTTGGTCCGTGTCGTGTTGCTCTCTGCCGCGCTGCTGGGACCACTTGCGGATGTCAACGTCCAAGGGCTGCTGCTCTCTGTCGAGCTGCTCCGGGTCTTGCTGCTCTCTGCCGTGCTGCTGGGACCACTCTCGGATGTCAACGTCCAAGGGCTGCTGCCCTCTGTCGCGCTACTCGGGGTCGTGCTGCTCTCTGCCGAGCTGCTGGAACCACTCGCGGATGCCAACGTGCAAGGGCTGCTGCTCTCTGTCGTGTTGCTCCGGGTCGTGCTGCTCCCTGCCGAAATGCTGGGACCATTCGCGGATGTCACCGTCCAAGGGCTGCTGCTTTCTGTCTTTCTGCTCCGGGTCGTGCTGCTCTCTGCCGTGCTGCTGGGACCACTCGCGGATGTCAACGTCCAAAGGCTGCTGCTCTCTGTCGTGCTGCGCCGGATCGTGTCGCTCGCTGCCGTGCTGCTGGGACCATTCGCGGACGTCAACGTCCAAGGGCTGCTGCTTTCTGTCGTGCTGCTCCGGGTCGTGCTGCTCTCTGCCGTGCTGCTGGGACCACTCGCGGATGTCAACGCCCAAGGGCTGCTGCTCTCTGTCGCGCTGGTCCGGGTCGTGCTGCTCTCTGCCGTGCTGATGAGACCACTTGCGGATGTCAACGTCCAAGGGCTGCTGCTCTCCGTCGTGCTGCTCCGGGTCGTGCTGCTCTCTGCCGTGCTGCTGGGGCCACTCGCGGATGTCAACGTCCAAGGGCTGCTGCTCTCTGTCGTGCCGCCCTCTGCCGTGCCACAGGGACCACTCGCGGATGTCGACGTCCAGGGGCTGCTGCTTTGTGTCGTGCTGCTCTGGGTCGTGCAGCTCTCTGCCGCGCTGCTGGGACCGCTCGCGGATGTCAACGTCCAAGGGCTGCTGCTGCTATCTGTCGTGCTGCTCCGGGTCGTTCTGCTCTCTGCCGCGCTGCTGGGACCACTCGCGGATGTCAACGTCCAAGGGCTGCTGCTCTCTGTCGTGCTGCTCCGGGTCGTGTTGCTCTCTGCCGCGCTGCTGGGACCATTCGCGGATGCCAACGACCAAGGGCTGCTGCTCTCCGTCGTGCTGTTCCGGGTCGTGCTGCTCTCTGCCGTGCTGCTGGGACCGCTCGCGGATGTCAAGGTCCAAGGGCTGTTGCTTTCTGTCTTTCTGCTCCGGGTCGTGCTGCTCTCTGCCGAGCTGCTGGAACCACCAGCGGATGTCAACGTCCAAGGGCTGCTGCTCTCTGTCGTGCAGCTCCGGGTCGCGCTGATCTCTGCCATAGTGCTGGGACCACTCGCGGATGTCCACGTCCAAGGGCTGCTGCTCTCTGTCGTGCTGCTCCGGGTCGTGCTGCTCTCTGCCATGCTGCTGGGGCCACTCGCGGATGTCAACGTCCAAGGGCTGCTGCTCTCTGTCGTGTTGCTCCGGGTCGTGCTGCTCTCTGCCATGCTGCTGGGACCACTCGCGGATGTCAACGTCCCAGGGCTGCTCTCTGTCGTGTTGCTCCGGGTCGTGCTGCTCTCTGCCATGCTGTTGGGACCACTCGCGGATGTCAACGTCCAAGGGCTGCTGCTCTCTGTCGTGCTGCTCCGGGTCGTGCTGCTCTCTGCCGTGCTGCTGGGACCACTCTCGGATGTCAACGTCCAAAGGCTGCTGCTCTCTGTCGTGCTGCTTCGGGTCGTGCTGCTCTCTGCCGTGCTGTTGGGCCCACTCTCGGATGTCAACGTCCAAGGGCTGCTGCTCTCTGTCGTGCTGCTCGGGGTCGTGCTGCTCCCTGCAGCGCTGCTGGGACCGCTCGCGGATGCCAATGTCCAAGGGCTGCTGCTCCCTGTCGTGCTGCTCTGGGTCGTGCTGCTCTCTGCCGTGCTGCTGGGACCCCTCGCGGATGTCAACGTCCAAGGGCTGCTGCTCTCTGTCGTGCTGCTTCGGGTCGTGCTGCTCTCTGCCGTACTGCTGGGACCACTCTCGGATGTCAACGTCCAAGGGCTGCCGCTCTCTGTCGTGCTGCTCCGGGTCATGCTGCTCTCTGCCGTGCTGCTGGGACCGCTCGCGGATGTCAACGTCCAAGGGCTGCTGCTCTCTGTCGTGCTGCTTCGGGTCGTGCTGCTCTCTGCCGTACTGCTGGGTCCACTAGCGGATGTCCAACGTCCAAGGGCTGCTGCTCTCTGTCGTGCTGCTCCGGGTCGTGCTGCTCTCTGCCGTGTCGCTGGGACCACTCGCGGATGTCAGCGTCCAAGGGCTGCTGCTCTCTGCCGTGCTGCTCCGGGTCGTGTCGCTCGCTGCCGTGCTGCTGGGACCATTCGCGAATGTGAACGTCCACGGGCTGCTGCTGCTATCTGTCGTGCTGCTCCGGGTCGTGCTGCTCTCTGCCGTGCTGCTGGGACCACTCGCGGATGTCAACGTCCAAGGGCTGCTGCTCTCTGTCGTGCTGCTCCGGGTCGTGCTGCTCTCTGCCGCGCTGCTGGGACCACTCGCGGATGTCAACGTCCAAGGGCTGCTGCTCTCTGTCGTGCTGCTGCGGGTCGTGCCACTCCCTGCCGTGCTGCTGGGACCACTCGCGGATGTCAACGTCCAAGGGCTGCTTCTCTCTGTCGCGATGCTCCGGGTCGTGCTGCTCTCTGACGTGCTGCTGGGACCAGTCGCGGATGTCACCGTCCAAGGGTTGCTGCTCTCTGTCGTGTTGCTCTGGGTCGTGCTGCTCTCTGCCGTGCTGCTGGGACCACTCTCGGATGTCAACGTCCAAAGGCTGCTGCTCTCTGTCGTGCTGCTCGTGGTCGTGCTGCTCTCTGAAGTGCTGTCGGGCCCACTCTCGGATGTCAACGTCCAAGGGCTGTTACTCTCTGTCGTGCTGCTCGGGGTCGTGCTGCTCTCTGCAGCGCTGCTGGGACCGCTCGCGGATGCCAATGTCCAAGGGCTGCTGCTCCCTGTCGTGCTGCTCTGGGTCGTGCTGCTCTCTGCCGCGCTGCTGGGACCACTCGCGGATGTAAACATCCAAGGGCTGCTGCTCTCGGCCGTGCTGCTCCGGGTCGTGTCGCTCGCTGCCGTGCTGCTGGGACCACTCGCGGATGTCAACGTCCAAGGGCTGCTGTTCTCTGACGTGCTGCTCCGGGTCGTGCCGCTCTCTGCCGTGCCGCTGGGACCACTCGCGGATGTGAACGTCCAAGGGCTGCTGGTCTCTGTCGTGCTGCCCCGGGTCGTGCTGCTCTCTGCCGGTGTTCTGGGACCACTAGCGGATGTCAACGACCAAGGGCTGCTGCTCTCTGTCGCGCTGGTCCGAGTCGTGCTGCTCTCTGCCGTGCTGCTGGGACCACTTGTGGATGTCAACGTCCAAAGGCTGCTGCTCTCCGTCGTGCTGCTCCGGGTCGTGCTGCTCTCTGCCGTGCTGCTGGGACCACTCGCGGATGTCAACGTCCAAGGGCTGCTGCTCTCTGCCGTGCTGCTCCAGGTCGTGCTGCTCGTGCTGCTCTCTGCCGTGCCACTGGGAGCACTCGCGGATGTCAAAAACCAAGGGCTGTTCCTCTCTGTCGTGCTGCTTCAGGTCGTGCTGCTCTCCGCCGTGCCGCTGGGACCCCTCGCGGATATCGACGTCCAAGGGCTGCTGCTGCTATCTGTCGTGCTGCTCCGGGTCGTGCTGCTCTCTGCCGTGCTGCTGGGACCACTCGCGGATGTCACCGTCCAAAGGCTGCTGCTCTCCGTCGTGCTGCTCCGGGTCGTTGGGACCACTCGCGGATGTCAACGTCCAAGGGCTGCTGCTCTCTGTCGTGCTGCTCCGGGTCGTGCCGCTCTCTGCCGTGCTGCTGGGACCACTCGCGGATGTCAACGCCCAAGGGCTGCTGCTCTCTGTCGTGCTGCTCCGGGTCGTGCTGCTCTCTGCCGTGCTGCTGAGACCATTCGCGCATGTCAACGTCCAAAGGCTGCTGCTCTCTGTCGGGCTACTCCGGGTCGTGCTGCTCTCTGCCGTTGGGACCACTCTCGGAAGTCAACGTCCAAGGGCTGCTGCTACCTGTCGTGCTGCTCGGGGTCGTGCTGCTCTCTGCCGAGCTGCTGGGACCACTCGCGGATGTCAGCGTCCAAGGGCTGCTGCTCTCTGTCGTGTTGCTCCGGGTCGTCCTGCTCTCTGCCGTGCTGCTGGGACCACTCGCGGATGTCAACGCCCAAGGGCTGCTGCTCTCTGTCGTGATGCTCCGGGTCGTGCTGCTCTCTGCCGTGCTGCTGAGACCATTCGCGGATGTCAACGTCCAAGGGCTGCTGCTCTCTGTCGTGCTGCTCCGGGTCGTGCTGCTCTCTGCCGATGTTCTGGTACCATTCGGGGATGTCAACGCCCAAGGGCTGCTGTTCTCTGTCGTGCTGCTCCGGGTCGTGCTGCTCTCTGCCGTGCTGCTGGGACCACTCGCGGATGTCAACGTCCAAGGGCTGCTGCTCTCTGTCGTGCTGCTCCGGGTCGTGCTGCTCTCTGCCGCGCTGCTTGGACCACTCGCGGATGTCAACGTCCAAGGGTTGCTGCCCTCTGTCGCGCTGGTCCGGGTCTTGCTGCTCTCTGCCGTGCTGCTGGGACCACTTGCGGATGTCAACGTCCACAGGCTGCTCCTCTCCGTCGAGCTGCTCCGGGTCGTGCTGCTCTCTGACGTGCTGCTGGGACCACTCGCGGATGTCAACGTCCAAGGGCTGCTGCTCTCTGTCGTGCTGCTCTCTGCCGTGCCACTGGGACCACTCGCGGATGTCGACGTCCAAGGGTTGCTGCTTAGTGTCGTGCTGCTCCGGGTCGTGCCGCTCTCTGCCGTGCTGCTGGGACCGCTCGCGGATGTCAGCGTCCAAGGGCTGCTGCTGCTGCTCTCTGTCGTGCTGCTCCGGGTCATCCTGCTCTCTGCCGTGCTGCTGGGACCACTCGCGGATGTCAGCGTCCAAGGGCTGCTGCTCTTTGTCGTGCTGCTCCGGGTCGTGCTGCTCTCTGCCGCGCTGCTGGGACCACTCGCGGATGCCAACGTCCAAGGGCTGCTGCTGCTCTCTGTCGTGCTGTTCCGGGTCGTGCTGCTCTCCGCCGTGCTGCTGGGACCATTTGCGGATGTCAACGTCCAAGGGCTGCTGCTCTCTGTCGTGCTGCTCCGGGTCGTGTTGCTGCTCTCTGCCGTGCTGCTGGGACCACTCGCGGATGTCAGCGTCCAAGGGCTGCTGCTCTCTGTCGTGTTGCTCCGGGTCGTGCTGCTCTCTGCCGTGCTGCTGGGACCACTCGCGGATGTCAACGTCCAAGGGCTGCTGCTCTCTGTCGCGATGCTCCGGGTCGTGCTGCTCTCTGACGTGCTGCTGGGACCAGTCGCGGATGTCAACGTCCAAGGGCTGCTGCTCTCTGCCGTTTTGCTCCGGGTCGTGCTGCTCTCTGCCGTGCTGCTGGGACCACTCGCGGATGTCAACGTCCAAGGGCTGCTGCTCTCTGTCGTGCTGCTCAGGGGCGTGCTGCTCTCTGCCGCGCTGCTTGGACCATTCGCGGATGTCAACGCCCAAAGGCTGCTGCTCTCTGTCGTGTTGCTCCGGGTCGTGCCGCTCTCTGCCGTGCTGCTGGTACCACTCGGGGATGTCAACGCCCAAGGGCTGCTGCTCCCTGTCGCGTTGCTCCTGGTCGTGCTGCCGTCAGCCGCGCTGCTGGGAACACTCGCGGATGTCAACGCCCAAGGGCTGCTGCTCTCTGTCGTGTTGTTCCGGGACGTGCTGCTCTCTGCCGTGCTGCTGGGACCACTCGCGGATGTCGACGTCCACGGGTTGTTGCTCTCTGTCGTGCTGCTCCGGGTCGTGTCGCTCTGCGCCGTGGTGTTGGGACCACGCGCGGATGTGAACGTCCAAGGGCTGCTGCTCTCTGTCGTGCTGCTCCGGGTCGTGCTGCCCTCTGCCGTGGTGCTGGGACCACTCGCGGATGTGAACGTCCAAGGGCTGCTGCTCTCTGTCGTGCTGCTCCAGGTCGCTCTGCGAGGGCAGGTCGTCGGACTTCTGGTGGCCGTCATGGGCGCCCTGCTGATGTCCGTCGTGGTTGTCGTCGGCGGGGGTCGGGGGCAGGGCGTGGGGGGAGGAGAGTGCGGGAGGGGACTGAAAAGGGAGGGCCGGCCGCCCTTAATTCGGGAATGGGCACCTGAATTGCGGAATTTGCACACGCCGCCTCTAATTCAGAGTATCGAATTATATAATTAATTGACACTAATTGGGCCGGCTCGCCCCACTTGCGGACACTGTTGAAGCCCATCTTGCAGTAGTACTGGTTCTTTGCCTCGAAGCTGGTCACCGACGGGGTCGTTCGGATGGCATCGCACTCCACCTCCTCGAACTCGACGTCGAACTCGCCCGTGGTACCACCCGTGATCGCCTCGGACGCCTCGGGGAAGCAGTCGAAGCGGCCCGTGCCGTTGGTGCCGCCCGTGCTGACCGTCACGATGGCCTCGGACGCCGCGCCCTGCCCGGTCGAGTCGCCGTTCACTCTCTCGTCGCTGGTGGCCCTGGCCATGTAGCAGGCGCCGCAGGCCGCGCCGTTCGCGTGCGCCGGGGAGTCCTGGCCGACGGAGCCGTGCATACCCTGCTGGAGGTACGGGGCGAGCATCGGGTCGGTCGTGTTGCCGATGGGGTCCCGCATGAACTCGCACGGGCCGTCCATGTCCATTGGCGTGACGCGCGCGGACAGCCACGTCGCGAGCATGCCCTGGACCGCGGCGCTGGACGCCCGGGCCACGAGGGCGGGGCCGCCGGCCGCGGCAGGGGCGGCGCTGCGGCGCATGGCGGAGGGGTGGCCTCCTCCTCCTCCTCCTCCTCCTCCTCCTCCTCCTCCTCCATGCTCCTCCTGCTCCTCCTCCTCCTCCTCGTCGTCGTCGTCGTCCTCCTCCTCCTCCTCCTCCTCCATGCTCCTCCTCCTCCTGCTCCATGCTCCTCCTCCTCCTCCTCCTCCTCCATGTTCCTCCTCCTCCTCCTCCTCCCCTTCTTCTTCTCTGCACTGCAGCGTCGTCGCCTTGCACGCGCCAGCCACTCGACAATTACCTTATTTAACACAAGCCAGAACAGCGGGGTTTGGGGGTTGATTTTCAACAAAGTTGGGGGCCAAGCCGAATATTGAACCGCCACAAGGAAAAGGGGTCCCGACAGAAAGAGGCCCCACGGTCCGTGTCTTTTTTTTGCCCTCAAGGGATCTCTCCCCGAGACGCAGGACCGCCTGAACATTTCTCAGCATGAAAAGCCGCTCCCGTTGAGGAAGGCCCGCGGTCCAGGACCCGTTGCTTTCGGGACTCCTTGCCTATCGTGGCAACAGTTTCGGAGGATGTGGAGGAGAAGCAGGATGAGGAGGAGGAGGAGGACGACGAGGGGGACACAATATGGGAAAGGAGGGGACCCTTGCGATTTGAAGATGGAGTGGGAACGAGGGTGGGAGCACGACGAGGAGTAGACGAGGGGGGAGGGACGACGAAGTGGAGGCAGCGGCGGACGAGGACAGGGAAGGATGAGGGGTAGGACGACGAGGAGGTGCAAAGAGGAGGAGATGGGGGAGGGCCCTGCAATGCGGAGGAGGATCATATGAGATACGACGCCACCAGCGGCCGTGGCGATGGCTGTCCCATCATCGCACCGTGGCGGCCGGCAGGCGGACGCCGACTCGGGCAGGGCAGTCTGCCCACCCACTGCCGGCGGCGGCCGCGACCCACGAGGCGTGGGAACGCTGGGCCACGCTCGCGTATCATGATCTCTTCCGATCGGAGCTTGCGGCTGCCTCGCTCTGCCGGCTGGGCTTGATGAAAACAGTTATGCGGACGATTGCTGAGAGAATCGGCCGCGAACGATCGCGCCAGATGCCAAGCGGGATGCCCCCCGAGCAGCGGGGTTTCGTGGGAAGGCGCTCGATATTGGCTAATGTCGTCGTTGTGAGCGAGGCAATGCAAGCCACGGCATTCACCGCGGAGGACGGGGCCGCGGTCTTCTTTGACTTCACGGCGGCCGTCCCGACCGTCGGCCAGGAATTATTGTTCGACGTACTCGGGGAGTCGGGCATGCCCCAGCGGGTGCTCTGCTGCCTGCCTTCCCTGTACTTCGCAACCAGTGCCAGTTGCAGTTCCCTGCTATCTTGCTCGCAACCAGTGCCAGCTTGCAGTTGGCGGCGGAGTGCACGAAGGCTTCCCTGTGACGGCTGTGATACGCCAAGGGTGTTTTCTTTCCTTGCTACTGTTCGCGGCGGCCGCCGACCCGCTGCCCCGCCGACTCGGCCGGGCGTTCCCGAGCGTGGCCCGCCGGGCTTACGCAGACGACCTCGCGCTCGCGGTGGCAGACGGCCCCGCTGCAGTCCGCCTCCTGGGGCCGATGTTTGCCGAGTGTGCCGTCATATCTGGGCTCCGCCTGAAGCAGGGGAAGACTGTTTAGCGTTCCGCTTGGGAGGCCTGGCCGCGGCGCGCCCGGACATGCTCTCCCACGCGCCGTCCTGGGGCGGCTTGAGGCTTGCGCGCTGCGCCAAATACTTCCTGGTTTCTTGATAGGGCTAGGTCGCGGGGGGCAAGGATGGATTCCGGCCTGCGACAGGTTCTTGCAGCGAGCGCGGGCACGGGGGCGGGCCGGCGGCGGCATGCGCCCCAGCACCGTCGCTTACAGGGTCTACATTTTCTCCGCGTTGACTTTCTCGGCGCAGCTGCATGGGCGAGCCGCCTTCGGGCGGCCGCGGCTCCAGGCGAGAGTTTTGCAAACGCGGCGCCTTGGCCCCCATGGGAGGGCGCCCCCCGCCGCCCTGCGCGGCCTCCCGCACGTCGGTTTCCCAGGCAGCCCCCCCGACGTTGGCCTTGGCTGCGCGTCTGCGGCTGGGAAGCGTCGGTCGAGGGCGGGCCCGCTGTTGCGGCAAGGGCTGAGAGACTACGTCAGGCACGCTTGTACTTCACGCAGTCACTTGCCCGCTTGGGTCCATGGGCTAGCTGGTTCGACAAGGCTTCCCTGCCGCAGCTGGGCGCGGCGCGCCGCGCCCCCCGCGCGCGCGAGCTGTCGCGCAGCGCCGTCGCGGCGGCGGTCGGCTCCGATGGTCCGGCGGCCCAGGAGGCGAGGCGGCAGCGGACGCGCGCGCAGCTGATCGCCCCCGACAGGGCAGGCCCGCTCCAGGAGTTCCTCGCCTGGCGAGTCACGTGCAGGGAGTGCGGCATTCCAACAGAGGAGATGTTGGATCGGGCTCTCGCGGCCCGACGGTCGCGGGCGCCGTGTCGCCGAGGGCGTTTTCCGCCTGCGCGCGCTCATTATGGAATGGGCGGGCCACTGCGCGGCGGTTCCAGCGGCGCGCCCAGTGCTGCTTCGGATGCGCAGATGCGAAAGACTCTGCGGAGCATCACGCAGCGCGCCCGCGGGTCGCAGCCGTCGCTGCCTCGCAGCAGGGGCCGCCGCGGCCAGACGCGCCAGCTGCGCAGCTGACGAGCTTTCTGCTCCTGGAGCCGCCGCGCTCCTTTGGAACGGCGTCTGAGCTTCGCCGCCGGGCTCTGCTCGCAGCAAATGCATATCTCGCGCGCGGCTGGTGGCGCCACCACCCTGGCCGCAGCGCCAGCGACTGTCAGGACGCACTCCGTTTCACACTTTGCCAACTTCTTTTGCTTCCTCCCTTTTCCCTTCCCCCATCGGCCAGTTCGCCCTCCCCCCCCGCCGCGTCGCGGCGCCGATCCGCGGGCCCCAGCCAGCGGGTCCGCGGGCGGGCGGCCGTGGAGGCTCCGAACGCTCGACTAGAGCGCGCAGCCGCCCCCCCCTCCTTTTCCACGGGCCTCCTCGCCCCCCCCCGCCCTTCCGAGTCGCGGGGCCGATCCGCGGGCCCCGGCCGGCAGGTCCGCGGGCGGCTGCGGAGGCCCTTGCGCGGCGGCAGCAGCGGCAGGAACATGTTTGTGTTCTCCTAGGGCCAGGGCCGCTCGCCAGCCGAGCGACAGGTAAACGCAGCTTTTGGCGTCCCTGGCTCGCCAGCCGAACGACCCGCAAATGTAGCCCTCCGCGGGATTCCGTATTTTTACGCAGCTTCTCGGCAGCCGTTGTCGCGAGAGCTTCCCGGGCCCTCGAGCCCCACTCTGGACTTCGCGATCTTCGCCCCCCGTCCGCTCTCGCGCCCTCCTCTCCCAGGGTCGCGGCGCGATGTGCGCTGGGGCGGCCGCCCCCCTGCAGAAAATTGGCTTGCGCGCCGGCTGCGCGCGGAGGTAGGCCATGGATATGCCGCCCGGTCTCGTCGGCCGCCCCCTATGGGGAGCCGCTGCTTGCTCGCGTTGTTGGCTCGCCGCACCCACGCGGCTTGGCCTCTTGGTCGCGCGGGCAGCCTCGCCAGTTACTCAGTCGCTCAGTTGCGCTCGGGGACAACTCTCAGCCTTGCCGCCTCGATCCATTGAGGCGCTCCCGCACGCGAGTTGCAGTTCAGCGCGCCCGATCCGGGGGTGTTTTCACTCCTCCACCTCGCCGCGGCGGCCCTAACTTAACACGCGCTGTGAGTTTTCCATATTTGCGTCGTCGGGCGAGGACTCGCTAAACATGTGGTCGATGGGGCCGCGCGGCGATTGATGCGCACGCGCCGCCGCTGTCCGGTCTCAGTTCCTCTGTCTCCTATCTTACTCCAGCCGCCGTCAGTATCGGGAAGGCCCGGGTCGACCCATGGACGCAGCCGATTGGATTGAGCAGTGGGCAGTCGCGCGCGCGATGGCTCGGCACTGTCGCCCCCTCCCTCGCGCCCCTCCTTCTTCCCCCATCCAAAAAGATGCCCTGGCGACGTGCCCAACCATTGCGCAGTGCGGGGCGCGAGTAGCTTGGGTCACGTTATTCAGAGGTGATGACGCGACATGAGCGGATCTAATTCTGCGAGCTGCATTCGCGAGGCAGCCCCCCAGGGATGGCAGATTTGCGCGGCGCCTCACTCCGCCAGGCCCGCCAGCAGACTTCGAGAGCGGACGGCCCCGCAAATCGCAGCCCCCCAAGGACGGCGAGTTCCCGCTCAAATCTACGCGGTGCCTCATTCGGCTGGACCCACCAGCTGCCCTCGAAAGCGGCGACAGTTTCGCTGATCGCAGCCCCCCAGGGACGGCGGACTCCGCTGGACCCACCAGCAGCCTTCGAAAGTGGCGACAGTTTCGCAGGTTGCAGATCCGCAGGGACGGCGAGGTTCACCTCGGATCTGCGCGGTGCCTCACTCCAGTGGACCAACCAGCAGCGTTCGAAAGTGGCGACAGCGTCGCAGATCGCAGCCCCCCAGGGACGGCGAAGTCCACCTCAGATCTGCGGCGTGCCTCTCTCCGCTGGGCCCACCAGCAGCCCTCGAAAGTGGCGACAGTTGCAGATCGCAGCCCCCCAGGGACGGCGAGGTCCACCTCGGATCTGCAGGGTGCCTCTCTCCGGTGGGCCCACCAGCAGCCCTCGAAAGTGGCGACAGTTTCGCAGGTTGCAGATCCGCAGGGACGGCGAGGTCTACCTCCGATTTGCGGGGTGCTGGACCCGCCAGCAGCCTTCGTAATAGGCGACACTTGCGCAGATATCATCCCCCTGGGAACGGAGAGGTCTACTTCAGATTTGCGCGGTGCTTCGCTCCGTTGGACCCGCCAGCAGCCTTCGAAAGTGGCGACAGTTTCGCAGATCGCAGCCCTGCAGGGACGGCGAGGTCCACCTCGGATCTGCGCGGTGCCTCGCTCCGCTGGACCCGCCGGCAGCCCTCGAAAGCGGCGACGCGCTTGCAGATCGCAGCCCCCAGGGACGGCGAGGTCCACCTCAGATCCGCGCGGTGCCTCACTCCGCTGGACCCACCAGCAGCCTTCGAAAGTGGCGACAGTTTTGCAGATCGCCCCCCCCCCCCCAGGGACGGCGAGGCCCACTTCAGGCCTGCGCGGTGCCTCTCTCTGCTGGACCCACCAGCAGCCCTCGAAAGTGGCGATAGTTTCGCAGATCGCAGCCCCCCCCCGCTTAGGGACGGCGAAGTCGCGGGAGAGGAGGCGGGAGGCAGGAGGCGGGAGGCGGGAGGATAAGGAGGAGGACGCGACTGCGGTGCTCTATTCAAAACGAATATTGGATACCCAACCAAGGAGGGCTGGTAAAACAAGATGATGCGACACCACCAGGACGCGTGGATGGGGGCTTTGCGGGCACCCCCCGCCCGCCCTGAACCGCCCGCCAGCTGCCTCGAGCTCTCTGTCAGCATCCAGATTCATCCCAGAGTCCGCCCGGGCGAGTTTCTCGCCCCACGTCCGAGCCTTGGGGTCCGAAACGGGCCCCCAGGGCCCAGAGCCCGAAATCGATGAGCAAAGTACAGGCGCATCCAATTTCCATCTCATGGCCTGGCCGAAGCGAGGGCACCCCGCGACAACCCTCGACAAACTGGACATCACAAGCGCGTTCGTACGTGCACTCGCGCACGCGATTGCCATCAAGAGGTTTATGGTTGCCATGGGCAGCTGACACCCCTGGCGCATCAACATTTAAACATGTACGCGTGCCTTCCTCTTCCAGCGAGCACCGCCGAGGGCGCGCGACAACCTTTCACGGGGCCTCTGAGCACTTCGGGAGCAAAGGCAGGCGGCAGGGTCCCCAGTGGTTGAAATTCCTCGGTGGGTTCCGTGCGCTTCTTTGGCGGGCGGTGCTCGAGCAGGTGTGCGAGGGGCTCAGTGCGACTGACAGGCCAACGGGCCGACAGACAGGCAGACAGACCGATTGTCCGACAGGCAGGCCTACAGGCGGACAGACACACCGACCAACAGACACAGGCAAACCGACCGCCGGATCGACCGATTGATCGACAAATCGACACGCCCACAGACGAACAGACACACATCCATTATAGAGGCAGACGGACATACCGACAGGCAGGCAGGCAGCCCGACGGGCAGGCACACAGGCAGACAGACCGACCGACTGGCCCACATACGAAAGCAGGCATAGTTCGACAGAACGACAGCCTGACATACCTCAAACTCGAAGCTCTCGCATATCCCATTACTTGTTCAGTGCGCATTCACCTCATGTTACCAAATGCTAGCATCATGTCCACGTGCTGTCTCGACACATTGGCATTCTAATCGCCTACCTCTTTTTACATTGTTGCACTCGGGTCTCTTTCCGTGCACTCTGTCGTCACACTGACCACCCCGTTCGTGTGGTGACCGCCCCATTGTCGCTCCATGCTCGCTCGATCCTCACTCCGCGCGCACTCCATGATCCTCCGTTTCGCACTCTGCCTTCCTCTGGATGGAGGACTGCGTTCCGAATGGATGCAACGAGTTTCGTGGCTACGGAACTCAACCCAAGCACGTGTGTCGCACCGGCGCCTCGGACAATTGCAGCGTCACAAAAGATGTGGGGGCCCTTCGCTCGCGCGTGACATTGCTTGGGCGCGGTGCAATATGTGTGCATGGTACGTGTTGGCGAACACTCTTCCATGCTGGTCATCATACTTCTTGGCGCTCCATCCGTAGCTGCTTCGGCGCAGTCCTGGTTTACATATGTCGATGCCGAGTATCATCCGCAGCTAGAGCACGGAAGCGCGCCTCCACGTCTGGGTCGCACCTGGCAGAGGAGCGGGGCTTGCAGGTGAAGCGCCGCAGCGTGGACCTCTTGGGCGCAGACTTCGACGCCTTCCACGCGGAAGTGCCAGCGGCCTGTGCTACGGGAGACCAGCGGCGTCGCGCCGCGGAGGCGCGGGCCCGCCACCGACCCGACGCGCCCCCGCCCGCCCCTTGGAGCTCAGGGCCCAGGCTGGCCCGCCCCGCAGGCGGGGGCACGGCCCGCCACGGACGCGCCCGGCGGCGGCGGGGCCGAGGATGAGCCGGGCGCCTTCGATTCCACAGCTACTCTTGCTTTTTCATGTGGAACAGTCGTAGTTTTGCAGCTTGCAATTTATACTCATTGCGGCCATTGTGCCTCGCGTGTCTCCGGGGCTGGGACCCCGTCGCGCAGCAGACTGCGACCTTGGAGCGGTAAGTAGACGGGCGCGAACAGAGCGCGCATACACGCGTTCGCGGAAGTCAAGGAGACGCCCGATTAGACAACGCTCGAAACCCCGCGCTTCCAGGGCGCCCCCCAAACCGCCGCCAACCAGCGCGCGGGCGGGGGGGGGGGCGCCAGAGTTTTCGAAGACCAAAGACTTTTGCGCGCCAGGACGCGGAAAGGGGGCACAATCTGCGTCGACGCGCCCAGCCATGAACCGCGGGAAGAGTCCGAAGTCACAGACGCGCGTGTGAATGGCCGAGCATCAGTTGTCGCATGAGGTGCATTGATCAGAGGTGCGGGTAGGCTTCGCTACGCCACAATGCGGTGGAAGCGGCGAAGGCCCGCGAGCGGCCCGATGGACTGCAGCGGCGGCGCGCTCAGGTAGCCAGGGAGCTCGCCCCCCGGAAGAACGCCTTCCGAGCTGACGCCATGGCGCGCCTGGTGCCGCGGCGTACTCAGCGCCGCAGCGCGCCCACGCGGTCTGCATGCCTAGTGCTGGCGGGGGCCTCGAGGATGGGCGAGAGCACGATGGTGCGTTCGCTGGGCGGCGCGCCCTTCGCCCAGACTGCAGGGCGCGCTATCGCCAGATTGGCGCGAGCATGACCAATCTGCGCACTCCAACATAATCTTGCGAGGTGCATGCCCTCGGAGAGCCAGACCGGGACACATCCGCGCGACGTCTGGACATGGGAGATCCCCAGTTGCAGTCGCCGCTGATATCGGCGCCCGCCGGGGCTGGGCAATGCCCTGGGCCCGGGACGCAAGCGCGATGGTTTCCCTGAACGGGCCCCGCGGATCACCGGCACACGATGATCAAGCGCGCATGCATCTTTGCGCATCACCAGCGGCCGCGGCGCGGCAAGCCCTCGGCGCGGGCGCGACGCGCGCGCGGCAAATGCGCCGCGATCATCATCGCCCGCAACGTCGCTGCCGCCGCCGCGGGCGAGGCGCGCGAGGCGCGGGGGGGGCGGAAGCAGGGGGGCGGCCCGGGGGCGGGGCGACGGGGCAGTTACCGGGGGCCGACGGGGGGCAGGGCGGGGGGCAGATGGGACGGGGGCGGACTGGGCAGGCAGGACGACGCATGACTAAGTGAAGTGCATGCGATTTGCGTCTGCACAGGCACTGCGAACGGCGAGGTACAGACGCCGCGGGCGCGCCAGGCGCAGGCGCCCCCACGGGCATCTCGAAGTTGGCCCCGCGCGGCGAGGCGCAGGCGCCGCGGGGGCGTCAGAATAGGGCTCAGGCGTCGCTCGTGCAACGCAAAGTTGGCACAGGCATCGCAGGCGCTGGTTTGCGTCAGCGCTGGCGCCGCGCGCGGCGAGGCGCAGGCAGCGCGGGCGCTTCGAATATTGGAGCGCAGGCAACCCCGCGGGCGCTTCGAATTTGGCGCAGGCCCCGCGCGGCACGGCGCAGGCGCCGCAGGCGCGTCAAATAGTAGGGCGCAGGCGTTCGTCCGCGCAGCGCGCGGTCGGCCCTGGCACCGCGCGCAGCGGTTTCTGTCGGCGCAGGCGCCGCGCGCGGGGAGGCGCAGGCACCGCGGGCACGTCGAAGAATAAGGCGAAGGCATTCCCCGGGCATCTTGCCCCGCCGGCGCAGGCACCGCGGCCATTTGCTCGCAGGGGCGCAGGCGCGCCACCCCGTCTGGGCCATCAAAGTCTGGAAGGGGAGGGCGGTGGGAAAGGGGGGGCGGGCGCGGCGGGGCCGGCGCCGCGCAACTCTGCCATTGCATCGGGGGCGCTGCCCCGAGCGGGGCGTCGCCGCCCCGCGCTGCAGCGCCCGCGCGACAGCGGCGGCGGCGACTATCTAGCCATCGAGGAGTCGGAACCAGTTCGTGAAAGTCTCGATCGGGCAGATGCGTGCAATGTCGGCCAGCATGCCGAACGCATCTTTTCAGATAGCACGTGCGTTCGCTGATCAAGCCGATCAATATCGCCCCACATGGCACGGCCGCTCATCATCGAACGAACATGCTCGAGCGCAACATGATGCAACCGAAACCGAACGGAACGCATCGTTTCGGATGAAGTTCGGTACGGCACTATACGGAAGCACGGCATATGCCCATGTCCCATGCGTTTAGATGTTCGACGCAAACGCAAGAGTGATTCTCCGATGTACCAGGTTTGTACCAAGCCGCTCGTGTCCTCAGCATCCCGCGGCATTGCCCTCCCTGGCCGGACAGAGATGGGCCGCCCCGCGAGGCGGGCGGGCTTCGCTCGAAGCGACTTCAAGTTGAGCCAGGACTTGATTTCGAAGTTGGCCGCCTAGGTTGGTGGCGGAGACCCAAGCCAGGCGGCGACTTGCCCGATCAAGGACGCGCTGGAGAATAATACTGAGCGGCATCCTGGGAAGACGGCCGAGGCCAAGAAGCGCGGGCCTACGCCGACCTTGACGCCCCAGAAGCAGCAGGCCATCACGAACGCGGCAATGGCCATGAAGCGCCGCGGCGAGGGGCCGACTGCGCCCGACTTGAAGCGGCGCTGCCCCGACGCGACGTTCAACCCTGGCACGGGCCGACAAGTGCACGTGCCTTGTTTTGATATCGAATTGCGCGGTCGCGGTCGATGGGGACAACACGCCGCGGGGCCACGTGCGCCCCGACCGCGCGACAGCACTGTCACCCGAGAAGAAGGCGTGGTGGATGGAATTTGAGCCGCGCGATGATGCCCACGGGGCGCCCAGCGAAGTGGCGCCACGCGCCGCGCGATCCTCTCGGACAGGCCGCCGGGCGCTTTCGACGAGAAGCAGGCGCCCCACGTGACGTCGAAGAGCTGGTTGCCACCTGACCCGATGGCCACGCTCTGGAATCAGATCGCCGCGCGTGACGCCGCGAAGCAGACGCAGTTCGGGGGCTGGAAGATCCGGCGGTCCATCGCGCTATGCAGAGGGAAGGTGCGCTTCGAGATTATGGGCAGCGACTGGAAGACAACAGAGGCGAGCGTCGCTCAGGTGATTGCCCGCTTGGAACGCACCCCCCAGGACAATTTATTTAATCGCTTCGCTCATTCCGCCGGCCCATATTGTCGCACCGTTGTGGGCTAGCCGAGTTTTGGGGCCTCTTGGGGGCCGTTTTGGGGCCTCTTGGGGCTTCTTTTGGGCCTCTTGGGCGCCTCTTGGGGCGTCTTGGGGGCCTCTTGGGGGCCTCTTGGGGCCTTTTTGGGGCCTCCTGGGCGCCTTCTGGGGCGGAGGGCTCGATTTTTCAGTTCTCGGTTCCCCTCTTGAGCCCCTCTTGGGCCCGTCTTGGGGCCTCTTGGTCCGTCTTGGGCGGCACTTGGGCCGTCTTGGGGGCCTCCTGGGCCGTTCCGGGGCCGTTTTGGGAGCCTCGTGGGCCGTCTTGGAGCGGTCTTGGGAGCCTCTTGGGCCGTCTTGGAGCGTCCGGAAGCCGAAAAAGCCAGAACGCAAACATGATCGACCCACGAACCCGGAAAGGAATGTAGAACTGTAACACATGGCAGCGTTTTCAAAGACACCTGATTGGGTGACGGGCAAATGCAATATGAAGGTATCGATCTTGATGTACCCTGCCGAGGGCTGTGCTGTGCTGCGCCGTGCTGAATTGCGATGTGCCATGGCGCGACTGTGCTCTATAGCCTCGTGGATCGAGTCCTCCTTTGCATCCGAGTCCTGACCGAACTGATCTGGATCTTAAGCTCGAGCTGCCTGAACACATAGTAGCTGCCCCAGAGCTAATGGACAGGGGAACATGCCAGGAGGACGCGCCGCGAAACGTCCCAAGGGATGCGCCAGGCGACGTGCCAGGGGACGTGCCATGGGGTCGCACCGCGGGACGTGCCAAGGGGACGCGCTACGGAACGTGCCAATGGATGTGCCACGGGATGTGCCAGGGGACGCGCGACGCGACGTGCCAGGGGGACTCGCCAAAGGACGCCCCACGGAACGTGCCAAGGAACGTGCCAAGTTGCAATGCTGAGTGCATCGACCTTGATGTACCGTGCCGAAATCAGTGCTGTGCTGCGCCGTGCTGAATTGCGATGTGCCATGGCGCGATTGTGCTCTATAGCCTCGTGGATCGAGTCCTCCTTTGCATCCGAGTCCTGACCGAACTGATCTGGATCTTAAGCTCGAGCTGCCTGAACACATAGTAGCTGCCCCAGAGCTAATGGACAGGGGAACATGCCAGGAGGACGCGACGCAGAACGTCTCAAGGGACGCGCCAAGCGACGTGCCAAGGGACGTGCCATGGGGACGCACCGCGGGACCTGCCAAGGGGACGCGCTACGGAACGTGCTGGGGACAAGCGTTTCGCTCGAGACATCCTGTCAAAATCATTTGAATTCCTACGCGCGGGACGCTGCACGCGCGAGACATCCTCGGAATTCCTGCGAGCGGGACGTGAAAACAAGCATTTCGCCTGAGACATCCTCTGGCCCCCCACGAGGCCACCGCTCGAGACATCCTCCAATTTTGCAAAACCAGCGTTTCGCTCGAGACATCCTCAACAAATTATGAAAAACAAGCGTTTCGCTCGAGACATCCTGTCAAAATCCCAAGAAATCCAAATACCCGCGCGCGGGGCGCGGCACGCGCGAGACATCCTCGGAATTCCTGCGCGAGGAGCGCTTTTCCGTGTCGCGGTCGGCTCTGCAAAACCAGCGTGTCGCTCGAGACATCCTCAACAAATTCTGAAACCAAGCGTTTCGCTCGAGACATCCCCAACTCTGCAAAACCAGCGTCTCGCTCGAGACATCCTCAACAAATTCTGAAAAACAAGCGTTTCGCTCGAGACATCCTCAAAAATAATTTCGCCGGCCCTACTCCGTGCGTGCCCGCTCGCAAAATAATTTCGCCGGCCCAAGTCGCAGGGGGGCCGGGGGGTTAACCAACTAAAAGAGAACCCTGGGCCCACGCCCTTTCCGGGAAAAACATAGAACAAAAACAATGAAAATCAAC
>CAUYUJ010015851.1:200000-309092 GCA_963575745.1 Prorocentrum cordatum
TTCAGGATGCGTTTTTGGGTAGGTCTGTGGCCCCTTGGAGGCCAACGCCAGCATTCGTCCATGCCAACCTATGGGGTCTTCTGGGACATCTGGAACCCCTAGAGACCTCGGGGGACCTCCGACGAAGCCGGCAACGATCTAGCCCCGAACGGGAGCATGGTTGTTCAACGATGCGAATGGGAACCGTTGCGTAAGGATCGCGGCGGTGTTTCTCCTTGTTTGCTGAATGACCGGCTCATGGAATTTACAAAGGCGGATTATGTTGCGACTCGTTGACGCCCCACCTATGGGAATAGAGGACGGCTGTTCCTGAGAACACAGATCCGCTGAAATTGTGGCACCTTCTTCGTTTCCTGCCAGAGCCGAGGCCTGATTTTGTCTCGACAGGTGGCCTCGGGTGCGGCCCAACACCGCCCAGCGCGCTACTCCTCTTGCAGGCACGTGGGCTCGGCTAAAGCACGCGTGCATGAGCAATGAGCAGACACCTCTGCATTGGCACTGCCATCATGCGCGCGGTCTGAGAAAGTCTGCCCTTCCAGGGCCAAGGGACAAATATTCAGCGGCTCGGGGAAAACGCTATATTTCAGTTACAAATTACGAGCCTCCCCGACGGTCATGGACTACGGTTTCGTGGCGGGGGGGAGGGGGGAGGAGGCGGCGCTATGCTCGCAATTGGTAAGTAGACGGTTTCGGGAATGTGGGATTTCGCACGTTGTATGTCCGAAGAACCTCAGCAACGCCTTCCTCGGCGCGTCGCGCGGAACGTTGGCGGGAGCATTATCGTTGAAAGAAGCGGCGACAAGCGGCGCCCTTTGCCGGCATCGCTTCTCGGAGGCGCGGATTTTGTTCTCGGCCGCCGACGGCCCACTGTTGGTCCGCCCTACTTGGGAAGGTTTCATGGGCGACTCGTTCATCGTGGCAGCCTTCCCGGGCAGTTTCGAGTTCCCATTATCCCAATGGGGGGATATAGATTTGGGAGATCAGGTCTAAGTTTCCAGCGGGGGAATGGAAGGACTGGATAGTAGCAGTAGATGCGTCGCTGCGGGAGTACGCCGACCATTTGAGCAAGTTTGTACCTAGATACCAAAGGGACTCGCTTCAATCGGTCTTCGGCAAGCTTCGAATGACGGACAGAGAACTCGACTCGGCCTGATCTCATTTTTGATGTGCCCAGAATGCCTTTAACGAGGAATTCCTCGTGCACTCCGCTCATCAGGGTCGCTGTAATCGTACAGATTTACGCTGTGGGGACCTGGTCGGGACCCGGGCGTTGAGGGAGGAGGCGCGCTACCTGGGCCCGTTCCCAATTATGCGTGATCCGGCGCGATCGGAAGTTGTTCGTCGATGCCTGGTTGCTCGCGGGAGCTTTCTCACGCTCGCGGGCTTCCGCAGTTTCACACATTTTGCTTCGCGCTGGCGTGCGTGCTTGTTCAGTGGCTTCGTTCGGAATGCGTTGCTCTCGGGCCTCTGAAGTTTTCCCCTGTGCCGTGCAGACAATAGCATCCTAGATTATTGCCTTGCCCGTTCGGGTCGGGCGGCGACGGGTGTAAAGGCTGCTAGCTTCGATGGGAACCATATTAACAGTTTGAATAACAAAGATGTTTTGGAGTTCTGGCGTGACATCCGCCCACGCTTGCTGGGCGGTTGGCCTACGCAATGGGTTTCCCCATACTTGATGCAGCTGGCCCGTGACCTCGGCGAAGCAGCTGCGCTTCTCCCGTGCGAGGCCATGCGCGATGTGGCCCAGGATCTAAACGCCGTCGCAGACTCGGAGGCCTTGGCAGATTCGCGGTTAGGATGTGAACGAGATTCGCAGCGCAGCCTGTGGAGTGTGCTTCTCACCACCGTGGTGGGTCGAGTCTTCCTCGCATGTGGCTCCTCCACCATTTACAGAGGTGGCGCAGCGTGGGGCAAAGGCAAGCAGGACGTGATCGTGCTTCTCGCCAAGCTGTCGTTGCCGCACAGCTTGGCCACCCTGGGCATGCAAGCGCCGGAGTACCCGAAGTACCAGATCGGAGCGGGACATAGCTGCGTCGCAGCGGCTCAGAAGGCAGGCAAAGGTTGTGACGAAAAGAGCGAGAACCTCAAGAAATTCGCGGCGAGCGGGCAGCAGGCAGCCGCCCACAAGACGAAATAACCACCGTACATGGCCATCTTCGCCGCGGCGTTATACGTTATACGGAGCGACGAGGACGGTCGCGGAGGGCAGGGAGAACGAGAAGAAGCAGGTGTCGGAGGTGTCCGATCTCCACAGCGCCCGCTTCCCACTAGCCGGAATACGCCGCAGAGATGATCGGACATTTCCGCGCTTGAGCCCGCACCGAGGTCGTAGGTCAAAGGCATCTCTACACGCTGGTTCGGTATGTGCACAAGGCTCACTGGCTGGTCCTTTCCGACCTAGAACTTCCTGGCAGCGACGGTCGTCGCTAAAGGCGGCCGTCGGCTCAGCGGCCCAACACCCCCGAGTTTCACTCGAGCGGGTGATCAGCAAGTTCCTGGAGGATCACAGGTAGCAGCAGATCGTGATACGTCGAGATTTCAGCCCGCCCTTTTGCACAGCGCCTGCCGGGCGACAATGATGGCACAAGGTTTTGTCCATCTCGTCCTGTCCGTGTTCCTCGTCCTCCTCCTCCTCCCTCTGTTCCGTCCTCCACAGCTGGTGATCACCCCCAAGGGCCCTTTTTCGCCTCGGAAGTTCTTGAGTATGGGATCCCACCCAGTGTCCAAACCCCGCGCCTGAGGGCCAGCCGCGCCTGCAGGGGGTCGCGTGCCTCGGGCGTGCGCTGGCGAGGGCCATTGCACGGATGTTTCCGCAGATATGATTCGTCCGCTTCGTAAGTTAAGCTTCCTCGGGGTACGACCTCGGGCGGAGCTTAGGGGTTCCGCGGCGCTTCTGTCACGATGTGCGGCTGCCATTTCATCGCTTGAATCTGGACCTTCGAGCTGGAAACGAAACCGACCTCTGGCCGAGGGTGGGGACAGGGGGCCCCCATGCGGTGCGACGGATTCGGGGTGACCGCACGGTTTTATGATTCGGGATGTCTTTTCACTGGCCACTCGGCGGTGACGGCTGCAGGCGCTGGTGCGGAGGAGGGCGTCAGGAGGGCGTCTGGATGTTTCAGCATGTCTCTGGAGGCCCCCCGATGCCTGGGGAGGCCCAGAGGATCTCAAACCAGGTCGAGCGCCCCGCTTCGGCGCGGTGACCGTACCGCGTGGTAAATCCGTCGGGGATTCGGGGCGAACGCGCGGTTTCAGCATGCGGGTCGTTCTCCGAGGACAACGCCGGCGATTGGGGCCTCCAGCGTCCCAAAACCGTGCGGTGCTGGACATTGCGGGTCAGTGGGGGTTCGGGGTGACCGAACGGTTTTAGGACTTGGGTCGTTTTCGGGGGACGCCTCGGGCGGTCGGGGCCTCCAAATTCGAGACCGCGCGGCGACGGACAGTGCGGTGAGGTTTTTTGTTGAAGATCCCGAGATCATCGCACGATTTGCCACCGCGAGGTTTGGGGACCTCCAAGATGAGGCGGAGGCGGAGGAGGACATGAGGGGACAGGGTGGGTTGAACAATGATGCAGTTGGAGCGGGAGGCACCACAGCAAGTAGGAGGTGGATCAGCATCAAGGGGGCAGAAGGGTGAACATGGGAGGCCGCGATGGAGAGGTGCACCTTGAGTTAATTGATTGGTAAATCAGCCATGTGTTCACGTCCATCAGATGTTTCGCTGGAGGTCATCGAACTCTTCGTCAAGCGTTTCGCTTGTCAGATTATTGGCGCTTCGCGTAATTATTACCCAGTCCGGCGACGCTTAGGCAGCTAGTTGTTTAGGTTATGCCGTTCTAGTTTGCTCCTGTTTTAATTCGTAGGCCCGCGCCCCGGACTGACGACTCGCCGCTTGCGCTTTCGCCTGCGGCTGCGACCCAAAAAGTATTCCCCAGTCCACCCAGAACAACTATTCCCAGACAAGTTTTCGTAGAAAGTGCACAATGAGGTCATCTTTGAAAGGCCTTCGGCCGGTGCCGCCGATCTTGAACGACGACGACGATGTTGGCTTTGGTCTGAGTCTTGAGGGATGTTTCTTGGGGTCTCTTCGGGGCGTTTTCGGGTGCCTTTGGGGGGTAGTTCGGGAGCCTTTTGGGAGCCTCTTGGGGGCCTGTTGAGAGGGCCTCTTGGAGCTTCCGGGAGCCTCTTGAGGGCCTTTTGGGGGTTTCTTGGCTTAACCTGGGAGCCTCTCAGGCCGAGGGCTCGAAATGTCCGTTTGGCTCCCCCGTCTAGGTTCCTTCTTGCAGCCGTCTTGGGGACATTTGGGGCCGTCTTGGAGGCCTCTTGGGCCGTCTCAGGGCCCTTTTGGTTTGTTTTGGTCCCTTTTTGGAGGCTTCTTGGGCTATCTTGGGGCGAGCTTGGGGGCCTCGCAGGCCATCTTGGAGTGTCGAGAAGCCGAAAAGGTGAAAATTCCAACATCGATCCAAAACCAATGGGGAGCCCATGTTTCATGCCTCTTGGGGTCTTTGGGGGGCGCTCTTGGAGGCCGCACCTTGAAAACCTTTTTGGGCCGTCTGGAGGTTATTCGGGCGTCTTGGACCGATCGTCCATCGGTTCGGGACCCTCTTGGACCGTCTTTGGGGCCTCTTGGGGCAGTCTTGGTTCGTCTTGGGGGGTTTGGGGCTGTGGGACCCCCGGGGAGGGTGGCAAACTAACCCGGGACTTGCCCCGGGACCCCCTTTGGTTCCCCCCCGAGACTCTCCCCAGGAACCCCCAATTTGACCCCCTTTCCCACCCCGGTGGGGAAGGGATCAAAGAGAAGGGGCTTCCTTTCGACTGAAACACGGCATTGCTGCTCAATTTTGTTTGGGCTGACGCGCTTTAAGAGGAGGGCCCAGGGAGGGGGAGGAGGGAGCGGTGACGACGACGACGACGACGACGACGACGAACGGAAGAGCGGCTTCCATATGCCGACGGAGTCGGCGGATTAGTGAGACGAGGAGGGGCGCCAGTCACTTCGAAGTTGGGGTTAGCCTGAGTAGCCGCTGGAAATCACCGACTTGGGAGCTCTAGTAGCTTCTCGGAGCCAGATTTGGGCTTTCCTTGCGCACTTGTCGGTGCACTCGGGCACTCATGGGGCCTTGTTGGAGGCCTTGCGGGCGCTCGGGCAATCTTGCAAACAGTGGATGATGAAAGATGTGAAGCTTCCGAGTCCGCATTCTTCTTCCAGAAGCCTAAATCGACCCGTGGAGCTTTCTTGGAGCCCTCTTGGGGTGATCTTGGTTGGTGCCCCCTTTTGGGGCTTTTCTGGGTTGCATTTGGGGCACTGTGTGCCCATATTGAGTCCACTGGGACACATCTTGGAGGCCGCCTTGGAACCAGTTGGACCACAATGCACGATCTTGGAAGCCATCTTTGGCGACATAGGACCACCGTAGAGCCATCTTGGGCCTCCGTGGATGCTCAGACCCCCGGCGACACCCCCGTCCAGATCCCCTGCGGGGTTAGGGGTTAGGAGGTGTCATGGCGCCTTGCCCATACGCAAATTGTTTGGCTCACTCCCATCGCCCTCCCCTCACATGAGTTGTACCCAAGTCTCAGCATAATCAGCGGTCGTCTTGTGATGGACAGCTACTGGGAACGAACAAAGACCCCAGGTGCCCCACGCTGGGGCAAGGTGCGATACGCATGCTAGGCGCGCCACGCGTGCCAGGCGCTCCACGCGCACCAGGCGCGCCAGTCGCCCCTGAGGCCCAAGCGTGCCAGGCACGCCTGGTGCGCCGCTTGTGCCACGTTCGCCAAGTGTGCCGCATGCTCCAGCCGCGTCAGGTGCGCTACGTTCGGGGCACGCACAGAGTGTGCCAGGTGCTCCCGCGCACATCGGGAAACATGTCGGCCTCCACCATCCTTGTCGAAATCCAATGAACAATCGCAGCGGAGTTGCCATCATGATGTCTGGTGGGCCTGCTCACAGCAGGCAATATGCCAACATCTCCGCCGATCCTGTCAAAAACCAAGTCAAAGTGATCGCGGGGTGCCCGCGCATGATCCAGATTCCGATGCGAAGTGCAGTTTCAAGTCTTTGTTCAAAGGGCTCCGGAGCATGACCCACCACTTTGCTGCAACGTTGAATTTGTATTGATTTTGTGACACGGATGGCATTGCACAAAGCGCGGCGTCCTCGCATGTTCAGATTCTGATGCAAAGTGCATGTGTTCTTCTTCCTGCAAGGGGTGGTGGTGGGGAATCATGGTCGTGTCTTTGTCGCCGGTCGGGTGGGAGAGGGAGGGTGCACATGAATCGGGAGTAGTGATGAACCCAAACCCGCCCACAAAGGGGAAGACGGCGTTCTGGAAGAATTGCCATCGATACCAGCAACTCTTTTCTCTCGCTCACGCAAGAGGAATGTATGAAGCAAAGCCCTTGCCCAGGCCAGACACCAGGCTGCTTTATAGAATGAGGGATGGGACTCGGAGCCTTTTTGGTTGACAGGCTCTGATGCATTAGTTTGATGGCATGTGGTCTACGTCGCTCACAGTTTCGGAATTCACGGCACCAGTCACGAAGATAATGACGACGTGCACGGTCAGTCTTCGGCATATGGAATTCAGAGTGATTTAATGGACGCGATGATCCTGTATGGCGACAGCGTTTGATGTATAGAGTCGGTCAACATATGCTTGATTGGTTGGTTCATGACAGGTGCGGTTCTGGCGCAGTCATCGCGCATGGAGGTTGCGGCGGTTGGAGAGGCACCGCAGTGCGAATTCGCAGCGGCGTTTCCGGATGGTTGAGATCGCCATGGCGCACAGTGAGGAGAGGACGTTTTGGGCGCACGACTCGCGCGAATGGAGAGGTCGTGGTTCAAGTTTGGACACGGTCCGTGTCTCACCTCAGGATCTCTTTTCCTCGTGCTTGTTGATCTTCGTGCGAGTCCCGCCAGGCCAATTGCCGACTCAGCTCGTGTGTGTGTGTGTGTTAAACGTGTTGTGTTCTGTCGCGGCTGCTTTCCGAATTGCACTGCGTAGCATAGCCGCGCGTATGCACGCGCCCACGCACGCACCGATACACATACACACACTTTACGTCGATAGCCATGTGCGCAGCAACACTGCCATCACAGTCGATGCGGGCCTGGGACAAAGCGAGCGAGAAGGGAAGATGGACCAAAATAGGCGGACGCACACACACACACACAAGCACACACATGCACACGCACACGCACACACATACACACACACACACACACACACGCACGCACGCACGCACGCACGCACGCACGCACGCACGCACGCACACACACACACACACACACACACACACACACACACACACGCACACACACAAGCACACACACACACACACACACACACACACACACGCACACCCGCGTGCCTCACGTCGAGCGAAACCTCGTGGGCGTTGCAAGCAGAGAGGCGTTCACTGCGACTGACGTGTGCTGAAGCGCGGCAAGTGGCCACGGGGTGATTGAGCGGGGAGGCACAGCCGTACTGGCGCTGGGCGCGCGCCGCCGTGGTTGCTGAGGACGGAAGGCTGAGAATCTTCCGACCTTGTCCCACGCCGTGCCGGTATGGTACGCGAGAGGGGGGAGTTGGAGGGCCAGTGTCTTTCGTGAGGGACGCTGCGCGCGCGGTTCCTTTGAGGAGGGCGGAGGCACCCCATCCACGCAAGTGGACATGTCTGCGGCAGGGAATTCGAGCCTGGCAGCAGTTGGTCTGGCGCTGGCCACAGAAGACAGCCACCCCAGACGCCGGCGCTTGGCGAAGACAGCTGTCTGCGACAGTGCCAGGGGCCCAGCTCCATTGCGACATATTCGGATCATCTGAGGGTTGGTCGCAGGCGATGTCCATGGCCAAGGTGGGTCGTAGCCGAGCCGTCTACGGAGTTCGGACGGCCCAGGCGCTCGGGAGCTCACTGTCGGAAGCGTCGTGGGGCAGGCGGTGGTGGTGGGTCGGATGGAGTGCCCACAATCTGCCAGATTTGTCAATGCCCACGACGTGAGCTTCCGCAGCCATGGTCGCAACATTGGTCTTGGTGTTGTGGATGGTTGTGGTGCAAGATTGCCCAGCGTATGTCCTCATTTGTTCGTTTCATGGACACCCCGAGGCGACGCGCAAGAGGACCCGTTCGTCGTCCCGAGAGGGAATAGTTGTTCTTGAACTTTATTTTACACTACCCGTCGTAGTCTGTTAGCCGCCCTTTCCCCCTCCGTCCCCCTCTGCCCCTCTGGGCTCAAGTCGGCACGGGCGAGGCCCGCAGGCGGGCCCCTCTGTGGTCGTGCCTGGGCACGGCCTCCCACCGCGGCGCCATTCCGCGGCCTTGTGCGCTCGCTGGCGCGCTGCTAGCGCTCCTGGGCCTCTCGGGCGACCTCCAGGAGGAGGCCCTGGCCGTGGGGGGCAGGCTCAGCCAGGACCAGGTCCTGGATTTCCTCGGCCTCCGCTTCGAGAGCGAGGGCGAGGACGACGACGAGGAGATCGTCGGGGAGGGCTCGGCCTCGATCGAGGAGGTCGACCTCGTCGACGCGGCGGAGGAGACGAAGATCGTCGGGAGCAGCCCACTCGTGATGGGGGGCTGGGCGCAGTGGAACCGGATCTACTACCTGCCAAAGGGACAGAGTGCAGGGGTGGTCATGCTGTTGGTCGAGCGGGTCGGCAAAGCCAGCGACCAGACGTGGACGTGCGTGGACCCGTCGCTCAGGGTTCAGATCGCATGCTTGAAGGACAAGCAGTCGGTGCACAGCAAGCCGCCACGGGGCATCAGCCAGTGGACGGCCTTCCCAGGGCTGAATGACAAGACGCGAGACATGGTGCTCGCGGCCTCATCGAGGCTGATCGCGCGGAAGGAGCTGGACGCCGAGAATGTTAAGGTGGCCAAGGCCGCCGAGAAGAAGAAGGGCTTCTGGAAGCTGGGCGGAAAGAAGAAGGGCTCGAAGAAGACTGGCCTGGTGAACTGGGTGTGGGCCATGGGGTCGAACCTGGTCTGCTACGGCTGGCTTCACCGCTCCTGGGGTGGGGTCGCGGGTGGGGCTTTCGCCGCCTGGCGTATCTGGAGGTATTTCCACCTGGGGCCCCTCTTCCACAGGGTGTTCGAGGCGGCGGCGGCGGCCAAGGAGACGGCGGAGGAGGTGTCCGACTACTGGGGGCTCCTGCTGGAGGCCTGGGAGTCGGGGGAGTTGGAGGCCATGCTGATGGCGGGCGGGGGCGTGCTCTTCGGGGTTCTCCTGCTGAACTACGTCTTCCGCCAGTGGCAGGGCCTCTCGGACTCCGACTCCGAGTCCGACGTGTCCGACGGAGAGCTGATCATGGGCACGGCAGTGCCCGACTCTGACGACGAGCCCGACGCAAAAGGCCTCTATGCGGAGCTGCAGCGTGGGCAGGAAGAACTACGAGCTGGGCTGGCGGCGATCACGGAGGCGCTGAAGAAGGACAAGGGGGAGCCGCCGAGCAAGGCCTCTGGAGGTCACGGCGGGACTACTGACGAGGCTACGCCGACGAGTGCGCAGCTGGACCAGTTCATAGCCAAGCTGAACGAGCACGAGGAGTTGGTGAAGAGCGACTCGGATCGTGGCACGAGGGGTAGTGGGCGTGAGGCTGGGAAGTCCGCCTCAGATTCGGACTGGGAGCGGCTGCCCTCGTCACCAGGCTCTGGGTCAGTCTCGGACACGATCGCCCAGCTGGAGATGGAGAGCAAGAATCCCAGGGACGCCCTCTTGCAGACCTTGAAGAGCTACGAGCACGTCCCCAACGTGCGTGTGGGGGGTATCAGGACGCGGGTCGCCCCGACGGTGCTGAGCAAGATCTACAGGGGGGGGCGGTCCGCGAAGCTCGAGGTCCAGGAGTGGCTGAGGAGCAAGGAGTTATCCAAGGCTCCCATCGCCAACGAGATGCTGGTGTTGGCCATGACTTTGGACCGCATGATGGTCTCGGGTGACTTCAAGGGTTTGATCAACTCGCAGGCCAGCGAGCTGAGCTGCCTCAGGATGTACGCGATCATGAAGGCCTACGAAGGTGTTACGCGCGAGCATGACTGGAAGAGGCCTCGTAATGCTAGCGGGGCGAAGTGGAAGTCGAAGGTCGATTGGTCGCTGGGTGAGGAGTATTTGAGGCTGACGTCCCACGACACCATCGAGGACACGCTCGCGGACGAGGAGGTGACGGACAAGTTGAGGAAGAGGGCGCAGATCCAGAAGCACTTGACATCGGTGCGGGACGCGGCGCCCAAGGATGACGAATAGGGGTGGCCCGAGGGTTCGCTTTGGAGTGGCGACCCTTGGGCAAGTCTCGCACTGCTGTGCTCACTCCTGTGGATCTGTGCTGCGAGGGTTTCGTCAGCGGGGAGATCGTCAGGTCGAGGGTGGAGCAGGAGGGGAGGCTTCCTCGGGATCGTCGTGCTGACCCTCGCCCAACCGGTGCACGCTGGAGGGCGAGGTTTCTTTTGTTCAGGCCGTGTTTTGTATATCTCGGACCTGAACAGCACCAGTGCGCTCAACCTACGTCGTGCTCCACGTGAGCAGGTGCTTCCTTTACGGCGGCCTGATGATGGTGGACTTCAGGGAGCGGGACCCTCTTCGGAGTTTGCCTTCGCCCACGGGACCCCTGGCCACGCGAGCTGCGAGTTCGGGCTTCACGACGGAGCAGCTGAGGCTTACCTGGCTGCGCACTTGTCGGACGGTGCGGGCTCTACGGTCGTTGGCGGCGGGGCGTGTTGGGGCGGACGATGGGTCGTCTGTCCCGACCTCGTGGGGGGACGCGACGGGGCTCCAGCGCAAGGTGGTCTACGACATCTGGGACCGCCACGCCTCTCTTGGGGCGTGGGGGAGCATCAACGACGGCAAGGCGGTGCTTCGCCGTCTGCGGGGGTCCGACAGCTCGGGCTACGCAGTGGGTGGAGGATGCGGCCGCAAGCGGATTACTACTACTACGTTCATCAAGAAGGGCGACCTCTGCAGGATGGTGGCGGACCAGGTCTCGCTGCCGCCTCCAGGGGCCGCGGGCCTGTCTCTGACGGACCTCTCGACCACCGCGGCGCCCTACCTAGAGCGTTTCGAGAGTCGGATGCTGGAGGATCCGAAGGAGGTGGACTGGGGGAGATACGATGGCATCAAGAGTTACTCCGATCCAGGTTGGAAGGATCGTCACACCAGGCTCACCGTGGCCATGAGGATGATGCGGGCAGGAATGGCCCAGTACGTCAAGGAGGTGAAGCACACCGTAGGCCTTTTCTGCGTGGCCAAGGACGTGAGCGAGGACGGGCGGAATGTGATCAAGTCCCGCCTCATTTGGGACGCTCGGAAGGTGAATCTGCTTTTTCGGCGACCTCCGTGGACCCCGCTAGGGTCGCCATCCGCCCTGTCCGAGTTGGAGTTGACGGCCGACATCTTGAAGGACCGCGTGCTGGGCAGCTTCCAGGGGGACGTGCCCGATTGGTTCTACAGGTTGAGGTGGACGGGCGGGCTGGCGGAGTACTTCACGCTGGAGGGGGTCTCGCCCGAGGAGCTCCACGCCTTCGCGAAGGATGCGGGGGTGGAGCTGCCAGCCCCGCCTGCGGGAGCCGCGGGCGTGGGATCAGTGGCGCCTGTGATGGGGGCTGCCTGGGCGGTCTTCTTGGCCCACTCGGCGCTCGTGGATTGCTTCGAGTCCATGGAGGGGCTGGTCACGGGGCAGATCACTTTGGGCAGGGTGTGCCCTAGTTTCGCCAAGGCCGAGCTCCTCCTCTTGCTGTATATCGACGACTACATCGGGTTGAAGCTGGTGAAGGATGGGGAGGACTCGGACCTCGAGGTCACGAAGGGCCACGTGCGGAGCTACCTGAATGCAAAGGGGCTCGCCGTGCACAAGGAGGAGGCTGGGGAAGGGCTGCGTCGCGGGCTTGGCCTTACCATATCTGGGCGGCCCTATACGTTGAAGGTCTACCCCGAGAAGATGAAGGACCTGATCATCTGCACCGAGGCCATTGCGGTGACTCGGTCTGTGCGGCCACGGGAGCTTGCCACGGTGGTGGGCTGCTGGGCGTGGGCGATGCTGGTCTGTCGGCCTGCCTTCGCAATCCTGGACGCCTGCTACCGATGGGTCGGGGCCTTTGCGGGGGAGGAGGCCGAGAGGACGCAGCGCCTCCCTGTCCCCGTGTTGGAGGAGTTGACGGCCCTGTCATCGTTGGCCATCTTCTTCGAGGCGAACTTGGAGCTGGACTGGCACACGACAGTCTATATGACCGACGCCAGCGACGAGGGCTTCGGAGCTGTTGCGACGAAGTCGAGCGTGGAGGAGATCAGGGACGAGCTGGACCGTGGGGCCGAGCAGGTGTGGCAGATTCGAGTAGGGGAGACGCACGCGGAGATAGAGGACGAGGTGAGCAAGGAGGGCTTGGAGGAGGACGAGATGATGCACCCGAGCGAGGGACGTCCTGGTATACTTACGCTGCAGCAGGGCTTGCTGGACCTGAAGGGGGACCTCGGGGACCAGGTGAGCGCTTGGATGGAGGACGTGCGCATGGGGGAGTTGATGGACGTGACGGTGGTGGAACGGCTCTTCAGCCGACTGCGGAGGCGGTGGTACTGGATCTGCCACCTCACCTTGTTCCTGGACACCTTCTCGGACGACTACTACAGGGACTCGCGCACGCCCTGGGGTTACGAAGGGCTCAGCGAGGGTATGCAGCGCAAGGTCGACGAGGACAACTACATTGCTCAGGTGATCATCGAGGTCGCCAGGCTCGCGGTCCGCGAGGGTTTAGGCTTCATTATCTTGGGACCCGTGGCGGTGAAGATGCTGGAGTGGGCACCCTGGGACAGGCTCGCCGAGACGGAGGGCGTTTTCTCCCTGGAGGTGGGCGAGCTGGTGGTGCTGACCAACCTGGCGAGGCTCGTGGACAACGGAGGGCTATGGGACGAGTTCCCGCTGACCTCAGGCGTCGCCGTCAGCTATGGGGACGTCTTTCTGGAGCACTACGCCACGAGGTTAGAGCAGCTCGACTACACCTGGAGCGAAGTACCAAAGGGGGCGCAGGTGCGACTGCGACGGGGTCGACCGCGGGTGGTGCGGAGCAGGGGGCAGGTGATGCCCATCGGCGCTTCCTGGGTCGACGAGTCGAGGTGGTACGAGCTCTTCAGGGGACGTTGGGAGGCGGAGGAACACAACAATGTGCTGGAGCTGCGGTGCGTAGTGAGCGTGCTGCGACATCTGGCGAGATCTTCGAGATGCTGGCACAAGCGAGTGGTGATCATGACGGACTCTGTGGTCTCCATGGGCGTGCTGCAGAAGGGTCGTTCATCAGCGACGTCGCTTTTGAGGTTGGCACGAGTGGCATGTGGCATCGCGCTGGCATTGGGCATCAGAGGTTACTACCGGTGGGTGCCCAGCCAGTGGAATATGGCCGACGGCCCGAGCCGTGGTGTCGACATCGGCGCAGCGGACGAAACGAAGCAGGCGCACAGGATGAGGACGACGCCCAAGGCGGTGCGGCCGCTGCTGCAGGTGCTGGAACGGCGGCGGTGACCCGCGGGACCTTGGCGGTGCGTCTGGGGCTCGACTACCTTCTCAGCAGGGAGGCCTTGGCCTCCCAAGCGAGAACGTGGCGGCCTTGGGCGTCTACCTCGGCGACGTGGGTCGCTACTGCTGCCACATCGGGAGCTACGGCGACTGCGGGAAGGAGCTGCAGGGCTTCGCGCTGGGCTGCCGCTGGCGGCGACGCTGGTTCGGCGACGAGGAGCGGCGGCAGGATGTCTCTCTGGGTAGTGCTGGTGGTGACGCTGCACGTGGCCAGTGGCGCCCGCAGGGGGGTGTCTGCACCGCCGCTGCAGAAGCGCGGCGCACGCGCCTGGCAGCAGGCCAAGCAGGACCGCCCTCGGTGGAACAACAGGTTGGTGGTCCACGCGGTCGACGACTCCACCAACGTCGTCTACGAGCGGGAGGTCAGGGCCTTCCTCGTCGACTGCAAGCGCGGGGAGGTGCCGTTCACGACCCTGGAGCAGAGGGACCGCGCGCTGGGGAACGACATTAGCGACCTCTGCTACCTGAGGGGTGACAACTACATGAAGGCCTCCCTCGCTTTCAATGGCTTCATGCATATCTTCGAGGATCATCGAGGGAGGCTCCCGACAGCGCACCGTGCGCTGAAGTCGTGGGAACGCATGCAGTTCGGAGGCGAGGGCCACCCGATCCCGTTTCAGGCGATGGGGGTGATCATCACAAGGATGCTGGAGATGGGGCACCTGCTGGAGGCGAGTGCCTGCATCGTGCAGCTGGACGGCTGGCTTCGGGAGCAGGACTGGGACATGCTGCGGGCCAAGCATGTCAGCTTCACGCCCGACGGCGGCGTGGGCCTCAAGCTTGGCGACCGCATGATGGGACAGAAGACCAAGACGGGCGCCAACCAGGGTGCCGTGCTGGAGTGGCCACTGTCGAAGCTCTTGATGAAGGTGCTGGTCCAAGATCGGGAGCCTGATGACCAGGTCTTCCCCTTCACCCAGCCGAGCTTCCGCAAGGTCTGGATGAAGACGCTGAAGGCGGTGGGCCTGGAGACCATGGGGCCGCCGCACGGCATGCGCCACGCGGCAGCGGCCCGCTTCGTGGCGCTGAGCGGCGACCTGGAGGCGGCGCGCAGGCGGGGCCGCTGGGCTTCCACCGCCGGCCTTCAGCGCTACACCAAGTGCCACGCGCTGGTGGAGAAGCTCAGCGAGCTGGACGGCACGCAGATCAAGCAGGGCTGTGCCTTCTGGCGCCGCCCGCGCCAGGCGGTGCACGACGCCGTCGTGAGAGGGCCAGGCGCGGGGACGCCTCTCGGCAGACGCATCGTCGGTGCTCTTGCGAGCGCCCGTGGCCGTGAGGTCCCCGTCGCAATGTACGGAGCGACGTAGGCAGCTCCCTCTCCCCACCTAATGATATCGAGCCAAGTCTGGAGAGGGGGTTCCTTGGGGGGAGGCCGTGAGGTTTTAAGCAAAGCTGTAAGGTTATCTGCCTCGCTCTCCCACCCACCCGTGTCGCCCGTGCTCGGCAGTCTTTTCTTTTGAAGGCCTTTGGCCAGTGGCCCAGTAGGGTCGGCTGGGAGGGGTCGAAAAAGTTTTGTGGTTTGGCCCAGGTCGAAGGCTCAGGTAGCTGGCCTGGGTTTATTGCTGTGCTCATGCAGCCAGCTGAGCTGCTCTCTTTTTCTCTGAAGAATTTCTGGGGTTGAACACCCCCTCGGCCCGCGCCCTGGTGCAAATATCGTCTCGTCTGCATCGGTCTGTTGTGTTTGCAGTATTCCTGCCAGCCCTCTCGGGCTCTGCTCCGCCTATCCCCCCTCAAGGGTTTTCTACCCCTCCCCCAGACTGGCTCTGAGTATAGGGTTCCCGTGTAAATAGTTGTTCTTGAACTTTATTTTACACTACCCGTCGTAGTCTGTTAGCCGCCCTTTCCCCCTCCGTCCCCCTCTGCCCCTCTGGGCTCAAGTCGGCCCCACCGCACCCTCCCTTTGGGGAGGGGTCGAAAAAGTTTTGTGGTTTGGCCCAGGTCGAAGGCTCAGGTAGCTGGCCTGGGTTTATTGCTGTGCTCATGCAGCCAGCTGAGCTGCTCTCTTTTTCTCTGAAGAATTTCTGGGGTTGAACTCCCCCTCGGCCCGCGCCCTGGTGCAAATATCGTCTCGTCAGCATCGGTCTGTTGTGTGTGCAGTATTCCTGCCAGCCCTCTCGGGCTCTGCTCCGCCTATCCCCCCTCAAGGGTTTTCTACCCCTCCCCCAGACTGGCTCTGAGTATAGGGTTCACGTGTAAACTACCCGTGCTCCCTCTGGATACCACGGGTCATGAACACATCCGAACAGGGTCGGAAGGCTTGGCCAGCCGCCCACCCCTTGGCGGCGCTTGGGCGCCGCCCGCGCCTTTCGAGGCCTGCGCCGTTCGAGGTCTGCGGGCGGGCTGCTGTGGCGCCGAGAGGGCCTCGTCCGACCTCCCCAACCTTCAGGGGCTGCCCCGGCGCCCCCCGCAGGTGTCGCGGGCCGCCCGCGCCCTTCGTGGCCTGTGGGCGGGCTGCTGCTGGCGCCGCGAGGGCCTCGTCCGGCCTTCCCGACCCTCGGGGTCTGCCCGGGCGCCCCCCAGGGGTCGCGGGTCGCCCGCGCCCTCCGTGGCTTGCGGGCGGCCTGGGGCGGGGGCTGCGGCGTTGCGGCCCGTTCGTCGGGGAGCGTTTCTCCCGCTTCTAAGACTTGCTGGCGAAGGCCTTCGGGTTGCTAGGGGCCACGTGGGGGGCTCACGTTATGGAAGAGTGCCATGGCGGTGGACCGGGTCGGAGGGCACCGATTCTATGCACACGCAGATTCCTTGGCCCCAGGATCGCTATACCTTCTGCCCAAGCCAAGAGGGCGTATACATTGATCCTGGACCCAGGATGGACCTGGCCAGGATCGACGTAGGTGCATAGTTGGCGCCCTCCTGCCAGGGTTGGGTGTCGACGCCCCTGGGCAGCTTCGGAGCAGTGCGATGATTCCAGCGTGAGCCCCAAATGACGAAACAGCGGGGGCGACGCGCCGCAATGCGTAGCACTGCGATGCAACGCTGAGCACCTCCTTGCGAAACAGCGCAGAGCAACGCAAAGAACGGCAACGCGGGGCGCAGCACCGCAGGCAGTGCGAAGCAGCCCATGGGCACAACCCGTGGCCGCGAGGTATGCCTCACACCCAGGGGGGCAGTCCACGCGCAGGCGTAACCGACGGCCGCCAGGACAAATCCCAAGGATTCCAGAGGCAATCTATGGCGCAACCCCATGGGCGCAATCTGTGACCACGGGAAACCCCCAACACCCCAAATTAAATCCATGGCGCCCTTTGTTGCCACGAATCATTCCCAGAACCTTAGAAAGAACAGAGACCATGGAATCCAGCGGTGCCCCTTACCTAGATCCTCAGAGCTGCAGAGAGAGCCTCTACGTACAAACATTGCTTCGGGTAAGACGCTAGCGCGAATGCACAAGCGTGCACAGACAAGTGCGTACCCTCAGCTTGTGTGTGTCTCTATGTTTGTTGTCTCTCTCTCTCTTTCTCTCTCTCTCTCTCTCTCTCTCTCTCTCTCTCTCTCTCTCTGAATATATATGTAGGTATATGGCGATATATATATATATATATATATATATATATATATATATGTGTATCGATGCGGTTCTCTCTCTCTCTCTCTCTCCCTCTCGTTATCTCTCTCTCTCTCTCTATCTCTCTTTCTCTAGTCTCATCTCTCTCGCGCTCTCCAGAGCTAGCTGCGACTCCCATTCTCGATCCATACCATCGCGCGTGCATCTCCCGCTGGGCTCTCATATAGATTATCAAAAGATGTTTGCTTCTCTGGCGGCGCCCGCCCCCGGCTTGCAGAACTGGCGATTCACTTGCATGTGCGAGCGGTGCTCCCTGCAGATCGACGCAACTCCGACCGCGATTCGCGCGCGTCTCTTGCCGCGAGTTGGATCCGGCGGGCTGCGCACGTGTGAGTTCTACCCAGACGCTCTGACTGTGGGAATCTGTGCTGGATAAAACGCATGCAGCGTACGCGCGTACACACTGGGCAGGATCTTGAAGGGCAGGTGCAAGCAGGATGTCTCTCTATGAATTGTGTGCGCATTGGTCCCTCGTGGCCCTTCCTCTTCCCCGCCTCCCTCGTGCAACACCTCCCCGTAACTCTCCCGCCCCGCTGCAGCAGGCGGTCGGGGAGCCGAGTCCTGGGGGGGGTCCTTGGGCAGAACAGGCGTGGCCAGCGCGTCGTGGGACCCCCGAGGCCGACCCTGTCGTGGAGTGCAGAGAGGCTTCGGGCCACTCTTCCTGCCCAGGCCCTGTCCTCGTGGGCTCCCCCCATCTTCCTCAGGGGGCACGCCGGGACCGCGCACCTTCACGCACTCCTCCTCTTCGGCGCACCACTTCGGGGGCCAGAAGCAGCTTCCCAGGCCGCCCTCGACGTGAATGTTGTCCACTGTTTCTCGGCGTACCCCCCCCAGAGATAGTACCGCTGTTCTTCGGGAGGGCGGCTTCGGTAGGCAGCGTCTCAACCGTACGATGCCTTCCACGATTTCGCGCTTCCTACCGTAAGGGCACGGGAGCATCACGTTCAGACTCAATGGAAGTATGAATTTAAGGTTTCGGAGCTTCATCTGGCTTTTTTTGCGTAAGGACTTCTTGCTCCAAGCGTGCATTTCGCTGGCTCGTGCACTTTGCTGGCTCGTCCGTGGTACCTTGAGGGCGTATGCCGACGGAGGGCCCGCGCGTGTCACACAGAGTCGACATCCCCTGATGTCCCAATATTGCTCAAGGGATTCGCAAACGGCCGCAGCCAAAGTTGAAGGTCTTTGATATGCGTGTTGCCAAGCAGAGTCTTGCGGCGAGCCAATCCAGGGGAAGTCTGCGAGCACCTCATCCTCTAGGGGTGATGCGCGCTCTGCTTGGGCAGGTGCTCTTCGAAGGGCACCGGCAAAGCAAAGCGCGCATCACGTTTGCGATTCGATTCGCGATTCGCAGCGATCCGATTCCAGTCGATGCGATTACGTTCTGATTCGATGCGATGCAAGGCTGGCTTGCCTTCGCCCTCCTCCGCCGCCCAAGCCCGAAGCGCCAGGCAGGGCGCGGCTTCCGCTGCAGAAGGTGCAGAGTGGGCATATTGTTCGCCACGGCGCCGCGCCCCAGCGGGCAGCCTACACTAGACTGTTATGCAGGGACTTGTCGTGCCAAAGTCAAGGAAGAACCAACACCATGATTTTAGCTCGCGTTTGCTAAGCATCCCTGCACGTTCTTTTTTCAGCCCTGAAGTGTGGCGATTCGTTTTAGTGTGCGCGGATGCTACAGGGGCCTCGTTTGCGGGTGGTGGTCATTATGCGTGTGGTTCTGCCGCCGTCGACAGACATTTCGAGACCAGGTTGACGTGCACCCACCGGTAGTTGAAAGTAGGTATTTCTCGATTCACAGATCTCAATATAAATACATATATGTATGTATATACGTGTATATGTATATGTATATAACTAGATATAGTTATAGATATAGATATAGATTGGGCGCGCGCCTTCCTATCTCAAGAGTCGAGCGGTGTTCCATGTATCTCCTCTTCAGGGGGCGGGCGGAGATTCAATCTGCGTCCAAGGCCGTCCTACTTTGTGTTTCGACCCACTTCTTTTGGCCTATGGGTAGTATTTCCAAGGACACTCTGCGTATGATGTATGGTCCATCCTCTTCGCGGTCCTATACTCGACCCAGTGAACCAGCTCGCAGGACTGGTCAGCATCAGTTCTGGGCCAGGATACCTTTCAAGGGACTTCTGCGGAAATGGCTTTTCCAGGGCGCGTGCGGGTTCGAACTTCGCAGGCGTTACCAATGACTGGTCAGGGATATGATTTGCTTACCACAAAAATTTGACATATTCATTTTGTCAGACCGTTGCTAAACTCGTTTCCCATGAGTCTGCGCCCAGCCCTTCACCGAAACAGTTGAATTTTAGGGGCAACAAGCCTGCCTGTAACGGTCATTCTAGCCTCCCCAGTTCTGCTCCCCAAGCCCCCAGCCAACCACACCCCCTCACCCACCTCTGTGGCCGCAGATTCCCCGGACCCCGAGGTGGCAGGCAGGGTAGCAGTGGGAGCAGAGCGCGGGGGGTGCGCGTTGGTTCTCAGCCTGGCGTTTTTTTTGCTTGATTGCCTGCAAAGCGGTGGGGGTGGAGGGGTCGAGAGCTTCCAAGGCGGGGGTGCGGATTAGAGGGAGCAGACAGCATGGCTGGGGCTGTACGATCTCCCCGATATTGTGGCATCTTATCCTGCTTCTTTCAACGCTTCCCCTGGCCCATGGCTCCCCCTCGTCCCCGCAGATGCGCGCCCGCCTCTTCCTGGCCCCCCTCTGCGGCGCACCCAAGAAGGAGGGGGGGCAGTCTCTCGTGGCGACAGCTGGGCTGGGCACGCAGCGCTGTTCAGGCCGTCCCGAGGAGCAAGGAAAAAGGTGCTGCTGCCCAGCACCGGTGGCAAAAGCCGGAGAGGGTCCTCGTGGAGGTGTCGTCACCCTCTTTGTTGCCGCACCCCGCTAGAAGCATCTCCACCATCGATTCGAGGGTGCGTACATGCCGGTCGCTGAAAGTGGGTGTTTTGGGATATTGATCCCAGTGCATTTCAAGCGCCTGCTTCTTCAAGAATCGATATGTTGTTGTGTTTTGTTATTTTTTGGGCGGGCCCGAACCCACTCTAACTTACTCCGTCTTCCATCTTCATGTTTCCACCTACTTCTTCCGACTTGCGGGTAGAGGCGGGGTCGCCCAAGGTGAGGTCAGCAAGCGAACCTAGTTCGAGGCCTATATGTTTGTTCCAGTGGCCGTCCAGGACGATGTTCCCTGACCCCACTTCGGACCCTATGGTAGATATGCCTCGTGTCGACGCCGCGACCACCATAGCGCAGGCGTTCAAGGTAGGACACCGCCAGTGGTCCAGAATCGGCGGCCAATGTAGAACGATCTGGCGATTGAAAACCTGCCGATCGCTCGAGGTTGAACGAGGTCGACGCAGTGTCATAAATCGGCGCCAAGGTCATCGCAACAGAGACGTGCCCTGCCCCACCTTTCCGCCCCCCCCCCCCAAAACTCTCGGGCTGGACGAAATGGTAGGATAGGGAAAGGGGAAAGGGAGGGGGGAAGAAATCTGCAGCATGCAGTTGGTTTCGGCCCCGCCGCCAGGCCCATTCCTCGGCACATGGGCGCCAGGAGGAGGCGCCAGGAAAACCAGCTACTGCCTACTTTTTGCTATACTACCTTGTCGCCTCCCACGAAGGAAGAGGAGGAGGAGGAGGAGGAGGAGGAGGAGGAGGAGGAGGAGGATCTCGTTCAATGCATGACCAACGTCAAAAGGCGGAGGAGGAGGAGGAGAAGGAGGAGGACAAGGAGGAGAGTATGCCCTGTCGCGGACACCCAGTTGGTCTTTGGCCTCCCACTTGCTTGTCAACATACTCCTACTTAATGAGCACATCCCCCTGTCGTGTTTTGTTTGCTTGGCCCGCGGATTCAGCAGGGGGAGGAGTAGGAGGAGGGGGGAGGAGGAGGGGGATGGTGATGATGATGATGATGATGATGATGATGACGATGATGATGATGATGATGATGATGATGATGATGATGATGATGATGATGATGATGATGATGATGATGATGATGATGATGATGATGATGATGATGATGATGATGATGCTGATGATGATGATGATGATGATGATGATGATGTTGATGATGGTGATGAGGATGAGGATGAGGATGAGGATGAGGATGAGGATGAGGATGAGAGCGCTGGGGTACAGTAGTGATGTAGCTGTTGCACAGTTGTGTCGTTTACGATCGTTTACCCCTTGCCATTAAGGGTCAAGTTGCTCAGGAACGGCCTGGCCGATGGTCCCGCGCGGCGGCGCCGGCGCAGCCCGGGCGGTGCTGGCGCTGGAGCTGGCGCAGGTCGTGAGGGACGTGCGGGCGCCGGCCGCGCCACCCTCGCCCCCGCCGCCTCCGTCGGCGGTTTCGGCGGACAGCGGCCCGAAGGGGTCGCCAGCGTGGGCGCTTGCCCGGTGCGAAGCGGCGCTCGCGGTCTGCGAGAGCTGCCCCGCCACAGACGGGCCCGAGCCCGTGGAGGGGCCAGGGCCGTGGGGGCCAGTGATCGCGCTGCTGGCGACGCAGCTGGCACAGGCGGTCGCGGCCGGGTGCTGGCGCCGTCGGCCACGGGCAACCGCGCGCGGCATGGAGGCCGCCGCGCCCGGATCCGTCACGACGGCTGCCCCTGCGAGGCGCGGTGGCGGGGTGGTTCCCTGAGGTTCTATGTTGGCTGAATCAGCCGGCCACTGCATGTTGGCGTTTTCGAACGTTCAGCATACTTTAGATGGCGCGCGTAAGCGCCATTACTGGATTTCCAAACGCGACTGTTTCGCATGTCCCGACGCGCGCGGCGGCGCGCAATTTTTGATTCGTTGTTTTAGAACATACACATATGTTTGATTTGTCTTTAAGGATAATTTAATACAACAGAAAATAACAAATGTTTGCTTGCATCGGTTATGCACCGCTTGCAAGACGCGTGTCGATCGGTTAACGCGAACTCGGCCGCGCGCCTGCAGCTGGCCTTCTGCGTGATAGCCTTCGCGGGGTGGGATGTCAGATGTATCGTGAGCGCACCTGATTGGTGGCCGCCCCTCCCCTGTGCTCCCCGAAAAAAAGTCACGGAAAGGGGGGGAAGGTATGCCGTGAAAGAGAAAATCAGATTGAAAAAACAATGGCGGTTGCGGTTGCGGCGCGCATTTATAAATGCGCGCCGCAACCGCAACCGCCATTGCAGCGGGCGCGCGAAGATCAACCCCGCCCGGCAGGTTGCGGGGTGGGGGGGGGGAGGAGGAGGAGGAGGAGGAGGAGGAGGAGGAGGAGGAGGAGGAGGAGGAGGAGGAGGAGGAGGAGGAGGAGAGGAGGGAGGAGGGGAGGAGGAGGAGGAGGAGGAGGAGGGAGGAGGAGGAGGAGGAAGGAGGAGGAGGAAAAGGAGGGGAAGAGGAGAGAACGAGGAGGAGGATCCTCCTCGTCGCCCCCCCCCCGCTCCCACCCCCACCGCCCCCGCAAGAGGAAGAGGACGAGGAGGGGGGCGAGGAGGAGGAGGGCGAGGGGGAGGACGAGGAGGAAAATGAGGAGGACAAGGAGGAAGATGCACACACGCACACAAGTATCCCACGGAAAAATTACATGCAAGCACGCACGCGGACACACGCACGCTCGCCTCCTGGTTGCAAGCGTCATTGTCATTGTTAGTTTCGCTTGGTTATGGCATTGCTTTTGGATTGCACAATGAATGTTTGTGCACGGCTTGTTATTGTTCCGTTGTCGTCTTGATTGTTATCGCTTGATTGTTGCCCAAGCTTGCTTGGGGTGAAAGCTGCAGCTTTCAACTTGTTCGCTACTCTCCGCCGATGGCACCTCCGACCTCGATGGCTTTCCGCACATCGACCTTCTCCCACGCCGTCGGCGTGGACGAGGCTGAGACCAGGCGCCGCGATTGCTGCGCCCTGGGCGTTTCAGGGAAGAGGGGAAATCAGTATCAGGATTGATTCCCCTATCCCGTCTCCTTCTCTCTGTTTCCCTGTCTCCTCCCCGCTCCATCCTCGCACTCCCTCCCTCACTCCTCCTCTCCCATCCCTCTCTCTCTCTCTCTCTCTCTCTCTCTCTCTCTATCTCTGGCACCCCGTATGTTGAGGGATGCGGTATGCCAGCGCACGGCGATGTTGGAGGTGATTGTCAGGTTTGGCACTGCCAGGTGTACGATGAGCGCATTGGTCTTGCATTAGTTATCCTCGCAATGCCGAGCTAAATTGCCGTTTCGTTTGTTTTGCTGGCCAGGCGCGTCTTCCCCCAGCCGTTGCGGATGGCGCCCCAGGACGACGACCCGCCGCAGGACCCGAGCTTAAGGAGGCAGGGGCGCCGAGTTGATCAGTCGAACAATCAGGAGTTGGCGTTCGTTCCTGTTTGACCGATTGCCTTAGGTATCCAACAATGTGCTTGGGATTGGAATGCGTCGCTCGAGCTTCGCCCCCACGCGAATCGAACGATTCAAACCTCGTCCGTTCCATAGGCATTTTGTCTCGAGCATGGCTAAGGGGTCGCCTCGGCCGAAATGTTTCCAAGGCCCGCGGGGGCCACTCCAGGCAGCGCTGGCTGAGCACATCATCGATGTCAACGCCATCAAGTATGGCAGCGAGCTCAAGGACTCGCAGGTGGAGAGCAAGAAGCTGCTGCACCACAAGGGCCTAATCCGCGGGCTCCAGAAGGTCACAATACTCATTCAATCGAACCCCCACTCCGATTCTGAGCGAACGGGCCCGGGCGAGGAGGAGAAGGAATGAGGAGGAGGTCGAGGAGGAGGATGAGAAGGAGGGAGGAGGGGGGAGAAGGAGGGAGGAGGAGGAGGGAGGAGGAGCAGAAGCAATAGCAAGATCACCCCTACTCCTCAATCCGACTGCTGCCCGACCGAATCCCGACCGCCGCCCGACCGCCGCTCGATCCTCCCCCCTGGCCTCGCCCTCCACCGCCTCATTGCCTCTCCTCCTCTTCATCCTCCTCCTGTTCGCCCTCCCCCCCCTCTTCCTCCTCCCTCCTCTCCTCTCCTGATGTTTTTGGTTGCGCCCTAGCCAGGTCCACAAGGAGTTGCGCTTCAAGAAGCTTGATGTCCAAGAGGCCCTGCGTGCTGTTGCAGAGTCCAGCGACTACATCAGCTTGAACAAGAATGAGCTGAAAGACTGGGTGATCGAGATCGGCAAGCGCATCAGGACGATGCTCTACCGCGCGCGGGCGGCTGCATGCAGGCACTCTCGACCGCAGTGGCTCATCGGGCTCGAGCTCGACTTGAGCGTGGCGGAGTGGGAGAGTGGCCAGATGGACGATGAAGAAGATGCCGAAGACGAGGAGGAGGCACAAGAAGACGAGGAGGAGGAGGAGGAGGGAGAGGATCTCGACGGAGACCACAATGAGGAGGGAGAAGAGGAGGAGGTCGAGAAAGACGAGGAGGCGGATGAGGATGCCGAGCCGCTCATAGCAGCTGCCGCCACACTCTCGGATGACACCCATTCGGATCGATTCGTGTACGGCTACTGCCAGGACCCTGCGGTTGAAACCCAACGGGAGAAACGGACTAGGGTTTTCGGAGGTGCAATCCTGGATCGGGAGGGGGAGGAGGAGCAACGTATGCATCGGGTGCTCTCCCAGCAGGACCAGTGTCTCGCTTGGCGAAGGCCGCGAGGCAAATCGTCCTCCGTGGAGTGGGCCCTGGAGATGCGGTTCCCTGCTGGCGCAAAGAATACGGACCCTATGTTGGCGGTGTGGGAGGACGGCAGCTCGAGACAGATCATGGCCGCATCCGTCGCGATGTTCAAGAAGAAGGGCAACCCCCATGCGACCGCAGGAGCTGGCAGCAGCGCCGGCACCGTCGCTGGCGATGACGCTGGCGATGACGCTGGCGACGAGCCCGACAAGTACGACGGCCAGGACAAGGACGGGAACCGCGTGGCAGTAGCATTGCGATGGAACGCCCCAAAGGGCAAGCGGCGGAACCGACTCGTCACAGCGCACCAGGGCAAGGACCAGTTCATCCAGATAGACACCTACTATTTCGAGAATGCGTCGGAGAAGCTCGCCATCGAGTGGGCCAACGCCATGGCCGAGAGGATCGTCGAGGATGGCATCAGCAAGAAGGTCGCCGAGACGGGGAAGAGCTGCTTCATGGCTGATCGTTCGGACACGTTCGACGCTAACATTGCTCGCAGGCCAATGGGGCCACCTGGGCCTAAGGATGATCCTGAAGATGGGTTCGGCCAACATGCCGATCGTGACGATCGGGCTCGCAAGAGGCCTGCAGCAGCAGCAGCAGCAGCAGCAGCACCAGTAGCCAAGCAAGATGCACCAGTAGCCAAGCCAGATGCACCAGTAGCCAAGCCAGATGCGCCTGCAGTAGACACGGGGGCCGCGCCTGCAGCCAAAGTGCCAGCAGTGGCGCCCATCACGCCCCCAGCCAGGCCCCTGCCTGCCACGCCGTCCGTCGAGCTCAATGATGGCTGCGACCACGAGGACAAGAGGGCTAGGCGCCCCATCGCGCCTCCTCCATTTGGCCCTCTAGATGGCGACTGAGCCAACGGGGCCATGTGCTCAACAGCACTTGGGCGGGAGGCAGAAACTACCTCGGCCTCGTCCTCCCGCCTCCTCCTCCTCCTCGTCCTCCTCCTCCTCCTGCTCCTTCCCCTCTTCCCTCCTCCGACTCCTCCTCGCCCCAGTGCCTCCCAGCCAACTTCTGCGTCAACTCTTCGTCTCCATCCATCTTGCGCATCTCCCCTTCCACCCCTCCCTCCTCATTGTCTTCCTCCTCCTGCTTTCCATAGTGTTCTTACTGTTGTTCGTCCTCCGAATCGCCCTCGGCTGACCCTGGCAACGACGGCTGCAACGACGGCGGCGACGACAACGACGGCGGCCAGGACTCAGACGACGCGGTCAAGACTCAGACGACGCTGCAACGTCGTCTGAATCCTGGCCGCCGTCGTGATCGTTGAGCCGTCATCGTGATCGTTGAGCCGTCATCGTGATCGTTGAGCCATCGTCATCGTAGCTCTCCTCGTCTTCGTTCGAGCGCCCGATGCGGTAGGATATATTGCCCTTAAGGGCAATATGCCCTACCGCATCGGGCGCTCGAACGAAGACGAGGAGAGCTACGGCGACGAGGACGAAGACGACGACGAACACGAAGACGACGAGGACGACGATCACGACCGCGACGACAACGCCTACGACGAACACGACGACGGCCGCCCCCCCGCGCCCGCGCCAGGACGTGGGCACGTTGCCGACGGGCTCCCGCTTCGTCGGAGATATGGATCGCCAGGCGCCGCCAGGGAGGGCCGCACCCGGGCAGTGGCAAGCGTGGAGGGGAGCAAGAATGAGAAGCAATACTTGGAGGAAGCGGTTGATGGCAACGGGAAGGAGGGGGCGGAGGCGGAGGAGAAATGGGGTAAGCGAGGAAAGAAGGGGGATCGGCGACCCGCAAGCGAGGTGCCCCCTTCCGACGCGGAGACGGTCATAGGCGCGCCCGGCGAGCCCCCGGCTGCTTCGGGCGAGGACGCAGGGACGAAGGCGGAGAGAGGAGAAGGGGGGAGGAGGAGGAGGAGGAGGAAGAGGAGGAGGAGAAGGAGGAGGAGGAGGAAGGAGGAGGAGGAGGAGGAGGAGAAGGAGGAGGAGAAGGAAGAGCTGTGAATTCTTGGTCCTGCGCCCGCAATGCCCATGCCCCTCCGACGCCCCGTTGATCATGATAACGTTTCACCGTGCAGCTGAGACCTTCGCTGCCCGATGCCCTGGGATGACGATCGCGCTTGGCTCTCGTTTGTTTGGGCGCGACTCGCACGCGCCCGCCTGGGACTCCTCGCCCAGGGGAGACAAGGGGGGTAGGGGTAAAAGGAGGAGAGAAAGGATGAGTGAGGGTTTTCCTGCATCTGCTATGGCGGTCACCCCAGGAGGCCATCGTGGTCGAGGACAGCCCCCCGCTCGTGGGCGGCGCCCCGCCCGTGAGCCCAGGCGACGCCAGCGCCCCGCAGCAGATGCCAGAGGACTTGCCGTCAGATGCTACTGGCCAGGTCTTGCATAACTGCGGTGATGGAGACGGTGACACGCTGGTGGAGAGGCAGAGCGCACCGCTGGAGTTCGGGCCCCGCGTCGCGACGCACGAGCCAGCTGCTGCCAATCCTGCGGCCATGGACCTTGTTAGTGTCGGCGAGGCCGAGGTTGCAGCTGCGGGCCTAGCTGAAGCATCAACGACGTCGAGCGCTGATGCTACGGATGACCCCGTCACTGCCATCGAGAAGGAAATGTTCGATATCTTCGCGGCCACCCACGCCGCGGGGGACGAGCATTTGATAGATGAGGAGTTGGGGCAGGAGGCGAGCTTGCCCGAGATTGACGAGCAGCTCGAGCGGCGTGCTCAGAATGGTTTCCAGACCAGAGCAGAGGACGCCATCAGCAGGAGATTCACGAGGTGGATCAAGAAGCGCAAAGAGGAGTACGCGGCGTACTCGGCCAAGTGCGACGATGACAAGCAGGCGCAGCGGGCGGAGTGGGCCGAGCAGAAGTACAACAAGATGATGGAGCCCCATTTCTCCTCCATATAGTCGTCCTCGCATCTCGGGTCCAGGTTCTGAGTTGGTTCGCGAGCGGGGTTCACCTCTGGTCTTGAGGTCGCGAGCGCTTCTCGAGATCCCGAGGGCCCCACCGCCCTTTAAACCCAGGATCCTGATGTCTGCCCTCGCCGAGAGACTCCGTTTGAAAGATCGTGCTGCACAAAGGGGCCCCAGACACAGAATAATCGCTGAATGAGCTGAGCAGGTGCTTGGGAAATTCGCCACATAGCGTTATCTTCTTTAGGATTTCAGGATCCAATGTGCCATCTCGTTTCTCGGTTCATCTCTCTCCCTTGATATGCTTTGCCCAAACCTGTCATCGTCTTGCGCGCTGCTCAGGAGACGCGCAAGAAGGCCGAGAGCTTCCGCAAGGTGACCGAGAAGAATGGCACCTACAGAAATATCGACGCGCTGATCCAGTCTCAGGGCGGGAGGGATTCCCCGTCAGCGGTCGAGGGGAGCATCAATATAGCACGCGAGTGCTTGAGGCGCTCAGTAGAGGAGGGAGGAGTAGGGGGAGAGGGAGGATCGACTCAGGAGGAGGGAACGGAGCAGAACTATAGAGGAGGGATGAGGTATGACGGAAGATGGAGGGCTTAAGAAAAATCTAGTGAAATGTAGGTGTGGAGGAGGGAACGGGAGAGCTAGGGAGTATGAAGAGGATAGTTGCTTTTCTGAGGAGGCAGGCGTGGCCGAGTTTTAACCGCCTCCCCGAAGGCGCAAAGGCAAATGGGTGAAACTGAACAAATTCTCCAAGCGGGTGGAGTTTCTCGACGTCTCAGAATGCGAGATCGAAACCGATGAGATGCTGTGGAACACGACCATATCGGAGTCGAGGGGCGACGATGATGACAGTGCCCTGCCACCAGCAGCCAAGCGCATCAGGACCAGTGCTGACAATCAGCAGGCATGATGGGAACAAGTGTCGAGATTCTCGGGGCACCCTGCATCCCGTCGAGCTCTCTCCCTCCGTCGGAAAGGGCTGGGCTAGGCCAGCCCTGCCTCAATTGTAACTATAGGATGTCGCCTTGTTGCGTCTTGGCATGGTGCCCCCCCCCCCCAGGCGCTGGTCAAATCAGTTGTTGAACGCGTCCTGCCGCCCCCCAAAAGGCAGCGTCGTCGGCGTCGGGGTCGGCGACGGTGACGCCGCCGCCGCGCCAGACGAGCTCTGTGGAGATGACGCCGCCGCCCGGCGCGCAGCCGCACCCGATCGCAGAAGTTGTCGGCGAGGAGAAAGCTGGCAAGGGGGCGAACGAAGCGGGGAAGAACGGGAAGGGCAAGGACGGCAAGGGAAAACCCAGCAAGGGGAAGGACGGGAAGGGCAAGGACGGCAAGGGCAAAGGCAAGAACGGCAAGGGCAAAACCAGCAAGGGCAAGAACAGCAACGGCAGCAGGGGCACCCCCGTCAACGTCAAATCCGTCGGCAAGAAAGTGCAGGAGGTACTGGGCCGCTACCTTTCGCTCAGTCACAAGGCACCTCGGATCAAATCGGGGAACGTCTAATCTAGGCCCTTCGGACCTGGAGTCGTAGGAAACGTCTACTCTAACCCCATCCTGCTCTCAACCCCTGCTCCGGAGCGCCCGGCCCAGGCCCAGAAGATGCTGGACAACATCAAGCATAGCGAGAGTGTCTCCGATCCTCAGTGGGAGTGGGCCAAGGGCCCAGGGTTCAAAGGCAAACTGGAGGCCCAGATCAGCTGCGTCAAGACTTCACTTGAGCAGTGCGAGATCTTCGGATGCGCCATCCTGAACGGTGACGACGAGATCTCTCTCGACGAGAGGTCCCTCAACAACGTGCTTGCGAGTTGCGATTCCCACGAGGAGAAGCTGAACGGGTTGGGCCGCCAGATCAAGCGCATGAAGGATATGCACGCCATGGTGATGGATCAGGGGCCCCAGTAGCAATCATGTTCGCCGCAAGTGGCCGCCGAGTGCATTGCACTGGCGATGATTATACCAGGCGGCGTTTGACCTCTGGAAAGCTCGGGGAGTAAGAGGATGAGGAGGAGGAGGAGTAGGAGGAGATGGAGGAGGAGGAGGAGGAGGAGGAGGAGGAGGACGATGAGGGAGCCTTGCATCTAATCATCGGAAGAGCCCCAAGGGACAGAGGAGGACCAGCAGGAGGAAGGAAATGGAGGAGGATGAGGATGAGGAAGAAGACAAGGAACAATATATGGTGAAGCATCTGCCGACCCCTTGCGTCAGGCGAGGGGTCACCAAGCGTATGTCACGATGTCCAGACTGTCACTGCCGCATGAATCTTACACGCATCAGACGCGGTGATTCACGGTGATGTTTGCTTGCAGCTATGCAGTTGCATTATCCAATGTCTCGCAGTAGTTAACTTCTTACCTCTGCTACCCACTGCTTATTGCCCTCCTCTCGTCTCCTCTTGCTTCCCCACTCCATCTCAGACCCTCCCCAACTCATGCTGACTGCAAAGTTCGAACTATCTTGCTCTCGCCTTGCTCTCTCCCTCTCTCTCTGTAGAGGTCGGCCAGTAAGTGCCAATCGATATCGCATCGACTTTGATGGTGCTTACGCTGCTCTGACACGCAATGGCGGCGTGAAGCCGCGAACTTCTCATGGGGAAGCGGTCTGGGAGCGGTCTGGGAGCGGTCGTGGGTCGGCGGCGGGGGGGCGGTCAGGGGGCGGTCGGGATGCGGTCGGGAGGCGGTCGGGAGGCGGTCGGGAGGCGGTCGGGAGGCGGTCGGGAGGCGGTCGGGAGGCGGTCGGGAGGCGGTCGGGGGGCGGTCGGGAGACACCAAACCCTATATCTATATATATATATATATATGATTTCCAGACAGTCGGGAGGCGGTCGGGGGGCGGTCGGGGGGCGGTCGGGAGGCGGTCGGGAGGCGGTCGGGAGGCGGTCGGGAGGCGGTCGGGAGGCGGTCGGGCCGCGGTTGTGTCGCAGACAGACAGAATCTGTTGTGTTGGGGCTGAGTCGAGCGGGTGGGATCAGTGAGAGCTATTGTTGAGCACGCCTTTTCTTTTCTTTAGCTGCTGCTCGCCTGCGTTTGCACTGGCTTGCGCTCGTGCTCGGTTGCGGTATTTCGATCAGATGAATCTCCAGCTCGGGGAAGAGCGGCTCGGGGAGAAACGTCTCAGGATACGTGATGGTTGTTGGAGGGCAGGAGCCAGGACATGTATGAGACCCACCGCGATCTTCCAAAGTCGTCACTTGCTCGACCCTTTCAACTCATCTCTCATGCAGACGCACCTTGTGATCCTCGCAGTCCTGGCTGCCCGGCTCGAGGAATGATCGCGATTCTGGGTTGTTGCTTACTCAAGTTACGCTGCGTTGCTGTGCGTAAATCACGTGAGCTCGGAACATCTCTCGGTGCACGCTGCCCTGTCATTATATGTGCTAGAGGCGAATAGTCAATTGAAATATGTCTGGTAAGTGTGAATGTTGACTCCACTGGCAACCGATTTCAATCGTGGCGTTTGGAGCCGAGGAGGATGAGGATATAAAGGGGGGAGTTTGAACAGGGGGATGAGGGACCCAATGTCAAATGCATCTTTCGGAAGAGGCGTCAGCCATGAATGCAATGATACTCGCGCGTCCAATGATCGCAAACAATGCACCCCCCCCCCCCCCCCAAAAAAAAAAAAAAAAAAAAAAAAAAAAAAAAAAAAAAAAAAAAAAAAAAAAAAAAAAAAAAAAAAAAAAAAAAAAAAAAAAAAAAAAAAAAAAAAAAAAAAAAAAAAAAAAACACGAGAGCCGAGGGCCGAGCGAGGTTGCAAACATGTAACGAGACACGTCACACAAACACAAACGCACACCAACGATAAACGATGCAAAGGGAAACTGTAGTGGGAAGAAAAACGGCACCGCCAGAGAGTCCTCCTCCTCCTGATCCTCCTCCTGATCCTCCTCCTCCTCCTCCTTCTCCTCCTCCTCCATTTCCTCCCTCCTGCTCCTCCTCCTCCCTCCTCCCTCCTCCTCCTCTGTCTTCCTCCTCCTCCTACTACAAAATTCGTCGCGATGCATCCATTGTGACCGTATACATGATGGCTCGCAGATGCTTTGCCATCTAGTGCACGTCTAATGCCGAAGCGACGCAAGAGCCAGAGCACGTCGCTTTCACCGCCTGCAGTCAGGCGATTCAAGTGGGAACAATGCAGCGCCCCAGGCTCTGTGTCCGCGGCGTCTTGGGAGCACGATGCCGCCGAAACCACTGCCAGGTGCGATGCCAGCGTTGAATTGGAGGACCATTTCCTCCGCACGTTTGCCACTGGAAACATGAACTCACGAGAATTTTGCGCCAGCTGTTATCTTGCCAACGCCGCAGGGGCGTCAACCCCGAATCTTGCAAAGTGGGGCTTGAGTCCAGGATTGCAGAGTGGGCGGGACAGGAAACATCTCAGAGCAGTTCTTCCCATGGCCAAGTCGGCCCCAGAATTTTGCACGCTTGATATCCCAATTTTTGACAAGAAAAAGCGCAGCATTCGACGAGTTCCCTTTGCTCCTCCGCACGAATGTTTGGAGGCGGAGTGGAGATCAATGGATATCAGCATCGATGAGGAGATCGCAAAAGCTGATTGGAGTGACGCATTTCATCGACACCCCAGGCGAGTCGTCGAAGGAGACCTTCGACCTGTGGTGCCAGTGGCGCTCTACGTTGACGGCGTGAGATACACACGTCAACCCGGGGCAGGAAAAACAGATTCGGCTATCGGGTTCTGGTGCTACAACCTGCTGTCAGGTAAACGTTTCTTAGTGGGCATATTGTCCAAGAACAGATTGTGCCATTGTGGGTGCAGGGGCTTTTGCTCTCAGTATCCCGTGATGGAGTTCTTGTCTCATTCATTCGGTGCTGCTGCGGACGGAGTTCGCCCGGCTCGCCAGTGGAATGGTGATGAATGGAGTATGCAATCGACCTACAAACAGTTGTATGATTCTCAGCCGAACTTAAGTGCGCGATACCTCTTGTGCCAAATCAAAGGAGATTGGATGGAGTTTTCGTCGACGTTTGCATTCCCGTCGTGGTCATCGGCCCACTCGCCATGCCCATTTTGCTGTTGTGATAAGGGATCAATGCTCAACTTTTCCAATGTGTGCGCCGACGCCCACTCTTGGGGCGACCATGGGCCATCGTGGTACGATGATGCGCGTGCGGCCTGTGAAGTGCACGTTCGCGTTGACAGGGATATTCCAGCACAAATATTGGGACAAGGTGGCCTTCACTTCGACAGGTCAATAAAGGCAAAAGGATACATCCTCAAGAACTCAATTCCCGAGCTTGGCCTGAGGACTGGCGATCGGTTGGAACCAGGCCCTGGGCTCGCAGACACTGCGAAGCTCGTAGAAGCGGCCCTTCCATTAGATGTAACTTTTTGGCGCTGCCACTACGACCATAAGAATCGACTTGTTGACAGAGTGCTCCACCGCAACCCCATCTTTGGGGAGGCAACTGGAGTCACTCCCGACAATATGCATATCGATCTTCTTCACTGCGTGTACCTTGGTGTGTTCGTGAAGTTCTTGGCCTCCATCGTGGACCAGGCGATCCAATCCAATGTGTTTCAGATCAATGGCCCCATGGAGGCACGGCGGCAGAGGACTGTTCAACGCATATATGCTGATATGTCAAATTGGTACGATCGGCAAGAGGCACTTGGCAATCCGCAGAAGAATAGGCTGAACACGCTGACACCGCAAATCATTCGCAATAAGAAAAAGGCAGATTTCAAGGCCAAAGCTGGTGAGCGTGGTGGCCTTGTTCCTTGGGGCGTTGATTTTTCAAGGAAGATGGTGCTCAAATCGCAGAAATTCGAAACACTTGCTGCAGCGGGCGAGTGTCTCTTGGAGTGGCTCAGCATCATAAGGGCCAACCCTGAGAGTATCCCTGCACATGATGCAGAGACATTGGTTGAGTTGTCTCTGCGGCACATTTGCCTCATGCAGGATTACGGGGCAACGCTGCTCCCCAAGCACCATGCATGGGTGCATATGTCTTTGAGGGTGCCTTCTCATGGGAACCCTCGGTTTCACAGTTGCTTCCTTGACGAGTCCTTGAATTCGAAACTGCGAGCGCTGTGCCAGATATCACATGGAACCACGTGGGAGAAATCGGTGTTCGAGCGTGTTGCGTTGGCTCCTATAGTGGATCCCAAATCGCATTTTGCCTTCGTGCAGTGACTATTGCATGCAGTGAAAACCATCGCAGCCCATCGCATCTTCACTGTCGCAGTGCAGTTCGTCCCAATACTAAATAACAATACGATAGGCACACATCGCGATACACTCATCGAATCATCATCGCCAAATTCGCCCATCATCATCGTCACCATCCGTGCTCTCCCATTGCCCCTTCTGCTGCTCATTCTGAATCGGGCCTTGTCCTGATGCAACCTTGGGGCAGCTCGCAACTATCACCCGAACCCAGGTCTAACCCCCTCTCCGAGCTCATCCTCCTGCTATCTTCCCAAATCAACAACCCCCACTTCCCATGCCCAATGATCTCGTGCCAATCGTCCTCATCCTCGTGCTCCACCTCCTCATGACCTCTCCCCCCTTCCCCTCATGTTCGTCCTACTCTGTCCCCTGGGCCCGGGCGCTCGCCCACTTCCGTCGCTCTCCACCGCTCGCCCGTCCTTCAGCTTGCTCGCGAGCGCGCTTGCTCGCGCGCGTGCTTGCTCGCGCGCGTGCTTGCTAGCGCGCGATGCCCCGCCCCCGCACCCCCGCCCCCGTGCCTGCGAGACGGGGCGAGGAAGGCACGGGGAGAGATGGTCATAATAGGCCGCGTGGGGATGGGGCAGGCAAGAGATGGAAGGACGGTAGCAAGAGACATGAGCGGGAGCGAAGACACGAGAAAGAGGAGATGATGAGAAGCTCAAGGAGGAGAAGGAGGAACAGAGGGGGGGAGAGGAGGGGGAGGAGGAGGAGGAGGAGGAGGAGGAGCAGCAGGAGAAGGAGCAGGAGCAGGAGTGTAGGAGAAGGAGCAGTGATCAGGAGGAGGAGGAGGAGGAGGAGGAGGAGGAGGAGGAGTGGCGGGAGGACAAGTAGGCGGAGCAGAGATGAGGAGGAGATGCCTGCCTCAGCACATTTAGCTTGAGATGTGCATGTTCCTTGAACTGCCACGTGCTTGCATTTTTTCACTACTGTTCTGGAACTGCCACCTTATGGAGCACCCGGCTAAGAAGCCGCGACTCGAGGATCTCACATTCGATCAGAGAGATTGGCAGGACATTGCGATTGACCTCACGAAGGGTTTCAACAGACGTGTGAAGGGACAGATTCTGATGATAACGAGGCTGCCGCCAATGTCCGACGCTCATGATGTCTACTTTGGGTTGTTTGGTGGGGTGCTTGCATTGCGCGCCATCGTATGGTTTCTCTTTCGTCTCAGCGAGCGCCCCAGCCCCCTGCAGAAACGACCGTGCGTTAGGATGCGCGACCCAACGCTTCTAGAAATAGCTCGGAGTAGGTTCAAGATGGCGCGCAACTTCCAAGCGCGCCGTTGCATCGGGAAACGCGATGCCGAGATGCGGCGCACGAAGGCCGACATTATCTATCAGATCAGTCTTACATTGAAACAAGTTGTGGCAAACGTGCATGTCACTAGCAGGTCACAGCAGTAACGACAGCTGTCACTGTCAGAAGCACTCCCACGCCTTTTGGCTTTCAGCTGCAAGCTGGCGGATCACCCCCTGCTGTGGATTAGAGACCCCTGTGATCGCCGCGAGGGAATTTCTGCATCAAACGGCGTCCTCTCTTTGCTGGGATCTCGACCCGCACTTGGAGAAGCACGCGCTGAAAGTGCACGGGGGCGATGATAGCGGAGTTCACATCGGCGGTGAAGCAGGGGACTTCAACAGGGTGATCGGGGCTCTCTGAGTTCGAAATTCTAATGGTTTGCTAACAGATGCATGGCCGTCGACAAAGAAGCAGTTCAAACTAAACATGCCGGGCAGATTTGCAGCGTCGCGTTTCTTGCTGCTCTGAGTTCGGATACTTAGTTCGAAAGGTCCCCACATTTACTCCACGCGCTGATGTTGATAAATCAAGTTGTGTCGTTCGGGGTAGGGGGGGGGGGGGGGGGGCAGGAGAAGGGGGCCTCTCTTCCTCCTCCTCCCCTTCCGCATCTGTTCCCAGCCCTTCTCGCCCGGCACAGTGGTTTGTCATCGTCTCGGCCCCGATTGTGCGCATCTCCAGAGGTCAAGCCGAACAAGCCCCCGCCAGCGAAGCTCGTGGTTGCTGGCCCAAGTTGCCCGCCGTTCTCGAGACAGGGCTACGGGGGCTTGTGGGGCGACCCTCGCGCAGCAACAATGAAGAAAACCGTCGAAGTTATTGGCCATCAAGCACGACGGCAGGACTCAGAGTTGATCGGCTTCCTCATCGAAAACGTAGTTGGGATGGCAGACCACTCAAAACATCGGCCTCAAGGAGAACCGACCCCATTGGAGGAGGTCATGTCTTCGCTGAGGAGGAAATGTGGCACGCAATTTGCCGTGTGGTCCTGGACCGTGCGCACCATGAACCTTGGGTTACCTCAAAACCGAGTTCGCATCTACATAGCAGGCCGCAGGACTGAGTTGTTTACTACGCCAATGCCAACAGCAGATCCTGGCAAGTATAAGCTGAACATGTTTCCCCTTCGTGATCTACTTGATTCCACGCTCCCAGAGGAACGGCCTAACTCTGATAAGATGCGTGAGAACTTGAAGGAGTACCAGAAGATTGGAAGAGAGTTGGTCAGGACGAAGCAGGTACCAGAGAATAGCGCCATGATTCTCGATATTTGCAGGGGGTTCGGCATGGTCAGGGACCCTTGCTACAAGGTTGGCGCATGTATGACTCTGACTTGCTCTTCAAAGTGGAACTACGTATGGGGAATATCGCCTAAGTTCCCGAGGTACAACCGGTATCTTACATCAACTGAAAAATGCTTGCTTCAAGGATTCGATGCTTCGATCATGGAGAACATTCCCGACCAGCACGCCACTCGGATATTTGGGAATGCCATGAGCGTTCCTGCCGTGGGCATGTCGATGGCTTGCCTGCTGAGCGGCATGAAGCCGCGCTGAATCCATCAAGAGTTGATGGTTCCGTTTTCGCAATCATTAGTTTTGCAGTGTCTGTTGCAGCTGGATGCGTCTGCTATGTTCGGTGTGTTCTGATTGCGCTCTGCGCTGCGATACCAGCGCTGTGCTTCTGTGGGCAAGCCGCGGATGCACTCGGAGTGCAGGTGCCGTTCAAGTAATTAGGTTGCGATTCGATGTGATTGGCCAGTGGTGCATATTTTCAACGAAGTTTTTTATAAAAAAAATAGAACAACACACACAACATAATGCACTACTGGTCTGCTTTGTAAGGTTTCGTTTCCGTTGCAAGCTGTCGAAACGCTCTGGTGTCGCAATGTGAAAATGTGATCGTTGTATCCGTGAACGTCGCACCCCGGCAATATCATGCTGATGGGCGTTCAGAGCCACAGCTCATCTTAAGATGCAGTCATGCAACATCATGGTATAGTTTCAGGGGGCAGCACTGCACATGGGCAAACTGTGGACAAGGGGGGGGGGGGGGGGAGGGGAGGGAGGAGGAGGACGAGGAGGAGGAGGAGAATGATGGGAGGGGAGGGAGGAGGAGGACAGGCAGGAAGAGGAGGCGGAGGAGGAGGCAAGGACGACAACGACGAGAGGACGCGCCAAGCTCAAAGTCTTCGACTCCTCCGCCTACCTCCTCCGTCTTCCTCCTCCTCCCTCTCTTTCCTCCTCCTCCTCCTCCTCCTCATCATCATCATCATCACAAGCATCGTCACCATCATCATCATCATCACCATCACCATCGCCATCATCAACATCATCATCATCATCATCATTACCACCACCACCATCATCATCACCATCATCATCATCATCAACAGCATCATCATTATCATCATCATCACCATCATCAGCATTATCATCATCAGCATCATCAGCATCATCATCATCATCATCGTCATCATCATCATCATCATAATCATCATCGTATTCATCGTCTAATCGTAATCATCGTCATCGTCATCGTCATCCTCATCAATATCGCACTCCTCGGGAACTGCGTTCCTGGGCGCGCGCGCGCGCGAGGGGATGGCGGCCCCTCCTCTTGATGTGGTTCGCGCCCAATGGGCGCGCGCTGGGGAGGGCTGCATCCCGCATTTCCACCCTGGGGCCTGGCCCCGCGGCGCCTGCAGGGGGCTCGACCCCCGAAGCCAGCGGGGCGCGCCTCCACCGCGCGCGGCGGCAACAGCGCAGGTGGTGTTTCGCGCGCGCCCTGCAACGCACACCTCCAACACCAACCACGATCCCGCCCCCTAGGAGCGAGGGCGCGGTGGGCGCCCTGCTGGATCGAGTTGCAGCGCAAACACCTGGAAAGCGCATCCCAAGAACGCCCCGCCCACGTGGTGGATCCCGAGCTACCATGCGCGGCCGCGAGGACCTGGGCGCCATCATTATGGCGCGGCGCGAGGCGGGGCCCCGCACGTGGTGCCCTGCGTGGGCCAAAAACCAAACTCAACCCTCACGCGTTTCGTGCCCCATGCGGAACTCACGCTTCGTGGCCCATACGAAGCGCGCGTCTCGTGGTTCACGTCCCGTGGCTTCGGGAATTCCCCCGCGTACCTCGCCTACGCCGAGGAACTCGAGGGGGCGTCCTCGCGCTGGCGGAGGCTTAGAAACATGGGAATAACGGGAGTGATATGGAGGAACGCTGCTCCGCTTCCCGCAACTAAGGGGTGCTATGCATTGGCTATGCTACGCCGCGCACTGCTATATGCCACGGAAGGGTTCTGGCGCTCTCCTCCCTGCTTGTCGTCGTCGTCGTCGCCCTCCTCCTGCTCGTCGTCCTCTCCTCCGTTCCTCCTTTCCTCCTCCTCCTCATCCTTCCTCCCTCCTCCGTCCTCCCTCCTCCCTCCTCCTCCTCGCCCTCCCCGCCCCCCCATTTCCTCCGCCTCCTCGCGCGGTGGCTCAAATTAGCGATTACGCAAACGTTGGATTTTTATCTAACCTTGCACAGCCTTGTCACGAAATCATATGTTTTCACATGGGTCCTTGGAGCGACGGGCCCATGCCAAACCATACGTGTTCATTCGGATCCTGCTTGGACCCACGATGGGCCCGACCTTGCTGTCAACGAAAGTATGCGCGCTCACTGCTTGGATCCACGATGGGCCCACGATGGTTCCCCAGTTGGGACAAACCCGCGGACCCACATGTAATGAAACCCACGCCCGCGTGCTACGAGACCCAAGCGCACCCGATGATATTGTTGTGTACACGAACGATTATGTGCAATAATTTGTATCATCTTGGTCACAGCGAGAAGCCCACATTGCCAGCGACGCAGGCGTTCCCTCATGCGCGCGCAGTGACACGCCGCGCGCGCCAATGTGATTGAGCTTCGTTGCTCAAAGAAACGTGTTGTTTCACGCTGAGAGGGCGCGCAGTTGAAAAAAATATAAAAACCATGCAAAAAAAAAACCTTACAAACAAACAAAATCACTCGCGTTGCGCGCGCGAACATGACATAACTTTGAAACGCGCATCCATATGTGAAAACGTGGTCTCGCGACGCGGGGCAAAAAACGCCGGCCGAAGAGCGCGGGGCTGATTTGGCCGCGACAGAACCTCTGGGTTGCGTGAGGCTCGACCGGGCGAGAGAGTCCGCGTCGCCGATGTTGATGACGACGTGGACCACGAGCGCGCGCTCGTCTGGCCAGTGTCGGAGAAGTTGTGGTACGTGGTGTCGCCAGATCGGGATGTCTGGGTCGAGGGCCTGACATCGGCGGACCACGCCACGGGGCCCTGCCGCTGTTGGCCGCTCGCGGGCGGTGTCCACCGCGCGGCGCCGCGGCGGCTGCACGGCGTCAAGGAGCTGCCCGACGCCGGTGAGCTGGGCGCGCGGAGACCGAGTGCCGTCGCACCGCGTCGCTGGAGCCGGGCGTCGTGGAGAGGCCGCTTCCGACAGGCCGAGATCGGCGGGCCCTCCACGTGCTGGACTGCGGGGCCCGTGGGTTGGCGCCATGGAGACGCTCGCGCCTCGGGTTCGCGGGGCCTGGATGCAGTGCGAACCGCTGGGCCTGAAGATCGGCGAGGTGATCGAGCTGACAGAGCTGGATCACGTCTGGGGCGATCAGGCGCTGATCAAGGGCTCGGATTGGGGCGGCGGCGCGAGGCTCGTGGACCCGAGCGACGCGGGGGCGCTTGCGGAGGGGCGACGCCAGCTGCTGCGAGACGCGCTGGAGCTACTGGCGATCGTGGCCGCCGAGACCGGCGAGGCCGCGCCCTGGCGCAGCGATCGGGCGCCGGCGTTGCCGGCTCCGTCGCGCGCGCCACCCCCCAAGGCCAAATCGAGGCAGCGACGCGGGGGGCTCGGCCGGTGGAGGCAGAGGCTTGCCGGGCGGTGGCGGTGCCGAGGCGGCTGCGGCGCCTGAGGGCGTGCGGACTCTTGTGGATCGACGTGGGCGCGCGCGGGCAGCGCTTCAAGACGTGGAGGGGCGTCGTCCGCGAGTCGTCGACCGAGGTGCACGGCGACGCGCCGCTCGAGGGGCCCGCGCACGGCGTTGCATCTGCTGAAGCACATGGGGCAGTTCGGGGGTAACCCGAGGAACTGGCTTTACAAGTGGCGCTTAGAGCACCGCATCGGGAAGTCGGACCGCACCTTTCACGGGCTGGATACGTTCGTGGAGGCGCTGATGATCGGCGGCTGAATGCGCCTTCCACGGTCAGCTTCGAGAAGATCTGTCGGCGGGCGCAGCTCATCATCGACGCGCGCGCCCAGGCGGGCGAGGCCCCCTTGAGGTGACCGCGCTGGCCGACGCGGCGAGCCCTGCGCTGCGCGTCCACGGGGTGCGCCAGGCGAAGGATGAGAACGAGGCGAGCTCCACCCGCGCTCGGGCGCTGGCGACCGGCCCCGCCACGGGCAGCCGCGAAGGGGAGCAGGCTGGGGATCTGAAGGGGGGGCCCAAGGGGCGCGGCCGAGGAGGCCACGGCCGGGGGGCCGACGCCCCGGCGGAGGCCCAATGAACAGCGACCCGGGCGGGGGGGGCGGCCCGACCCCTCGCCCGCAGCACGCGGGGCGCGGGGGCCTCTGACCGCCCAGCGGCTCGCGGGACATCCCCCCCTTGCCGCGCCGGCCGCTCGGACGCCGCGGCGCCGGCGGCGCCGTGGGCCGAGAGGGCCGCAGGGGCTTCAAGACGAGGCCCGCGCGACCCTGAACTGGCTCGCTGGATGCGACTTCCACGCGAGCGAGGCCATCGCGAGCGGCATGCCAGCGCGCGGGGCTGCGGCCGCCCGCGCCGAGGGGCTCCCACGCAGGATGCAGCCAGCGCCAGGTGGCGAACCCACCCCGTCGCCGCAGGATGCCTTCCTCGAGATTTTACAAGGCCGGGCCGCCCGCGAGTTCGAGCCCGCCAGCAGATCGTTTTCCTCCTACCGATGTGATGCGGCGTCGCAACTTGGGAGCGCGGCGGGTTGTCGTCTCTTCTCGGAGCTCACCCACGCGCGCCGGTGATTTACGGAGGGCGAGGGCCGACGAATGCTTCGACGGACGGAAGATAGACTTCAGTTACTGCGTGGCAACCCCATAGGGCTTCGCGTGGACCCCGGGCCGGGCCGCAGCCGACTGCGCAGATTTCATCGCGAGCCTCTGGGCTCGAGGGCTACTGCGCCTCGGCCGAACCTGGCTCGTGGAGACAGGGCCGTTCTTCGTTTGGAGGCATGATGGGTGTGAAGATGCGAATGGCACTTGACTGCAGGAAGAGCAATCAGTGGTTTAATATGGCGCCGCACGTCGAGCTGCCGACGGCCGATGGGGTCGTCGGGGATCGAGGCCGAGGACTTCGGGCGGCGCTTCCAGCTTGCACGGGCGCAGCAGACGCGATGGACGCGTTCCACCGGCTGACCACGCCAGAGCGGTTATCGCGATCGATGGGAAGCCCGCCCAGAAGGGTGACATAATCGTGCTTATGGCGCGCGCCCTGCCGATTGGGTTCACTTGGAGCCTGTCTTTCTGCCAGCACATCTGCGAGGACCTGTGCCGCCAGGTGCCTGCGCTGCGCGGCTCCCAGCCGCTGAGGGACCGCGGTGCCCCTGCGGCGTCTCTCAGAAATGGCGCGCGCCGGCTTCGGCGCCACGTGCGCGTCGACAGCCTGGGGGCGAGGGGCGACCGTCGACAGGCCGTCGCGCTGGCCTCGGCGGAGATGGCGAAGATCTTCGAGAGCTACGACCTGCTAGTGCACGGCGAAGAGATCCGCAGCGACTGCGTCGAGGCGCTTGGAGTGACCTTGGACGGAAAGAGCCAGCGGTCGGCGCTGACGAAGCGTCGCTACTGGCGGGTGCACTCTGCGCTTCGACACCGCCTGTACCGTGGCCGAGCCCATGGGGCACTGGCGGAGATTATCCTGGGCCACTGCACCCTCTGTGGTCTGGTGCGCCGGACGACGCTATCGTGCTATCACTCGGTGTACAAATTCATCTCGATTAACTACGCGGTGCAGCTGCCGCTCTGGGATTCCGCGGTGCAGGAGCTGCGGGCGCTCCTGGGGTTGATGTCCTTCTTGTGCTCCGATTGGTGGCCAAAGTGGAACCGGGTATTCGGCGCCAGCGACGCCTCGGAGCGGGGATTTGGCACTTCCACAGGCTATTTGGAGCGATGAGGAGGTGAAGGCCGCATTCGCGACGTCCGCGCGGCGCGGGCACCGGGGCGTGCCCTGACGGCCGCGGGGCTGCAGGAGCTCGCGGGGCCGCCGCCGGCCGAGGAGGTCGAGCTGCCTGTCGGCGACTTCGACGGCCTAGAGTCAGCCATGGCGCTGGTCGAGTACGACACCGACGCGAGCTCCCCCGACATCGCCGCGAGCTGCCTGGCTCACAGTCGCTGGGCCCTCGGTTTTGGGGCGCGTGGAAGTGGGGTCAACTTATGTTGATCCTTGAGGCCCGAGCGCTGGCAACGTCGCTACGGAGGGTTGCGCTGAGTTCGTGCTGTTCGGAAAAGATGTGCGCCAGCTTCTTCTTGTTGACAACGAGAACGTGCGTTTGAGTTTCAAGCGATTCAGTTGAGCCAGATCCGCGTGTCTGCCGCGTGCTGCCTCGCCCATAACATTAAAACCATTGCGCGTTGAGTTCCCAGTGAGGTTCAACCATTCGGATGAGCCCCGTCGAACCTGCGATGCCTTTTCCGAGTGCTTCTAAATTACTCGCCCGCCATCTGGAGGAGGGCCGACATCCTTTTTCGGGCCTTGGGTGGGGTAGCAGCAGATCCCGGCGAGGGGGGAAGAGTTTTAGGCGCGTTGAGTAGCAGCCCCCACCATTCGCGACCCGAGAGCAAGGAGGTACACCTGGGCCCACCTCACCGCTTCTCAAACATTTTTTTCAGACCTCGGCCATTCGCGAGAGTCTTGATGGCTGGGGCGCCGCCCTGCGCCTCGGCGGGTCGCCGACGCGTTCTGCCCCCTGCCGCCTCTCCGGCGACAAGGCAGCCCAGGCGGGCGCAAGTGCTGGCGCCGGCCGCGAGCAGGCCGGCAGCGCAGCCGGCGGCCGAGAGGTCGTCGGAGCGGCAGCGGGCGCAAAAGCCGACTCGCTCGCACCTGGACGCCGAGCAGAAGGCGGCAGTGGATTGCGACCAGCTGGAGAGCATCGGCGCCGCGACCGAGAAAGACGGCGGGCGGCCGGCCCCAGCCGCCGCGCCCTCGAGCAGAACATCCGAGAGCGCGGGCGCGGCCGAGGCAGGCCGCGACCGTGTGTTGGAGCGCCGACAGAAGCATCGCTGGTCCAGAATCCTTTCGGAGCGCTTGGCCTCGCGCGACACGATGGGGCACCCTCCTGGAGGGCCGCGCGGTGACAGGGCGAGTGGAGATCGACTGCCCGGCGGAAGTGACCGCGTTTGCTCAGAGGCTGGGCGTGGAGGCGAAGCAGCTCGACGATTTCGACGCCAGCGACCTCGACGGAATGCTCGCCAGCTACTTCGAAGCGCTGTGCTTTTAGGGGGGGGCAGCCGAGCAAAGGGATGAAAATCAACGCCGGGCTGATGCATCTTGTGCCCGCCTACAAGAGGTTCGGGGATCGCAGGCTGGCCACCCCTTGGAGGGGCCGCGCGGTCGGCGCCGCCTCTGCCCACCGCGATCGCGGAGGCCGGGGCCGCTCAGCATCTGACGCGCTGTGCAACTGCTTGGCGATGCTGGGGCAGCCAAAGATGGCGCTGTTCGCGATGATCCGCCTGTCGACCTACTTGCGATCTGCGCAGCTGCTGGGACGCGTGCCCGAGTATATCCAGCGGCCTCGCAGGCAGGAAACCGGCGCTGGACGTTGCTGATCAACCCCGAAGAGATGCATCGCCCGAGCAAGACTGGGGAGCACAACCTGCCCGTGGCAATGTACTCGAAGTGGCTCGAGCGGCGCAGCCCGCTGCTGGAGCAGCTGCGACGATGGCCACAGGGGTCGAGCGCATGGGGCTTCAACTACAGCCAGTACGTGACGACGTTCCGCGAGGCCGCGATGGCCCTAGGCCTGAAGGAGCTGGCGCCGTGCCAGACGCGCCGCACGGGGGCCAGCATCGATCGGGCGCCGAACGAGCGACGCCTTGTATATGTCAAGCGGCGCGGAGGGTGGCGAACGGACGAGCCAGTGGTACGCTACGAGAAAGCCGTCCGACTGAGCCACTCCGCGTCGCTCCACCCCCAGTGTCTGTTCAACCGCGCAGCCGACTGCGAGAGACAGCTCGAGGGCATCTTGATTCGCGGGCGGACCGTGGCAGCGACCGGGTGCCGCGGGGACATTTTGTTCGCGGGCGCCTTCTGCGGGGAACGCGGTTGCGGACGGGCGGCCGATTTGAGCGGGTACCCAGTGCGATATTTCGACCTTGTGAACGGTGCGAAGGGAGATGTGTTGCGGCCAGAGGTGATGATGGATGTCCTCGGCGGCGTACAAGCTGGGAAGTGCTCGGAGTCATGATGCGGCCCCCCTGCGCGACTCTCAGTATTGCGGGGCACCGCGGCCAGATTTTGAGGGCTGCAGAGTGGCCGATGGGTGCTCCCGACTTGTGTGACAAATATCTGCAGCATATTGATTTAGGAAACAGGTTGATGAAAGATGCCGTTTGGGCCTCCCGTGAGTGTCAGGCGTCACGTGTGCCGTGGATTATAGAGAACCCGCACTCCTGTTATATGTTTCAAACGCCCGCTGCCTTGGGGCTCGAGGGTGGTCCGGAGGTCCCCCAGGCCGTGCCTGATTTCTGTTCATTTGGGACCAGGTGGAGGAAACCACCAGGTTTCTTTGCGGGCAAGGAGACGATCTCGACCTCCAGCGTTTGTGTCGTCGCTGTCAGTGTCGCGGGGTTTTGTTCGCGAATTGGGAAGGCTCACTTTACCCTCGAAGGGCATGCCCCCAGTGGGGCCCACTGGACCTGCATCGCACAAGCGTGCCCGCTTTCATTGTGCCGAGCGCGAGCACAGGTTCTTACAGCCCAGACTAGGGCCACGCGGCCCCCGTATGTTTTCCCTAGCACCAGAGAACGTCAGTTTTTGTTGTGGTTTGGGAGTCAGGTTCCAAGCAATCAATGAATTATGTTAGTCTGTCGTCCGTTCCGTCCGCTTCGAGTTGCCGCAACGTTTTTTCAAGTCACATCGCCGCTGCTGTAAAACAGGCGATATCATGAGAGCGCGGGCGCAGTAATGACCTAGGTGTTGCACAGTTGTGCCATTTACGATCATTTACCTATTGCCATTAAGGGTCAAGTTGCTTCCAGACCCCCAAGTCCAGGAGGCAGGCTTCAAGCAAGCATGCTTTCTTTTAGTCTGTCGTCCGTTTCGTCCGCTTCTAGCTGCCGCTACGTTCTTTCAAGGCACATCGCCGCTTCTGTAAAACAAGAGATCTCATGATGATGATGATGATTATGATGTGTGATTCTGGTGATGATGATGATGATGATGACGACGACGACGACGACGACGACGACGAGGAGGAGGAGGAGGAAGAGGAGCGGCAGAGGAAGGAGGAAGCCCCCAACTCGAGGAGGCGAGGTATCCCGCGGGAGCGCGCTCGGTAGGTGCAGGGGACCCTGGAGCCGTGCCGCGTCTGCAACGCTTCGGCCGCCGCCGAGGACGCGGCTGACCCCCTTCCCCCTAAAGAAAGCGGCGCCTCGGGCGGCGGCGGAGGATCGGGGAGGAGGAGGTTCCAGGAGGATCGAGGAGGAGGAGGAGGAGGAGGTTCGAGAAGGTTCGAGGAGAAGGAGGAGGACGTTCGAGGAGGATTGAGGAGAAGGAGGAGGACGTAGGAGGAGGATTGAGAAAGAGGAGGAGCTCTGGTGCGGGCCGAACAGGCGTGCAGGTGAGCCCCGATTTGCGTGAAGTCCAGGCTCCATGTCGGGCTTCACCACGCCCCCCCCCCCTGCCCTCCCCCCCCTTCATGCAAGTAAACGTACCGGAATCTACAGAAAAATTGGTTCCGAAGGGTCGCCTGCACAACAGCGGCCGTCGTCGAATCCGGGCAGTATTTGTTGTTAGGCATCGCGCCCGGCGAGAGGGCTGCCCCTCCCAGGGGAGGAGACGCCGAGCGGTCAAGCCGCAGCGGAAGTTCAGAGGAGGGCGAGTTGAGACAACTGTATATTTTGCCTTGGGGGGTGTGGTGCCCTCGTCGCCACGACTGGACTCCTGCGCGCCCCGAATAGGGACAGAAATTACGGGCACGATGCCCAGCAGCAGTGCTTAACCACCTGGAACAAAATTTGCCGTCTTTCGGGCCATCAGACAACGAATCCTGCTATTTTGACAGCAAGCCCTGTCCATTTGACAACACGTACTGCCGAAAAGGACAACGGTTCTTGTCAAACTGACAAGAACTGCTGTCAGACAGGTTCCGAAGGACGGCAATTCTCGTCGCACCGGAACTGCCAGTACTGTTGGCAATCATGCCCGTATTTGCCGTTTCCCTTCCAGGGACGCAGTTCGGACAATTTGTGCGTATGGCGTCGGATGGGGTCCAGGGTCCGATTATGGAGGTGCCGTTTTTTCAGCTCGCCCCGGTCCGACCCTCGCAGAGAGGAGGAGAAGCCGAGCGGTCAAGCCACATCATGGGGAGGAGCCATTTTCCAAAGGTGCCATTGTACGAAACAGCGTGTTCTGCCGCTGCTGGCGGAAAACCGTGGGGGGGTCACTCGGGGTTCCAAGGCGAAAGCGCTGACCCCCCCCCCCCTGCAGACCCTAGCAGAGCGGAGGGGAGGGCGAAAGCGCTGACCCCCCCCCCCTGCAGATCGGAGGCAGTGGGCGAAAGCGCTGACACACACACACACACACAAACACACACACACACACACACACACCGTGCAGAGCGGAGGCGGGAAGGGCGAAAGCGCTGACACCCACCCCCTTGCAGAGCGGAGGCGGGGCAGGCGAAAACGCTGAGACCCCCCCCCCGCTGCAGAGCGGAGATCAAGCGGAGTTCAAGCGAAGTTCAAGCTCACGCTCTTTTAAACTCACACGCCCGATCGGCGATCCCCATATTCCAATCTACTTTAGGTGCCTTCCTATTTCAAGGATCGAGCGGTTGGCCTGTTTCTGTTTCTTTCGTCTTCAGAGGGCGGGAGGCAACCCAATATGTTTCAACGCCTTCCTACTTCTTGCCTCTACCCGCTGCTTCCGACCGATGGGTAGCTTCCCAAGGGTGCCCTTGTATCCTGATCTCTCGGGCCTGTCCTAGCCCCTGGCCACGGGCAGTGGGCGTCCAGCTTCAGCTTCGACTTGGGCGCCCAGAGGCCTTGCATCCTTCGCGCTCATCCTCATTATCTGGTCGCCCTGCGCCGCGGGTTCAGGCCGCGGCGACCTGCACGTTGTTTCTGTTGACATCGCGTGGATCGTTCAAGTTTGAACGAACGCGGCATCCCAACAGCGCGGATCGTTCGACATCGGCCGATTTCGGATTGCTTGTGGCGCTCCACCTTTTAACCCCCGCGTTGGGGTCGCTGCCGCGTCGAGACGACACCGACCTAAAATGTCCGTGGCAGTGCCTCCTGGTAGTTTATCGAAGACACCGCCGCCCGCTGCCTTTTTGGAAGCGCCTATGTGGCCGAACGTTGAGGCCAGGTCTGCCAAGCTATCGGACCGTGTGTTCCCCGAATCGGTTTGGAAAGCCTTCGGGGAGCACGTGGGCATCTTGAAGGTCCTCTTGGCCGTCTGTAGGCCATTTTGACCCTTTCGGGCCTTCTTGGAGGACGTCTTGGAGAGCTCTTGGGCCGTCTTCGAGGCCATCTTCAGCGTCTTGGAGGCCTCCTGGGCCGTCTTTGGGGCCTCTTGGGGCCGCATTGGGCCTCTTGGGCGATCTTTGGGGGCTCTTGGGCCGTCTCGGGTCGTCGGAAGGCCGGAAAAAAAGCAAACGCCACCATCCTTCAAAAATTAATGGGAAATCAATGATTTTGGCCTTTTCGGGCCTTCCTGGAGGTCCTCTTGGAGGCCTCTTGGGCCATCTTAGGGCCATCTTCGGCCGTCTCGGTGGGCTCTTGGCCTGTCTGACGCCGTCGAAAGCCGTTTGGGGGGCCTCTCTGGGCCGACTTCGGGCCGTCTTGGAGGCCATCTTGGGCGTCTTAAAGGCCTCTGGGCCGTCTTGGGGGCCTGTTGGAACCGTCTTGGGGTCCTCTTTTCCGTTCTGGGGCCATCTTGGAGGCCTCTTGGGCGATCTTTGGGCGATCTTTGGGGGCTCTTGGGCCGTCTCGGTCCGTCGGAAGGCCGAAAAGAGGCAAATGTCAAAATCCTTCAAAAACCTAAGGAACATCTGTTTTGTGCCTTTGTCCAGCTTTCCTGGAGGCCCTCTTGGAGGCCTATTGGGCCGTCTTGGGCCAGCTTCGAGCCAACTTCGGCCATCTTGGTGAGTTCCTGAGACGTCTGACGCCGTCGGGAGCCGTCTTGGGGGCCTCTCTGAACCGACTTGGGGTCCTCTTGGGGCGCTTCGGGGCCGTCTTGGAGGCCATCTTGGGCGTCTTGGAGGTCTCTTGGGCCGTCTTGGGGCCTTCTTGGAGCCGTCTTGGAGGCCTCTTGGGCCGTCATGGGGCCTCGCGGGCGATCTTGGGGCGATCTTGGCGGCCTCTTCGGCCGTCTTGAGCCGTCAGAATGCAGACAACAGGCAAATGCCAAAATCCTTCAAAAACCATGGGAAAATCTATGATTTTGGCCTCTTCGGGCCCTCCTGGAGGAGCTCTTGGAGCGTCTGGGAGGCCTCTTGGGGGCCTCTTGGGCCGTCTTAGGCCATCTTGAGGCTATCTTAGGCCGTCTTGGGTGTATCTTGGGCCGCCTTGGAGGCACATTGGGGCCATCTCAGCCGTCTTGGAAGCCATCTTGGGCCATATTGGGACCGTCTGGGGCGGGAAAACTGTTTGCAACCGGGTCTTCCTGGTGGCCGGCGTGACGCGCCGGAGCCCCAGGGGGAGTTCTTTAGGAAAAGAACCAAAACCAAAACCGAAATCATCTAGCACGCCAGGAACCCCTGTGATGAATCAACAGGGGGCGGCGGATCCAGCTGCATACGGCAAGTCCCGCCACCGTGCTTGGGTTGTGGGTTGTTCCTCGGAATCTCGCGGGAGGCCTCTCGGGGGCCTCATGGAGGCAGTTTTGAGGCTTCTTGAGAGCCGTTTTGGGGCCTTTTCAGGGCCTCTTGGGCGCCTCTTGGAGTCTCCTGGGGGCCTCTTGGGCCAGAAGGCTCGGATTTTCGGTTCGTGTTCCCTCTCTGGATCCCCTTTGGGGGCCCTTTTGGGCCGTCTTGGGCGCCTCTTGGGCTGTCTTGTGGCGCTCTTTGGCCGCCTTGGGGTCCTCTTGGAGGTCGCCTGGGCCGTTTTGGGGTGATATTGGAGGCCCATTGGGCCGCCTTGGAGCGTCGGAAAGCCGACAAGGCGAAAAGCCAAAATTCTGGAAAAACTGAGCTCAAATATATGATTAGTGCCTTTGGAGGCCCTCTTGGGAGACCTCTTGGAGGCCTCTGGGGGCGCCTTGGAAGCCGATTGCGCCATCTTGAGGCCATCCTGGGCGTCTTCGAGCGATCGTTCGGCAATTCGGGGCCCTCTTGGACCGTCTTGGAGGCTTCCTACGCTGTCAGGGAAGCCTTGGAGAGCCCCAGGGAGGCGCCATGGCCGCTCAGGGACCTCCCGAGAGCATGACCAGTGCACGCGACGAGGTGCGGCCCGGAGGTGGGTCGGTCTTTTTGAAGATTGCAGAGGCCTTACCAGACAGCACGTGGCATTCTAGCACGCCTCAGCGTGCCAGGGGGCACGGTGGCGGATCTACCGAGAGAGGTCATAAATCAAGGGTGTCCGCGATTCGGTCGGTTCGGCCGCGTTGCGGTCGGTTGCATTCAGTCGGGTCGTGTTTGGTTGGCGTTTGCGTCGTTGCCGCGTCGCTGCGCCCTTCTAGGGCGGTTGCAGTAGATTTGGTGTCGGTCGGATTCGCTGTTGTTGTCGGTTCGGTCGGTTTTCGTTTGCGCCGTCGACGTGGACGGTCTTGTGGATACGATTCAAAGGATGGACATGCAAGGGTACAAGTGCGACGTAATCGATACGATCGACCCTCCCCGGCGTATCCACATCCACGCCTTGGCAGTCATGACCTGCAGAGAAAGCGGCGTGCGAAGATATGGGTATGGACCCGTTCGCCTCCCAGCCTCAAGACCCCACCGAAGGCTCCATTTTGCAATTCTTGATTTTTATTGTGGCCTTTTCGGGGACCCAATAGACTTAGACTTATGAGCGGATTGAGGGCGAGTCCAGTCTGGGTCAGCCTCGGGGATGCGAAGGCACCCGTGCTTCGTACCGTCTGGTCCTGATTGGGGGGTCATGTTTCTCAAGGAGGTAGCGCAACACGCGGCTCGAAAACTTGGCAAGGACGGACCCTGGGGGGGGGGGCCTGGGGATCCCCTTTTGAGCGGACCAGGGGCGCAGCCATCTTGGGTTGACCGCGGGGGGCGCGAAGGCGTTCGTGCTTCGTGCTGTGTGGTCTGGGCTGGAGGGTCGTCCTTCTCCAGGAGGGGGCGCGCGACGGCGCGAAGACCACAGATTCGCGCGGAGCGACGGTCGGAGCACGAATTCAAGTTGCCCCGGAGGCCAGCGTTGGAACGAAGAGGGAGGGAGGGCGCCACAGGGGGCTCCCACACACCGCCACCATGCCTGGCAAAGGTAACCCCAGGCCGTAGGATGGTGTGTGCGAAGACCCTTCTGGCCGCGGCCAGGAGGGCGTAAACACCATGACAGGGCCCAGGAGGGCCCTGGCCCATGGCCAGGCACGGCAGTGGTGTGTGGAGGTGGCTCGGCCTGGGGATGCCAGAAGCAGCTCCTGGCTGGCCCTGCTTCGCGGCACTGCTGAGCAAGCTGGGGCCGCGGGACGCGCTGGTTACTGGTCAAGACTTGCGGAGAAGAGCCCACCAGACGCACCCCGCAGGCACGCGCCGCCGACCCTGCGATGAGACCCTGTTGCGGGCGGGGCCGGAAATTACACAGATCCGCCGCCTGGAGGACCAATCTCCCAGGGCCCCGGGACTTGGCGAACATTGACATTTTTGGGCTCCCCCCCCCGGGCATCCGCATCTACCGCCTTCTTGGGTCCCTGGAGATCGGTGTCAAAGGTTTCTTGGAGGTTCTCGCGGGCGTTCGGGCGCTATCGTCGGTTCGTGGGGGTTCGTCTCGCTCCGGGATGCCTTCAGCAGCTGCACCTCGAGAAATTTCAGAGGTGACCGAGTCGTCCCATACGGCCGCCGGAGACTTGAGTTGGAAAATTGATATTCCTGCGCTGCGAATATATCACGACGGTTGTTGTATGGCCGTTTTTGGCTTCCGGGGGGGGCATTCGCTGGGCGCCCAGGTCCGTCAAGAAACGGCTCAGGATTAAAGATTGATTCCGGGGAGCCAGCAACGATCATACCGTCGGATGTTTGGGTCTTGCCCCCCCCCCGCTTAGTAGTTTGAAGTTCTTCTCCGACGAGGTTCGGGTGTTACCCAAAAGGTGTTCCTGGCCCAGTGTGCTCCCAGGATTTCAGTGGAGGCCCAGACGGCCTCCAGAACATCCCTCACGAGGCCCAGAGGGCCCCAGCGTCTCCCAAATGGCCCGAAAAGTTGGGGACACCTTGGGCCAGGAACACCTTTTATCAACCCCCGAGGCTTTTTTGAGTCCATCCACCGCGTGGAGCGCTGGATCGAGAAATAACCGGCAGACCTCGCTCATGTCATCCTACGGCCGCGCGTGCCATGCAGGACCAGACGATGTTGGTGCAGCTGGAGACCGAGTGCCGCTTTTTCTTCATACGCCTTCTCCACACGATGGCTTCATGGGGCGAAATGTGGTGTTTGTATCATTGTGCGTTGCCGCGTCAGGCGTCGTATTGTTTTCTGGTTCTTGGGTGTTGTCGCCATTCATTTTGCTGTGGTTTACGCTGCGCTTGTGTAAATAACTACCGATGCATGCTTGGCTGATTCGTCGGACGGTGCAGAACGAGGCATTGTCTCCACTGCAGTCACTGTGGGTGTTGCGGGTGTTGCGGGATCGCCTTGCCTCTGCCTCCGTCCCTCTCTCAACTCCCCTCTCCTCCCTCTGCCTCCTTCCCCCCTCCCCCTTCCCCCTCCTCCTCCCGCCACCCCTCCTCCCTCCTCCCCTCCTGCTGCTGTTGCTGCTGCTGCTGATCCTCCGCCGCCAGGGGGGTTAAGACCTGGCATGACTGTTGCTGCTGCTCCCGTTCGAACTCCGACTTGGAGTCGGAGCTCGAACTCGAAGCGGGAGGCTTGGCCAGCTCCTCGCGCTCCCCCTCGCGGCGCTGGCCCAAGGCGGGGCCCCTAAACTAAACCCTTGCCCGCAGTCTGGCCCAAGGGCGGGGCCCTTGTGTTCCCAGATCTTTCCGAGTTCGCCCGGAGGGCCCCCCCTGGCCTGTTGGGGCGGCAGCCTTGCTGGCCGAAGAGAGAGAGAGAGAGGGAGAGAGAGAGAGAGGGAGAGCGAGAGGGGGAGCGAGAGAGAGAGAGAGAGAAAGAGAGAGAGTGGGCCGTTCTAGTCTAGAACGGGGCCGGTCTAGCCTAGAACGGGGCTGTTCTAGCCTAGAACGGGGCTACTGCGGCGCGCGCTGTTCTGCTCCTCCTCCTCCTTGTCCTGCTCCTTCCCCCTTCCTGCTCCACCTCCTCCTCATGATGCAGTCTTCTCCTCCTCCTCCTCCTCCTCCTCCTCCTCCTCCTCCTCCTCCTCCTCCTAGTCTGCCTTCTCTTCCTTCCTCATTGTTTTCTTCCTCCTCTCCGCCTCTCTCTCTCTCTTCCTCCTCCTCCTCCTCCTCCTCCTTCTCCTCCTCCTCCTCCTCTTCCTCCATTCCTTCTCCTTCAAAAAGACTTCTCCCTGTCGCACTCCGAGGCCAGTCTTAGGGCGGGCCGGGCGTTCCGCCTGAAACTTCCTCACCATTTATGACTCTGAAGCTTAAAAAGTGGCAACAGTTTCACAGATGGAAGGCGGGCCGTTTTCAGAATGTGGCTCTCGCCTTAGCGCCGCGCACATTCATTTTCAAAAATTGCTAGAGTTTCACGGAGTGAGGGCGGGTCGTTTTCAAGATGTGGTTTTCGCCTTCGCGCCGCGCACATTCGTAGATTTACCTTGTGACGTACCCAACCCTTTCTATACATGTGGCGATTATACTCAGGACCACCCAATTGGCATTCTGAAGGTCCCGCAGTGCGCAAGAAGAGCATCTAGCAGTGGCTTCAGAAGAACGCAGCCAGAAGAGGAACGGCAAATGTACAACATGGAAAAACAGGGGCGTTGAAAGAAACGCGCCCAATTGTGAACAAAAGGCGCGGCGGCGAGGGCTAAAACAGAACATCTGTTTAACTCAGCAACGCGCTGCGCTGAGCAGGGCAAACACATGACGTGCACAACGGTGGTGGAGACTCATCCAGAAGTGGAGACGGAAGGGCGCGGCAGCGAACCCAAAGAAGCCCACGAAAGTGGCGACAGTTGCGCAGATCGCAAGCCCCCCAGGGGGCGGCGAGGTCTCGAGGTGATCCGCGTAGGGACGTGCCTGGGCCTCCCAGGAGCCCACGAAGGTGGGGGCAGTTGCGCAGATCGCAAGCCCCCCAGGGGGCGGGGAGGTATCGAGGTGGTCCGCGTGGGACGTACCTCCGCTGGGCCTCCCAGGAGCCCACGAAAGTGGCGACAGTTGCGCAGATCGCAAGCCCCCCAGGGGGCGGGGAGGTATCGAGGTGGTCCGCGTGGGACGTACCTCCGCTGGGCCTCCCAGGAGCCCACGAAAGTGGCGACAGTTGCGCAGATCGCAAGCCCCCCAGGGGGCGGGGAGGTATCGAGGTGGTCCGCGTGGGACGTACCTCCGCTGGGCCTCCCAGGAGCCCACGAAAGTGGCGACAGTTGCGCAGATCGCAAGCCCCCCAGGGGGCGGGGAGGTATCGAGGTGGTCCGCGTATGACGTACCCCCGTTGGGCCTACCAGCAACCCACGAAGGTGGCGACAGTTGCGCAGATCGCAAGCCTCCCAGGGGGCGGCGAGGTCCCGAGGTGATCTGCGTGGGACGTACCTCCGCTGGGCCTCCCAGGAGCCCACGAAAGTGGCGACAGTTGCGCAGACCGCAAGCCCCCTAGGGGGCGGCGAGGTCCGCGTGGTGGGACGTACCTCCGCTGGGCCTCCCAGGAGCCCACGAAAGTGGTGACAGTTGCGCAGATCGCAAGCCCCCCAGGGGGCGGCGAGGTTTCGAGGTGATCCGCGTGGGACGTACCTCCGCTGGGCTTGCTAGCAACCCACGAAAGTGGCGACAGTTGCGCAGATCGCAAGCCACCCAGGGGGCGGCGAGGCCCCGAGGTGAACCGCGTGGGACGTACCTCCGCCGGGCCTCCCAGGAGCCCACGAAGGTGGCGACAGTTGGGCCTCGCAGGGGTATGCTTGAGCCTCCAGGGGGGGGGGGCCTCTCGGAGGCTTGCTGGCGGTCTCGGAGGCCCTCTTGGTGCGGTGGAGGGCTCGTACTGTCAGCTTGCTCTCCCGATCTTCGGTCTCTCTTTGGACAGGTGCGGCTTACTTATGATTTGATGCCCAGGGCGACGACGTCGACGATGACGACGGCAGCGGCGGCGGCGACGAAGGCGACGGCAACGGCGACGACGACGACGGCGGCGAGGACGAGGGCGACGATTGCGGTGTTGCCTGCAGCGACGGAGACTGTGACGACGACTACGACGACGACGACGACGGCGGCGGCGGCGACGCGGCGACAACAACGTCGAATGCAAATTACGATGGCCGTGCATGCAGCCGAAGCGACCCGGTGGCGTACTCGCAACCGTACGTGCCAGCGAGCCCAACCAGGGGGCAAGAAACAGTCCGCGAGACATTCCACGGGAGTCTTGTTTCGAAATCCAGGGAGGGCAAGCATGGCGTAAGGCAACGTGGATCTGGGACGGGCCCCGTTTCCTTACAGAGTCGGCCCGTTCTGTTGCTAAATCGGGCGGCATTGGCCTCACGTTTGGGAGGTATTTTCCCTGATCCATGGATCCTTGGCCCATGCTAGCGTGTACCTGACAAATTTGCAACCCGCGGTTCCCAGTCTCTACCCTCCTTAAGCCCCCTTCGGCTCGGAGTGCGAGCTGGAGTGTCCTCAGGTCTCGTTGAGTTCGTCTGCACCCTTCCATGAGGGTGGAGCATCTAGTGGTCTGGAACCCACGCGCACGGATTCTCACAGGGTTTCCCGCGCGCGTTGTCGCGTGATTGCTCTAGGGCCGAGACAGTCCGAGATCGCCGCAAGACGGCCCAAGAGGCCGCCAAGAGGGCTTCATGACGGCCCAAGAGGGCCCGAGAGGCTATTGAAATGGCACCAAGAGGGGACCCAGAGGGGCAACCCGAACGGACATTTTGAGACCTCCGACCCAAGATTGCCTCAAGAGCCCCAGAGACCCCCGAGCCGAAAGGTTCCAGGAGGTCCCAAGAAGCCCCCCAGAAGCCCCCGACAGCCTTCCGACAGCCCCCCAAAAACCCCCTAGAGGCACGAAGGGTCTTCCAATAGGCCCCAAGACGCCTCCAAGAGGCCCCAAAGAGGCCCCGAATAAGGATCCCAAGAGGCTTAAGAGACATCCATATCGACCGCCAAGAGGGCCCCAAGAGGGCCCCAAGAGGCAAGGCCCCAAGAGGGCCCCAAGAGGGCCCCAAGAGGCCCCCCGTCCTTTCGTAGCTTTCCCTGCTGCTCGCTATGATCCTGCTCCATCCCTCCACATCCCCGTGCTCCTCCTCTTCCTCCTTATTTCTACCCGTCCTCCTCATTCGGCGTGTGCTGTTCCGTATCATCCTCACCTGCTTGTGTGTTGTATCAAAGAGGCGTACGCCAGCCCGTTGACGCCCAGAAGAGATGTGCCGCTTCCGATTTCTTCCCGTCGTGTATGCGTGTAGTCGTTGCTGATTCGGACTCCTCTTGCTCCGCGTCTGTTGTTGGAGGCCTCTTCCAGGCCTACGGGGGCGCCTCTTGGAGCCTTTTCAGAGCTCCTGAGGGCTTTGGGGAGCCCCCTCGGCGGCTCCTTCGGGGCCTCTTGGGGGCATGTCGGGGGCCTTGGGGGCTATTCCGTGGGGGAGGGCTCCCAGGGTCCTTACGAGCTCCATATCTTGCGCCCCTCTTAGGACCCTCTTGAGGGACTTCCTTTGGCCATCGGCTCCATAATTCCACGGGCTCTCCCGAAAAGAGATCCTCGGGGCCGAGCTAGTCGGACTGGTCGATCGGCGGGCCGCAGACGACCGTAACCAGCATCCACAGGAACATCAGAAAGGAGCCAGCGAAGCGCACCGTATCGATGTCCTCCTCGGTCTCCTCCGGCAGGCGCAGCGTTTGGGGGAACAGCGCCGCCTCCACGCTCTCGCCAACCAGCTCCTACGAGGAAGCAGGGGAGGATACCGCACTGCCCGAGAGGGTAGTGGCAGGGGGAGCCGATAAAATGCAGTGCAGGCGTGATATGCATACACGCTTGAGCCCCAAACAGCTTGAGACGAATAACATTGTAAGACATGACGTGCTGGCTTACTAGACGGCGTCACTATACATCTCTTGCCGGCAGTAAGGTATCTTACGGCCACGAAGAAACATCGTTGCATTCACGCCCCCGCCTACCACTAAATGTTGGACGTGGGGGGGAAGGGGTGATAGGAAGGACCCGAAGGAGCCATTCCCAGTAGACAGTACACAGGAATCTCTTGATGCCAACGCTCACGTGAACAAGGCCTTAACGCCAAGGCTCCCAAGAACGAGCGGTGCTGTCAGCCCTCTCGGGCGAGTTCCCTGGAGCACTCTTTCCGTTTCCATGCCGGCTCAGGTGACGGGAAGATCGAGGCGCGAGTGATGACGTTGAGTTGGGGCGTAGCATTTTTTGGAGGGGGTTCCAGGGTAGGGGCGAGGAGCCGAGAAGCGGGCGTAACACATTCTTCCCCGCCAAGACGGTTCCAGCAGGCTCCAAGAGCAGCTCGCAGACCCCAAAGTCGGCCCGAGTGGGCGCCAAGATGCATGCCTTCGCAGTGACGCCTTGGCGCCAAGCCGCGTAGGTTGTCTCCGTGGCTTGTCTCTTGCTACGTGCTGCGTTACCTAGCCTTGACGCCACGTTCACTTGCCCAGATTGCACTTGTTCTCCGTTGCCGACGTGTCGGCGGAGTGTAGGGTCATTCCTGTCGCTGGGTATGTGGAGTGATCCACTTAGGCGTCCGAGCAGGTTTCAGGAGTTTCAGGAAGAGATCGTCAGAGATTGAACCGGTTAGAAGGCTCAGGAGGCCATGAGGGATCTCGGCAGAATTTGACGGGGTCAGCTTGGGAGTTGTGATCCGTAAAGGTTTCCAGAGGATCGGTCTGCAGATGGTTGAGGCTCACTGCATGGAACACGTCTGAGGGGGCATCCAGAATGTGTTGAGACTAGACGCTGCAAGTTGTTGCAGGTGTTTGGCTACACGGTAAAATCTGGTCAGCCCCCCCAATCATGTACCATCTAGAATCACAGTTTGTTCAGCGGCTCGATGCTTGCTCGAATGCAGGGCTAGGCGCGACGCTTGGCAGTCGTAAGCAGGATTAGAGAACCCGCCAAGAGCAAGGTATCAGACCCGGGTGGAGAGCCTCGACAAGACAGACGTGTCAGATGTAGAGAGAGTCTACCAGGCCGCATTGACCACGCTACAAGAAGCATGAATCATGCCGGTTGGGAACAATTGCAGTTGGTGGAAGTAGGGGGGATAAAACGGGGATCCACGGAGGAGGAACAACAGAAGCGCCAGCAGCAGAAGCAGGCCCAATTGCAATGTCATGATGAGTCATGGAGTCATGGCCCATGCGTGTGTCATCCTCTCGGATGTTCCTATTATTCCTCCTCTTCCTTGGCCGGTGTTCAGCATAGGGGAGCTCTATTTTCTTAGGGGGGGGCGCACAAGGGAGGTCGTATGCGACATGTGGGGGGTCGGATTGGGCGGGATGAAGTAGGAAGTGGTGGGAATGAAAGTGAGGGGGGAATGAAGTGATGAACGAATTGAGACGTGGAATGGGAAGCACAGGGGAGCAAGAAGAGGAGAGTGGAGTGGGGTACTCACGTTGAAAATAGTGAAGTGAAAGGGAGTGGCATGTCGTAGCGGTGTGGAAAGAAGTTGAGCGGAGTAGAGGGGACGGGAGGGGAGGAGAGAAAAGGGGGGTAAACGAAGGAGAAAGGAGTGTGTGTGTATATATGTAGAGAGTGAGAGAGGTAGAAAAAAGGGACAGAAAGAGAGAGAGAGAGAGAGAGAGGGAGAGGATCCTCAATTTATTGAGACAGGAGTTCCTATTATTATCAGTAGATATTTGACGCTCCCGCAGCTCAGGCCGCTATCGACATCTTCGAGCGGCACTGGATCCTGTATGTCCTTGCTGCTTAGCCTGCAGTAGCCGAGCCGCGGCTCTTCCTCTTCGGAGTTCATCGTAAGCATTTGGAAACACGCAAATGGCGCATTATTGTCAGACCTGCATTATCCTTGTTGGAATTTGCTCGAATCGCCAACAGACTCCGGGCAACTGAACCTACGCGAATATGCAGCGCAACCTTCTTCGGGTCGGGATCGCGTTATCTTTATGAGCAACACGGTGTATCCGGCTGGCTCCTCTTCGAGATCCCATCGTGCAAGAATAGTGTCGGTCAGACAGGTTTTCAAACGGTTCGCGACTTAGCTTAGCAGTAAGAATGTTGTCAGTTGAGGCACGTGTGAGAATACGCATATCGGATTGTTGATGTGTCGATTCGTTGGTTCTCCCCTACCATTGCCCGCCCACCTTAAACAGAACATGACGGGCGCCATTAAAGCACGGCCGCCATCCAAACAGGGCCTCAATCTTGACCTTGGTGGGACGGTTCGAGCTGCAGGGGGGTTAGCAGGCCACCTCGACCTCTCATTCCCTCTCTCTTTCTCTCTCTCTCTCTCTTTCTCTGTCTCGTTCAATGTGTTGGTTCTATCTCTCTCTCTATCTATGTGTATCTCTGTGTAGCTGTCTTGTTCTCTCGTTCTCTCTCTCTCTCTCTCTCTCTCTCTTTCTTCTCTTCGCTTTGGATCGCGCCCCAGGGTCGCCTGGAGGCATTACCTGGGTTTGCCGTTGGTAGTTCGCCCGGCCCTGGCAAAGTTTCTCTCAAGTTTTGTTTGGCCTTGGCCGGCCGGCATTTCCCATGTGTCACGAGTTCTGTAGTCTTTCTGGTGTCTTTGGGAACCACATAGTAACGTCCACGGTTTGTCTCACGGCCTCCTTTGAAAACCCGCGAACGCGGGGGGTAGGAGGAGGGAGGAGTGCGCGGGGGGAAGACAGGAGCGCAAAGGAGGGAGAAGCGGGAGGGAAGGACAACGAGGAGGGAGGAGGTGGAGGAAGAAGGGACTCCCTCCTCCGTCCTCATCCTCCTCCTCACAGTGACCCTTCCCGCTCCCTCATTCCCCACTCTTGTCCACACTCCACGCTCCTCTTCTCTTTCTCCCTCCCTCGTTGACAACGAATGAGATACACATAAACTTTCGGAGGTCCGCACGGGTTTCTGGGATCGGCGTTGGAGCCCCTTGGCGGCGCCTCTGGCACAGCCTCTGGCGCGCTCCGCGCGCCAGCGGAGGGGGATCCAGCGCCGATCCCAGAAATCAGCGCGGACCTCCGAGACGAGAGGTGTGTGTGTGTGTCATTTCTTCCTCGTCTCCAGTTCTTCCCTCCCCTCCCTTCCCCTTTTGGCGACCTCCCACAGCATCCGCGCTCAGGGGAAGATCCAGCTCAGGCGTGCGTGCTTCTGGACCGCGTTCCCTCGCACCCTTCGCTGGTGTCGCGTCCCGCCGAGCGACGGCGCACCTCCTCGCAACGCAGGCGTAGCCAGAGGCCTCCATGTGGTGTGCCTCTCGCCGGAGAGCCGTGGCGGGCTCATGGACACCTGACGGGTTCGTTTGCAGATAGTTCCTTGGCTTTTTGACGGGTTGTCGGACATGTTGCCGATATTTTACGGAAATTTGACGGGTTCGTTTGTGGCTCGAGTTTTGCAGATGGTTCCCGCACGCCAGAGATCTTGCTGTGTGGTTAAGGTATCTGAGGGACCTTGCTTGGTGCGGCGCCGAAGGTCGAGCGGGACCCAGACGGGTGTGAATCGTTCAAAAGCGTTCCGCAACGCCCTCAGCGCGTCCAGAGCGCTCTGGAACGACCGCGGCGCCCGATTCATCCTCCAGAACCGCCAGACGTACTCCGATTCGTCCCCGGTGAATCCCGATCCGATGTTCGTCCCGAGCTTGGCCTCGCCTGCGCAAATCGACCACTTCAAAGGCGCACGGAGGTGTGGTTGGCAATTTGATCGTCAGTTTCCTACATCAAGAGGCGTTGGCAGAGCTGTTGGCACATGGTTGCTTTGACTGTGTCGTCCAGGCTCATGAGGGCCAAGCGCCCTGTCTCTTGGGCATGCTCGAAGATTCAGCGCGATGTGATTCAGGGTTCACAGTGTGAAACGAAGAAGAAAGTCTATATCTATATATATATATATATATGTATATCCCTGGGGGCAGGCCCAGGACCCACAAACAGCTGCCCCGACCCCCATGGGAGGACGGGGCGGCCGGGGAGGTCCAAAATAGTCCAGGAGGGCCTCCAGAGGCTCCCCAGAGGGCCCAAGCGGGCCCCGAGTCGCCGAAAGACCGCTCTTGGACGCCCAAGTTAGGCCCAAGATGGCCCGAGAAACCCCCAAAAGCACTCCGCGACCCTTCAAGACGCCAAGAGGCCACAAAACAGCCCCGAGGAGGTCCCACAACAGTCTCAAGATGGCTACCGAGAAGCTGCGAAACTGCCTTCACGACGTCCCCGACAGGCCAACCACGAGATCCAAACCAACACCCATGAGGCCTCTGACCCACCACCTAGGGCACCCGCCGCCCACCCGCCGTCCGCGTAGCACGCACCACTCTGTACTCAACAGCTTCAGTCTCCAAGACAACACCCTGTAGTCAACAGCCCCCGTCTTCAAGGCAACACCCTCTACTCAACAAGCTCCCGCTGCAAGAGAGCACCCTTAAGGAATTCATTCAAATCCCGACCCGCCCGCCGGCCCGCCCGCGCCCGCCACCCGCCCGCCCGCCGCCCGCCCAGCCGCTCGCCCGCCTTCCGCGTAGCACGCGCCACCCTGCACTCAACATCATCCGCCTCCAAGACAACACCTAGTATTCAACAGCCCCCAGAGCTCCCGGGACTGCCCGGGCCCGCTCCCAAACACGCCACGACACGCCAAGAGGGCCCTAAAGATTGCCAAGACAGCCCCAAGAGGCTCCAGACACGCCGAAGATGGCCTCAGGACGGCCGACGACGCCGCCAAAACGCCCCAAGAGCGCCTCCAGAGGCCCCTCCAAAGGGCCCCGCATTTTTGCGCTCTCGTATGTTCCGCCTCCCCACGGTCCCGGACGGCGTCAGAGGCCCTTCAGATCGCTCCAAGACGGTCCAAGTGGCTCATAAGGAAAGACCAGAGATGGCCCAGGAGGCTCCCCAGATATTTCAAGAGGGCCTCGAGAGCGCCCCAAGAGAGCCCCAAGAGCGACCCAAGAGGGCTCGAAGAGCGCGACATCTCAGATTGCAGAACATTACTTTCCGATTGCCCGGAGAACCCTGACGATGCCCCCAAGGGTCCCCAAGATGCTCCCCCGAGAAGCACCCAAGAGGTGCCTCCAACAGCCAATTGAGGAAGCACGGAGAACCCCCCAGAAGCCCTTCAGATGCCCCCACGAAGACCCAAGAGGTTCTCAAGAGGCCCTCAGAAGGCACGACAATGTCACGCGCCTGTGCTTGATAGCGCTGTGCAAGATCTTCTAGCGCGCCCCCAGCCTGGGCTAGAACCTGAGCGCGCGCGAAGCGCGCGCGATGGTTCTACTATAAATACGCAGCACCCCGCAATTGCGGATAAGAGTGAGGGGGCGGGCGCGGGCGACGCGGGCGTCGTCGAGCGGGCGGACCTCGTGGCCCCCACCTTCCCTGTCGATGGCGCTTTCCTCCTCATCCTCCTCCTCCTCCTCCTCCTCGTCCTCGTCCTCGTCCTCATCCTCGTCGTCATCGTCATCGTCATCCTCCTCCTCCTCCTCCACCTCGTCCTCCTCTTCTTCCTCGTCCTCCCTCTCCCCCCCTCGTCCTTCCATCATCGTCCTCCCATTGTCGTCCTCCCCCTCATCGGCCTCCACCATCGTCCTCCCATGGTCGTCCATCATCATCGTCCTCCCCCTCCTCCCCCTCCTCGTCCTCCTCCTCCCCCTCCTCGTCCTCCTGCTCTTCCTCCTCCTCTTTCTCCACATTCTCGTTACATCCTCTCTTCTTCTTCTTCGTCCTCCTCGTCCCCTGTTTACTCCTCCTGCCTCCCCCTCCTTTCCCAAGATAACAGCAACGCAATTTGTTCCACTTTATGCTCCCCGACTTATCTGATCAAGGCAACTCGCCAGGGGCAAGTTTGCTGGACGGGCTGGTGTGGATGCGCGGGGCATGAAGAGGTCGTTGCGGGCTCAGACGGCATGCAAAAATCCGCCGCCGCGCTTGTGCGGCATTGGTTTGTTCAGTGAACGTGGTTTGGGTCGCGGTTGGGTGGCGGGCTCTCCACCTCCACCCGGAAGGAATGCTAAAGCAGCCCGCCGCAGGCGCCGAAAAGAATGGTTTGTACACTGAACGCGGTTTGGGTCGCGGGTGGGCCGCGGGTTCTCCACCGGGAACGATGCAAAAGATGCCCGCCGCGGGAGCCGAACAATTTGGTTTGCACCCTGAACGTGTTCGCGGGTGGGCCGCGGGCTCTCCACCTGAAGCGAATGCAAAAGATGCCCGCCGCAAGCGCCGAAAAATGTGGTTTGTACCCTGAACGTGGTTTGGGTCGAAGGTGGGTCGCGGGGTGGGCCGCGGGCTCTCCACCTGGAAGGAATGCGGTGGAAAAAAAAAAAAAAAAAAAAAAAAAAAAAAAAAAAAAAAAAAAAACGCCGCAGGCGCCGAAAATGGGGTTCGTACCTTGAACGTGGTTTGGGTCGCAGGTGGGTCGCGGGATGGGCCGCGGGTGTGTCGCGGGTGGGTCGCGGGTGGGTCGCGGGTGGGTCGCGGGGTGGGCCGCGGGCGGGTCGCGGGGGTGGTCGCGGGGGGGTCGCGGGTGGGTCGCAGGTGGGTCGCGGGGTGGGTCGCGGGGTGCGTCGTTGGGTGGGTCGCGGGTGGGTCGCGGGTGGGTCGCGGGTGGGTCGCGGGGTGGGTCGCGGGGTGGGTCGCGCGGGGTGTGTCGCGGGGTGGGTCACGGGTGGGTCGCGGGCGGGTCGCGGGTGGGTCGCGGGGTGGGTCGCGGGGTGGGTCGCGGGTGGGTCGCGGGGCAGGTTGCGGGTGGGACGACGACAATAAACAACAACAACACTAACAACAACAACAACAACAATAACAACAACAACAACAGCCACAACCACAACCACAACCACAACCACAACCACAACCAACAACAACAATAATCCGCACCGCGGATCCCACTTCAGCCACGCACCCTGGGACAAGGAATGACCGTTCGGCCCTCTCACTTTGATTTATGTATACATATATATATATATAGATTTCTACACACATCTACATGTATAACTTTCGCAATTCCGCGGGGATGTTTTGGATCGGCGGTTGGGAGCCCCTCAGCGGCGCCTCTGGCGCAGCCCCTGGCGTGCCCCGCGCGCCAGGAAAGGAGGTTCAACGCAGATCCGTGAAATCCGCGCGGAGCTTCGGAAGTTCATGTATGTGCCATGATTTGTTCCTCTGGTGGTGATGTTCCAGCGCTCCTCACCGATATTATCGCAGCCGCTCGTGAGGTCATGGACACCATGCTCTGGGAGGTTTACCGGGAGAAGAATCTTCCGGACGCCCGCGCTCCTTGGGGGCCGCCCGCGTCACCGTGAGCCGAAGGGGCTTTGGGCCTCGGGGGCTTCCCTGAAAAAGGCCCGGGGATGGCTGCAGGGCTTCAGGGAAGGCTACAGGGCTTCATGGAAGGCTGCAAGGCCCAGGACCCCATTTGCTGCAAGGCGGTCGCGTAAGCGGGGTGAGCATGGCTATGTTTGTTTTTCTTCTCGGGTGCGCACCCGCCTGCGGGGGGAGCGAGCGGCAGGAGGGAGGTCGGCGCAGCGTTTGTATTCGCGTATGTAGTGATGAGCCGTGATGTTGCTACGGGTCCTCTGGCTGCTAGTGGAGCCGCACCTGGCTTCAGCATCGTTTATCCGACCCCCATCCCCATCCTCATTCCCTTCGAGACCCTCACCAAATTACCACCCCAGTTGGGGAGACGCCCCTGGAAACCCGAAGGGACGGCCTATATCCCCTTCGGGGATGGGGATCGGATAAACGATACTCATGGCTCCATCGATTCAGCGGGATGGCAGCAGGAGAAGGGTCAGAAGGTGCCGCTTATTATCGAGATTCGGCGGCGAGCGGGACGCATCGTCACTGTGTTTGTTGTGAGGCGTCTTCTCACTCGCGCGGAGATGACGGGCAGTCGCGGCTCCGCAGATTGGCGTTGCATGCCATGGCGTTGTAACGAGGGTTCGAGGTAGTTTTCGAGCGTTTCGCGTCTCAAGTTCCCTTGCGTTCCACCGCAGGTGATGAGGGCCCCCTCATTCATTTTGACGACGGGTAGGATCAGCCGCAGCAGGAAGAAGACGACAGGAGGAGTGGGCGAAAAGGAGGAGGATTCCATTTCGACATTCACGTGGAGGACCGACCAGCATTTCCTCCTGCCTGGGGAGCTTTGGCGCACTCAGGTCACGGAATCCCGAACGCGCGGACTGGTTGGCTCCTCTGTCCTGGGAGATGGGCATAGCCGTGGCAACATGCCCAGGCGACGGATCTCGCAGCACCGGAGATGGGCCCATCCTGGCAGTGGGGTATGCGACCTGTGCAGCAGGTGGCGATCTCGACCAGCGCACATCCAGATTCAGCGGACACGACCACCCGCTCTGCATATGATGATCGGGCGATTGCGAGGGGTCCTGGCCAGGGCGCCGTTGTTCCTCCCTCCCCTTCTCACCAGTTTCTCTTTGTTGTTTCCGGCTATTCTTACGTCTCTATCCTTAATGTCAGCTTGTGCGCATTGAATGAAGACCCCCCTTCGATAGCCAGTGAACAGACCCCGCGGTGCTGGACTTCTGTTTTGGTATGCGCGCCAGGTGACGGCGCGCGACCGCGCCATGGATAAGCATAAAGAGTACAAACGATTCACTGTTTCCGAGCGGGAGCCCACTTGACGCTTGTTGCTCATCATTCACCAGTTGTTGACACTACCCCTAATCGCTCCCGAAAGTAGCAGCCGCTTCCGAGATCCGGTCGCTTCTCTTCCAGACCGCCATCGCGCAATGCAGGACGCCATGGAGCACCAAAGGCGGCGTATAGAATTCCATGAGCACTACTACTGCAGGCGAGCGTTTTCTGATAGAGATTCAAGCAGATGCCAGCGAGAGGGGGAAATCGGAAATGGATGACAGAGCGGCGAAGGTAGTGACGCAGATTGGCCGCTTGTTCAAAAGATGTTTGCGATTACGGGATCGATTCAATGATTGGACATGTAATCCGTGAGGGCTTCGCCCCCTGCAGCCGGCCCCCTCTCTCGGATCATGGGCTGCGCAAAAGCTAAATCATGAGGCCTCGGCGCCGCCGTGAAGCAGCATCGGCAAGAGAAATTGCGATTATGATGATATTGTTGAACTCAGTTTTGCATGTTGATCGATGCTGCTACGCGAATATAGCATAATGTGTGAGGGTGTATGGCTTCGGGGTCGCAAACATAGCGTAATTTACGCAGGTGTATGCTTCGGAGACGCGAACATTGCATAACCTATGACGGTTTATGGCTTCGGACACGCAACTAGAAAGTAATGTACGCGGCTTGATGGCTTCGGGGTCGCAAACATAGCGTAATGTACACAGGTTTATGGCTTCGGAGACACGAATATTGCGTAATTGGCCCGGGTTTATGGCTTCGGATACGTGAATCTATAGTAATCTGCTAAGGTGTATAGCTTCGGGGATGCGAATATTAAGTAATTGCCAATGATGTAGTACATCGGGAACGCAACTTTTGTATACTTTATCATTGTTCATGGCTTCGGAGACGCGAACATTGCGTAATTTACAAAGGCTTAAGGCTTCGGGGACGCGAATCGGACGCGAATACCATGTGATGTACGAGCGTTTGTGGCCTCGGGGGCGCAAGCATTGTGTAACTTACAAGGGCGTATGGCTTCGGATACGCGAGTATAGCGTAATCTGCCAGGGTCTATGTTTTCGAGGATGCGAATATGAAGTAATGTTCAATGGTTTATTCCGTTGAGAACGCAAATAATGTATACTGTATAATGGCTTATGGCTTCGGTGACTCGAACATTGCGTAGGTTACTAGGGCTTACGGCTTCGGGGACGCGAATATATTATGTAATGTATAAGCGTTTGTGGCCTGGGTGACGCAAGCATTGTGTAGTTTACGAGGGTTTCTGGCTTCGGGGACACGAATGTGGTGTATTTTGCAAGGGGTTATGGTTTCGGGGAAGCGAACTTTTCTGACGTCGCCAAGGTTTATAGCCTCGGGGACGCGAATATCGTGTAATGTACGGAGGTTTATGGCCTCAGGGGCGCGAATTTCATGTATTTTTACGTGCCCCACGCCCCCCCCAGGAATTCAGGCAACGCGACTCGGGCGTGGTAATCCGCACGCTTCTCGGCTCCCCCCCCTCGCGCGGTCCGTCAACAAGGAACAGTAAGCAGCATTAAGCAGAATTGCAATTGGAAGTTGGAAATTGGAATTGGCGCAGGGAACAGCAAACCCTAGCCCTACAGCCTGGTAGCCCCACAAGGGGGCTGGCGGATTTTCTGAAGGCAGTCGGCCATTGCCGTTGCCCCCATCCCTGCCCCAGGGATTTGTTGAGACATACCTCGCCGCCATCCTCCTCGTCTTCGTCATCTCCCTGCTCTTTCTGATCCTCATCTTCCTGGGAGCCTCAGGGGCCTCCTCTCTCCTAGTGAGCCTTCGTTGATCTCTCGGGTTTCTGGGGTCTGTATTGGGCCTTTGGCTGCTTGTTATCAGCCTTTGGAGCCTCCTGGAGCCCCCATAGAGGGAGCATTGTTTGGCCCTCTTCCCGTGTTCAAGTATCGTAGCCTTGGGAGCGTGGATCCAGCGTAATTTGTCTTGGAGGCTTACGCAATTACGCCGACCCGTCGTCTTGCTCAGATGCAGTTGTTCCTGATTTAGAGCCGTTTCAGAGCTCCTGGGGCCTTCTTGGGGCCCTCTTGGGGCTTTTTCGGGGCTTCTTGTGGCGGAGGGCTCCCAGGGTCACTGCGAGTTCCCCCATCGGGGGCCTTCTTGAGGTCCCGATTAATAAAAAACATGTAAAGCGATCGTGGGCCCCCCCGCATGGTCCAAGATAGTGCCGCAAAGTGTAAGTTGTATGATTTGAGTTGATCGAGAATTAGATAGGCGGGGGGTCGGCATGGTCCCTGATCGGCCGCCAGTCGAGCGGGGGAGGGTGCGTTCATTAATAAGGAGCATCGATTCTCTTCCCCCCCCTAGAAGGAGAAGGTGGGGGTGCGGAAGAGGGGACGATCAAATTTCCCGCTGCCTAGCGGGTTTGTGAGATTAGTCCGGCCGTTTCCTGGAGACGGTTTGGGGAGGGGCAGCATTCTCACACGCCGAGGAGAAACCCCACGGGCCAGCAAATATCCAAGGGACCGTGGCATGGGGGAACGCGAATCCAGGTGAGTTGACCAGAGATTGGAGCGTGGATCAAGTGTAAGTAATATGGGAGCGTGGCCATTGGTGCGCAGATCCAACGCAATTCACCCAAGATCATAGCCTTGCGAGCGCGGATCCAGTGTAATTTGAAAGGGATCGTGGCCTTGGGAGCGCGGACCCAGCATACATTACACAGTGGCCTTGGGAGCGCCGGATAAAGTGTATAATTCACGGGGGTTTGCGGGAAGCCCCCTCAAGTCATTTTTCGAAGGGGTTTTTGGTGACCAGGTGGCCGGGATTGACAGAGGGGGGTGCAGGCACAAGTACAACAGTCGATGTCATACATCACAGCAGCAGCATTGAGGCCGATGTAACGTGATCGTTTACAGCCTGGAAGCCCCACAGGGGGGCCATGGGACCCGCAGCTGCGAGGACATTATACATTGTGAATATAAATGCCTTCCGGCCACCCCTGGCCAACCTTCCTTGCAAACCCCTCCAGTCAATTCTGGTCAGGGCAATTCTATCCATAGCACATGTTTCCCCGTGGCCGAGCTCCGAGGCGCGGTAGCAGTTGCCAAACAAGTGCACGCATATTCTTTCGCAGATGCGAAGTTGTTGTTTTCGGAGTGTCTAAGACAGGCTACGGTAGGTTTGTGTCGTGTTGGCGTAGAGGTGACAGACGCCAGCGCGGGCGTTCAAGGTTAGAGCGCCGCCAGTTGCCCACAATCGGCTAATATGGAACGATCGGCGATCGGAAAACCGATTATCGTTGAAGGTTGAACGGTCCGCGCGGTGTCAGGAACCAACGCCGAAGTCGTCACGACGCCAACTTGCCGTAGGTCACCCGTTGGGGCGCGACCAGAATCGTACCTCCTGGTGCCTCCCGCCTCCGGGGGTGGGCTGGGGGTCCCCGTCATGAAAAAGTCATGACGTCGGGGGACTGGGGAGGGGAGAAGCGACCCGACCGGGCGTTTACTCGCGACCGCGAGGCTCGTGCCTGTTTGGTCCAGGCCTTCCAGGGTGGGGTCGGAGCAGGCGAGGTCGGAGAACCGCCCCCCGTCGCCGATTCACCCGTGATGCGGCTCGATGTGGAGCCCGATCTTCTCCACGCCGACGGCGCCGATGCATCGGTGATGCGGCGCGATCCTCCGACACCACCTTGGGATCGGCTCTGCTCCTCCGGCCTGGTCTTCGCTGGCCGCGAGGCCGACCTTCATCCTGGCGTGGTGCCACGAGGCGGCCCGCCCCAGAGGGGGGGGGGCCGAGAGTGCGCGGCGGAGGTCGGGCTGCGGGGGCTCCCGTGAGGTGCACGGCGGCTCGCAGCAGCAGGGGCGGCGGGAGGAGAGGGAGGACGATTGGGGAGGGAGGGAGGATCGGGGGAAGAAAAGAGGGGGGTGATGACTAGGGGGGGGTGGATATCATGGCGGGGGCCATGATATTTCCCCAGATCTCATGGCGCCTCTTCTTGTTTCATTACGTCCCTGGCCCCCCCGCTGGGCCGCGCACATGCCGCCGGTCATGATTTGCACCCCCCCCTCTTGGACACCCCCCTCTTGGCCGCTCCCGATGGGGAGGGAGGGAGGATGGGGCGGGGAACGCGCAGGGGAGAAAGGTTGGGAGATGAAGAAGGGAGAGGAGGCGAGAAGAGGAAGGGAAGGGAAGAAAGCGGGGATCTGAGGAGGGGGAGCATGAAAGATCACGCCAGAGCTTGTTCATCAGAAGGGCAGCGCAGCGGTGCCGTGAGCCCGTTCGCTCCTTCGGACGCCCCCCCCCCAGCGTTTCAAACCGCGTACGTGATTAAATTGAGGGGGAGGAGGACCAGAATTAACCTCATATGTACAAGCCATGTTGAAATACGCCCACCCGTTCCGGGTCTCGTCCTCAGAAGTTCCTACAAGAATCTCGGTTCATTGCGGGAAGTGTCCCATTGAAAGGCCAGCGCCCATTGGTCTTGCAATTCAGGCAGGAGCCCCCTTTTGCTGAGGAGCTGCTATCCATGGTTCGAGCCACCATGAAGACGGCGACGAGGTATGACCATTCAGACCAATTGCCCAGCGAGAGCCCAGTTTTGAAAATGAGCCGCCTTCAACCCGTGCAAATCTTATTAGTGTGTGTGAACGCCGTGCACTAGGAAATAGTAATTCATACAGTTGGCTTACACATGATAGTATGTTAAACTTGCCTTGCAATCTCCTCCTGCCCCATCCTACATCCTGCTCCTCCTCCCGCCTCCTCCTCCTCCTCCCCGCGACGGCCCCCCCACGCGCGACGGCGCATCGCGGAGATGTTGTTCCAGGCACCGCCCCGCCTCACCTCTCCTCCTCCTTTTTTGTTCTCCCCCTTCGTGGGTCCCAGCATTGTCTGGGTGACATAGAAAAACGTTGTCAGTTATTTCGCTCAGTGGCTCATGGTGCCCCCTGTTTGAGCCGAGGGGGAGACTCCCGGGGTGCACATGGCGGGGTGCACAGGGCACCATTCGCGCACACCGATCCTAAGCCTTGCAAGCATACGTCAGGACTCGGATCACATGGTGAGACCGCCGCCGACGCCGCCTCGTCCTCCTCGTCGTCCTCCTCATCCTCCTCATTCTCCTCCTCCTCTTCTTCCTCCTCCTCGTCATGACTTATCCTCCATGCCTCCTCCTCCTCCTCCTCCTCCTCCTCCTCCTCATGTTCCTCCTCCTCCTCCTCCTGCTACTCCTCCATGCCGCCTCCCTTATGCCTCCTGCCTCCTCCTCGTCCCGCCCTCTCTCCCTCCTCCTCCTCCTGCCTCCTCCTGCTGCCTTTTCCTGCCGCCTCCTCCTCCTAGTGCATGATTATGTTGCCTCCTTCTCCTCATTATCCTCCTCCTCCTCCGGTTCCTCCTCCTCGTCCTCCTCTCCCTGCTCTTCCTCCTCATGTCTCCTCCTGCTCCTCCTCATGTCTCCTGATCCTCCTCCTCATCATCATCGCGCATTCTCCTCCTCATCCTCATCTTGCCTTCTCCTCATCCTCCTGCCTTCTCATATTGCCTTATCCTCATCGTGCCCCCTCCTCCTCGTCCTCAATTTTCCTCGTTTGGCCTTCTCTTACCCCTCCGGCATCCTTCCTCCCCCTCCCCCTCCCCAGCCTCCTCCTCCTCCATCTGCCTCCTCATCTGCCTCATCCTCCTCCTCTACCTCCTCATGCATTCTCCCGGGGCCTCGCGCCTCCTCCAGGGGCATCATTTTTGACTCGTGGGCCCCTGGGGCGTCTCAGGGGTTCCTGGGCCTTCTGGGACCTCCTGGGGCCTCCTGGGGCCTCATGGGGGACTCCGGGGGCTTCCTGGGACTTCGTTTGGGGCCTCCCGGGGTCTCCTGAAGCTTCCCGCGGCTTCCCGAAGCTTCCTGAGGCGACCTGTAGCCATCTGAAGCACTCCGAGGACTCCCTCCCGAGACTTCCCAGCAACTCACCCAAAGACGAGGCCCCCGCCCCCGCTCGAGACTTCCGTTTGGCTCAGGCATCACAAGCCAGAAAATGCTAACAACTACAGGATATGGACGACCTGGTCGGATTACTACGTGAAGTACGGGCCCCACAGGGAGGGGTTCCCGCCTGACACTTCTTCGCGATTCACTCACAGACGGGGCTCCCTCCCGAGACGTCCTGCCGATTCAGTCAGGAGCACAAAAGTGACGACAGCTCAAGGATTTCCATGACACGAACGGGCTACTAGCCTAAAGCGTAGGGGGCCCATCAGGGGAGGTTCCCGATCGAGATTTCTTCAAGCGTCAGTCATCGGGAACCCCGAGGTGACGACAGGTAGAAATTACTCACATGAAGCGCGGGCCCCATAGGCTGCAATGGGAGAGGCTCCCGTTCGAGACTTCGCTATTTACTCTCAGACTGGGCTCCCGCTCGAGATTTCTTCAAGTGTCAATGCTCAGTGGCCTAAAAATATTTACAAATACAGGATTTGGATGACCTGGCCGGACTGCTAACGTGAAGCGCGGGCCCCACAGGGAGGAGTTCCGCCTGACACTTTTTCGCGAGTCTTTCACAGACGAGGCTCCCGCTCCAGATGTTATTCAGTTTCAGTCCCCAGGAGTTCAACAGCGACGACAGTTACAGGAGTTGGATGCCCCGTCCGGATTGTTAACGTGAAGTGCAGGCACACAACAGAGGGGTTCCGCTCGACACTTGCTCGCGATATGCTCACGGACGAGGTTCTTGCGCGAGCGTCCCGCAAGCTTCAGTCATCAGGAAACCAAATGTTGCAATTGTTATCCGGATAACCACCAACCGTGACCCCACTAGGGGGGGCTCCGCTCGAGACACGTTCGCGATTTATCCACCCGCTCCAGACTTCCTCTATATGAATGTATGTGTGAAAATTCCGTAGCCATGTTGGCTCAAGTTCGAAACCTTGCCGCGAGGCTTCGAGCTTGTCCGCAGCCGTGCGGCAGGCTCGGACGATTTCGGCGCGTGTGCCGCCCACACCTTGCGCGGGGCGCGCCATGGGATATCTCGTCTGTCTCGTGTGTCGCGATGCTGGCAAGACTTCGTGGATCCCGACACCAACCCCCGCCAGAAGTGTAAGTTTTGCAGTACTCCGTTTCCTGGCCGCTCCAGAGGACAGGTCCAAGGAAAGAAGGGAAGGAGCAAAGGCAGGCGCAATGAGCCTGTCGTGTCCCCTCCCCGTGCTCGTTTCCATGATCGTCATGATGTTGATGGTTCTGCCACTCCCCCAGTTCGGTCTTTGGATGAACGTCTTCAGGCTCCATTGGATGATGAAGTGCAGGATAGGTTTGGATCTGACTCTGGCGACGACGGTATTGGCAGCGATCGTGGTTTCTGGGCTGACTATGTCGACGACGACGTTGATGGCGGCTGTGTCGACACCAATGGCAATGAGCTCTCGGTTGCACAGATTGACCAGATTATCAATGCCCTGTTGGGCCAGCTGGATTCCCTCCGCCTGCTTTCGCCGACCAGGTATGTTCTCGATCAGGTTTCGAGTCTCCAGGACGAGTTGCAGCATCTCCGAGCACAGAAGTCCGACATGCTTACCGTCCCCCAGAAGCGTGCGTTCTACAAGCAGCGCCATCACTGGGCCAGTAAGAAGTTTGACAAGATCTCTAGCCAGATCCGTGAGTTCGATCGTAAAATCCTGGACCTTCAGAGCGAAAGGGACGCCCTCTGCTCTCGTCAGGAGCGGGTCGCTCAGGATATGGCTATGTGGCAGGCTAAGTTGCAGGATCTCCCGTCGAGCGAGCCAGGTCCTGAGGGTTTCACGCCCCCAGATCTCTCTGCCGTGGCGGACGTCTTCGCAGCTTCCCAGGCAGCGCAGAGAGACAAGAAGCTTGCTCAGGCGTTGCGTGACCTCCAGGGTATCGTTATGTCTGGCTATGCTCCTGTTGGTATTGCCAGAGAGCCTCGGTCTCAGTCTGAGGAACCCAGGATGTCTGTCGACCAGCAAGGTTCCCCAACACGCGTTGCCAGGGCTCCTCCCCGCACCTCTCCCTCACTGCCGCCTGCGCCGAAACGTCTTGCTCATGCCCCTGATGTTGCAGTTGATCAGCCGGGACAGTCAGGAAGGTTTTCGCCGTCGGCTGCCGCCACCGCTGGCCCCGCCGACACCCCAGCTGTGGTGGAGGGCTCCAATCCCATGGGCCCGTCTGACCTTTGGCACATCGCAGACCCCGCCCGACAAGTCAGCCTTCGTTCAGAAGCCTCGTCGGGACTGGGTCATCGTTACTGTGAACGTCACCTCCTGGTCCAATGCCGATATTTTCCTGGAGGCCTATTCTGATCGGTTTGATGCTGTCGGTTTTCAAGAACTCTGTCGTGCTGAAGAGGCTATCGAGTTCGCAGTCAACCGCGCTCGCAAGCATGGGTCCCATGCGCACCTCCACCCCTCAGTTGGTACTCAGAAAGGTGGATTGAGTTCCGGAGTGGGCCTTGTCTCGCAGTATGCCAGGTCCTTCTCTGAAGTTGTATTGGATCCGATTGTTGCCATGCCCCCCCCCCCACACACACACACACACACACACACACACACACACACACACACACACACGCACACACACACACACACACACACCAGAGAGATTCATCCTGAAGCTATGGCGTGGGGTCGTGGATCCAGGCACCCCTTGGGCCAATGTCTACTTACACACGGGGGAAGGCGCTGAGGATCGCAATGCCCAGTTGCTGATGCAGGTGGCAGCAGTCACGAAGACCATATCCACCCCCTTTTTATTATATCAGGGGACTGGAATCTGCCCCCCAAGGACTTGCAGAATACGGACTTCTTAACGCTCATAGGTGGGGTCATTGTCGCGCCAGATCGCCATACCTATGAGTCCGCGGGTGCCCAGTCTTTGCTTGACTACTTTGTGGTTCACCCCTTGCTCTCGGCAGCTGTTAAGTGTGAGGTCTGGGAGACCCCCCTGACCCCAAGCTTCAGCCTGTCGCTCTCACCCTTCGTGGAAATCTTCACTCTGATTTGGTGCATGTTTTTCGGCGCCCGCCGCACATCCCTGTTATTCGGCCAGTGGGGTGTTCAAATTGTCCGCCTTCCTGGGATGCCTTTCCTGATCCTGACGCAGTCAACGCTGTGGAAGATTTGGAGCGTCTTACCTCTTCTTGGCTGAAGACGTCTGCCCAGGAGTTGCTTGCCCTTTTCCAGTTGCCAGACCCGCAGGATTACACCAAGTGGGGTGAGCCTCCCTCGACTATCCAGATTTCGGTTTCCAGACTGTTTCCTGGAGGTGTGCTTTCGTCATATGAAGGAAGGCTCTGGAGGTATCTCTCTAACCGTCTTGGCACTCTTCTATATCTCGCTGACAAGCAGTTGTGGCCCGCTTATCGGGGAGCATGTCAAGCCCTGCGGCTGCATCGTCATTCGCAGCGCGATGGTGCCCCCCCCCCCCCCCCGATTGGTCATGGTGGAGGTACTATGCCAACAGGCTTGGTACCCTAGATCTTGGTTCCATAGATTGGCTGCGGGGCGTCTTGGCTGAGTCCGCATCTGCTCTGGAACGCGCAGCATCTGCGCAGAGATACCAATCCTGGACATCATGGGCCATCCGATCTGTCCAGGAAGGGGTTATGCTGCGCACCGCTTCGTCAAGGGATCTATGGATTGGGCTTCCTTTGACAAGACCACCCCGAACCCAGATGCCCCGGTCGGTACGCCGCAGCATCATCTTAAGGCGCGAGAAGGAGTTTGGCATGCTATCTGGGAGCCCATGCAGGAGCACCCTGACGATCCTTGCCTGGCCCTGGATTTCCCGCCGTTTCCGCCCGACTGCCTTGCATCCTTGCCCCACCCGTCTTTGGACAAGTACAGGCAGATGTGTCGCAGGTACAAAGCTCGTACGTCGGCCGGACTGGACTCTATGCATCCACGTCATCACGCGCTGCTTTCTGACTCATCTCTTCTTGCCTTGTTTGGTATCTGGCGTGCTGTCCTGAGATTGGGTAGATTTCCTCCCATTCTCGCTGTGTTCACCATGAATTTGATCCCGAAGGCTGATGGTGGCGAGCGTACGGTTGTCCTATTCACGTCGTGTGTGCGCACGTTCTCTCGGTTCTTCAGGCACACGTACGGTGCTATGTGGACGCGCGTGCATCCTCGTCCGTACGTATCTGGTGTGCGCGGCCATTCCTGCCAAGCATGCGTGTGGCGCATGGGCGTGCTCACGGAGTTGGCTTGCGCCAAAGGTTTGTCTTTGTTTGCACTATTGCTCGACATCCAGAAGGCTTTTGAACAGGTTCGCCATAAACTTCTCATAAGACGTGCTAGTGAGTTTGGCTTTCATCCTGCTCTCTTGAGGGTTTTCCTGTCTCTGTACCGTCCCCCACGTGTTGTCACGCTGCGGCGAATCGTTGGGGAGCGGGTCAGAGCTAGCAAGACTATTGTGGCAGGTTGCTCATTTGCCGATCTGTTTATGCGTATTTTATTGATGCCCGAGCTGGATTCGTTTCATCAGTCATATCCTAATATGCACCTCGGCCTCGTCGCCGACGACGTCCAAGTCCTGGGGATAGGCTCGGAGAGGGAGTTGCTCAAAATCGGTCCCGATGCGTCGCGCCTTTTGATGAGCAAGCTGACTTTCTCTGCATATTTACCGCTCTCCGAGAAGAAAATCGCGCTCTTGGCTACCGACCCCCAGTTGGCCCAGAGCATCGCAGTTGAAACTCCACGTCTCGCTGGTGCTGTCAAGTTCTCGTGTCGCAACCTCGGGATTGACTACCAGTTACGTAAGGGGCGTCGTTCTCGTACCGTTCTCACTGGTCGATTAAAAAAGGCCAGGTTTAAGGCCCGACGCCTACTGAAGATGAAGAAGGCTGGCGCAAAGGTTGCAGGTATTGTTAACACTAACTTGCGGCCCACTGTCATGTACGGCATTGATGTCGTTGGTCTATCTACTCATCAGATTCGTCAGGTTCGTGCTATATACCACGCTGGTCTCGGCACAGGTCAGGTAAGCGCAGGTCTGTCACGATGGATTTGGCGTTGCACGGTGTTACCGACCCTGCTATTGACGCACATGTCGATGTCATTCGCCTCTGGACCGTCTCTAGATGGGACTCTCTTCTTCCCGTCGGAATGATAGACCAAGTTTTCCAGTTTGCCTACGCCAAGGTGACGCCAGATACCCCGTGGACTGAATTACAGGGCCCAGGACAGATTTTGGTTGCCACTATGTTTTGAATTGGGTGGTCTGCGGTTTCGCCCACATTATGGCGAACTTCTCTTGGAACGGAGGTTGATATTCCGTCTACTTCCCCTCGTGAGGTGGTTGCACTAGTGATTCGCGACGCGTCTGTTTGGGCTTGGAAACAGGCCTCTGGGCGTCACCCATCCTTCAGTCATCTGTCTGGACCCCCCTTTCTTCCCCCTCTTCTTTCTTTGTTGTCTAAAAAGACTGAAGGATGGGGTGTCCTCCAGCAACGTGCCCTGAGGACTTTTATATTTGGAGGCATATACTTTAAACCTATGTGCCTCATTTGCCAGGTTGTCCCTTCTGACCCCGTGTTTCACACCCTGTATGAGTGTGATGGGCTTGTGGAGTTTCGTCGTTGGTTCGGCCCGACTCCTGTCCTCACCCGTTGCATAGAGCAGTACCGCGAGGACCTTGTCTGGACCACTGCCATGGTTCCCGACCCGCGTTGTTGCTCCCTGCTGGCGCCACCTTTCCCAGACCCTGTCTGGGAAGGGGCCACAGACGGCCCCTTTGTTCTCGTCGCCTGCGTACGGAGACGGCTCGGGAAAGCATGGCCCCTCGCCGCTCACTCTCCGTTGTGGATGGGGTGTTTGCTCATTTGCTCCGCGTAGTCGAAATGTTTTTGGTGGGCCCGTCGCCAATGATCGGCTTCGGCTTAGTGCTGGTGCTTATGGCGTATATCCATTTCTCACCCAGGATTTTCCAGGGGCTGAGCTTTACGCGTTTTTGTTTTATCTAACCCATGCTGCCCCCTCCGACTGCTATGAGTTTGTCACTGATGCCCAGTATGTCGTCGATGGTTGGGCAATGGGGTATGAAGCTACCACGCACGGATGGGCCACTCACGCATCCTTGTGGGTCCGTGTCCACCGTGCGGCTTCAGATACCGGGTATCACCTAGTTAAGGTCGCCAAGGTTCGTGGCCACTCTTTTTCTGTGGGTAATAAGCAAGCCGACAGACTTGCTAACCTAGGTGCAGACCTACACACTCTGGACACGGTACTGCACGACCGTATCAAGCGCTCTGGTGTGCTGGTGCGCAATCTTGGTGTATATATCGGTCACTGTATAACATGGAATTTTATGAATGTGCCCAAAAAGGTCTGGGCGGCGGAGTCTGATGAGTCCCCTGCCCCCACGGCCCCATCCCTAGTCCTCTCTGGTGCCTCCTCTGGGGCCTTGCATGAGCACTTCTGGGACCCCTCAGCGGGTCGTTTTCGTTGTGTGAATTGTTGGGCTGGTTCAGTCTCCAAGAGCTACTTATTGCGTTCGCAGTGCTCTTCTCCCACTGGTGGTGGGCACGTGCTCAGGCGGCTAAATAATATCATATGTTGTCGACGATGTGGCCGCTACTCTTGCAAGAAGGCAGTTGGTTTAACTAAATCATGCACTGGGCCCCCTCGGGCCTCTGGCACCATCTCGCGGCTTCGGCGCATGTGTGATGGTCGTGACCCCCGCACTGATCAACCAGTCGGTGAGGTAACTGTTGACAACGTCAACGTTATATATGCTTTTCCTGCCCCTCACGATGTCTTTAATTTTCAGGCATTGTTTGATCCTGCATGGCGTTTAGAGGCTCCGTAGATTTCTCGGGCTTCGGAGGAGGGGTGGATGCATCCTGGGTTATCTGGTTTGTCTCGTCTGTCTGATGCTGGCAGGACTACTCGGATCCCCGACACCAGCCGCCAGTAGTGTTGTTTTGCAGTACTCCCTTTCCTGGCCGCTACAGAGGACAGCTTCCAGGAAGTAGGGTAGGCTTGGGATAAGTGGGCACAGAGGCGCTGAGAACCAGGCACCCGTTCCGCCTGCGCCCACTTATCCCGTCTGCGCTCTTGCCAGCCATCCCCTGGCCAGGCTCGCAAAGAGAGCAGACTCTCGCCTGCCCGCCGCGCGGGGATTTTGCACGCCTCTTTGCACGCCTCTCTGTCTGTGCTTTCTCTCTTACAGTTGGACAGTCGGACAGTGGGGTAGGATTGGGATAAGTGGGTACAGAGGCGCTGAGAAGCAGGCACCCGTTCCGCCTGCGCCCGCTTATCCCTTCTGTGCTCTTGTCATTCCTCCCCTGGCCAGGCTCGCAAAGAGAGAAGACTCTTGCCCGCCCGCCGCTTGGGGATTTTGTGCACGGCTCTCTGTCTGCGCTTTCTCTCTTACAGTTGGACAGTCGGACAGTAGGGTAGGCTTGGGATAAGTGGGTACAGAGGCGCTGAGAAGCAGGCACCCGTTCCGCCTGCGCCCACTTATCCCTTCTGTGCTCTTGTCATTCCTCCCCTGGCCAGGCTCGCAAAGAGAGAAGATTATTGCCCGCCCGCCGCTTGGGGTTTTTCTGTGCATGCCTCTCTGTCTATGCTTTCTCTCTACAGTCGGACAGTCGGACATAGGCTAGGCTTAGGATGAGCGGGTACAGAGGCGCTGAGAAGCAGGCACCCGCACCGCCTGCGCCCACTCATCCCTCACGCGCTCCTCCCCCCCCCCCCCCCAGCCCAGGCTCGCGAAGAGAGGAAGGGCTCTCCGCCGCCTTGCTGGTCTGTTGTATAATGTGCTGCCTGGCAGGTTGAGGCTGGAAGCCCAGGAGCCAGGACGCGGGCTTCAAATTGTCTCACCAGTCTTGCCAGCATCGCGTGTTTCGGGCCCTCGATTTTTCGTAGTCCCTGTTTGCTCGGGTCGGTCCCTCGCTTGGCTCTGTTCGGGTCCTGGTCCGTCCCTCGCTTCTTTCGGCCCTTCTTCGGGCCCCTCGCTCGTCGTTTCGGCGCCGCGGGCAGGAGTGTTCGGCAGACGATCACCCGCGCGCAAATCAAACATCAAAAATGAATGTGTGAATGTGTGTGTGTGTGTCTGAGTGAGTGCGCGCGTGTGGTGTGTCAGGAATGGTGTGGGTGTGCTAGGTGATATTGATGGTGACACTGATGTTGGCGTTGATGATGGTGGTGTGATGATGACGGTGATGGTGGTAGGGACAGTGATGAGTGTGATGATGGTGGTGTTGATGATGATGTTGAGTCGTACTGCGACGATGATGGTAATTGTTTCTGGTACGATGATGCGAATTGTTTCTGGTGGTGAGGATGGTGACGACGAGGGTGATAATGATGGTTGTGGTGATGATAATAGTGATGGTGCGCGCTGCGTTCCTGGCTTCCTGGTTCGTGCGCGGGTTGTCCAGAGAAAAGAAATATCCCTGCCTGCCCAGCCCCCTCCTACCCCTCCTCATCCTCCACTCCCCCCTCCCTCCTCTCCCTCCCCTCTCACCCTTCCTCCGCCCCTCCCCCCCTCTCCCCATCCCTCTCCCACTGGTCCTCCTCCATGTCACCCCTCTTCCTCGATCACGCTCCTCCCCTCCGATGCCCCTCCCCTCCCTTCCCCCCGCCCCCACCCCCCCCGCCGCGCGCCGAGGAGCTCGGAGACAGCCTGCAGAACCAGTTCCCCGCCCGGAAGTGGCAGTACATGCAGGAAGCGCGCGTGGCGCGCGGCAGGCCAGAGGCGCCCGTCGGGGCCGGGGTCGAGGCCAGCACCTCCCCGCCGCACAGCTCACAGGTCCTTCCGTGATGCGACTGCGCCGCCCCGCGGGCGTTTTCTCTCTGCCCGCGTGCCGGGAGTGGAGCTGTCGAGCCACCCCGACGGCGCCAGGACCCTGGGGTGTGCCCTTGGCACCGGTCTGCTGGGACGAGCCAGCCTGGCCGCTCACGGCCGTCCTCCCGCTTTCACCGCCGCTGCGATCAACAGAGCGGGCTCAGTCCCAGCGTTGTTGCTGTTCCTCCGCTTCCGGCTCCTGGGGGCCGCTGGCGGGCAGCGGCTACGCTCCCGCTGGGGCCGTCAAAGAGGCTGGATCCAGCGGCCCCCGGGAAGGGGGCGCGGGCCCTTCACTACCAACCAAACCACCCAACCCAACCCAACCCGACGGCCCCAACTTGCCCTCCATTCCCAGTGGGGGGGGCATCCCGATATCGAACCCGTACGCCCCCCATCCCGACATTCGGGACTTCGGGTTAGGTAGGGGCTGTCTGGTAGCTAGGGACCCCGCATGGAAAAAAACACTACACTGGAGGTCTGGGGTTCGACGGCCGAGGTTCTTCAGCGGGTTTACCGCTTAATGGACACTCGGAGGCCACTTGATGACGGTCAGGACGTGCGAATAGCCCAATGACAGTTCCACGGATAGTGCATAGTTTATCTCGGCCTTCAGTGCATCCCCTGCGTCGCATTGAATGGCCGTCCGTGGACAAGCACACTTTGGCGCTATCACGCTTTCTGAAGATTACTGGGCCTCAGGAAACCTCCAGGGACCTCCAGGGAGACCTATGGAGGCCTCTAGAGGCGAAACAAACGTTGACGCTAACATACGTTTGTGAACAAGCACACGTTGACGCCAACATACTTTCTGAAGATCATGCAGCCTCTGGAACGACACAGACATCATGGCGACGGGGCTAGACGGTCCGAAACCGTCCTTGGATGCGTGCTCGGGACACACCCACGACCTACCCACCGACCGACGCGCGACCCACCCTGCGCCCCTAATCGCTTTTCTCTGTCACTGCGGGGTGCTACGTAAATTGTCACAGGTCCGCACCGACCCTGGCGCGCTAAGCGCGCCAGAGGTGGCGCTAGGGTCGCCGCCAGGGGGTCAGCGCCGAAAATCGCGCGGACCCCCGAAAATTGTTAGCGCTTCTTGCTTCCTCACCAGCCCATTCAAACGATGCCCAGACAGAAGACACCCGTTAAACGAAAGCTGGCGAGCAGACCATTCAGGCCTAATAGTCAGTTATATGTGATATCGTTTTATTGATGGAGGGAGCAGGGTGGCGGCTGGAACGCCTCGTCCCGAAGGAGGGGAGGAGGAGGGGGATGGGAAAGGGGGGAAGAACAGCCTAGGTGCGCTCGCGTCTCATCTAACATCCTATCCCTTCCTCCCATCCTTTCTCATGATTGCGCTGATAGTCTCTATATCCGCGCACGCGTTTCATAGCCGACTTGAAACTCGAACAAAAAGACCACATCGTGTTATGCGCAATCGGAAAAGGGGGAACTACGTCCGCAGGAGGAGGAGGTGACGGTGAATAGGAGGATGAGCGGGAAGAAAAGAACAAGGACGAACAGCAGCAGCAGCAGCAGCATCAGGAAATTGAGTGGAAGGAGCCGGAGGAACAAGATTTAGATGAAGAAGAGTTGCCCGCGCTTGGGCGAGATCTAAGCGACGGGAGCAAAGCGCCGATCCGATAATGAGGCCCACGCTCCAGCGGGAGCACCATTTTGGAGCACCGAAAACAATCGGCTCGAAAAACACCTCAAGACAAATCAAACATTGAAATCTTGTGGTTCCACCAAAAAGCGCGGAAAGGGCATGTTATCTTCCGGACGGTATCAGGGGAGAGAGGAGGAGAGTAGCATTTAGATTGTTGCGTTGTGGACGAGGAGGCGGAGGAGGAGGGGAAGGAGGGGAAGGAGGAGGAGGATCAGGAGAAGTTGGGAGGCAGAGGGGTGGCATGTTTTCTTCCCGGAGAAGTAGAAGCTGGTAACAGTGGGGACTCCAGAGACGGGGGTCAATGCAAACGGGGGTCAGTCAGAGCGCCAAATCCTGCAGGATCTTGCAGAGACAAGGGTGCATTGACCCGGGCTTGAGTGTAGGATCCTGTCAAGTAGATCCCCGAAATTGGTGTGGGGGCGTCTGGGTGCCATCTTTGTGATCGCTTGGTGGAACCATCTTGGAGGGCATCGGTCAAAGTTGGAGACCACCTTGAGCAATCTAGAGCCCTCTCGGAACCATCGTGGAGTCCTCTTGTCGCGAGGGTCTCGTGGGGTTCTCTCTGTGGCCCTGGAGGCCCTCTTGGGGCCAGCCTGGAGGACATCGATCAACGAGGGAGGGGTCTTACTTAGCGCTGCCTCTGTTGAGTCCCAAGAGTCGTCTCTTAGGCGTTCTTCGGCGACTCTTGGGCATCCTTGGGGCCGTCTTGGAGCCCTCTCTCAGGCCATCTTTGAGCTATCTTGAGGTCCCAGAAGCCCACCTAAAGTGAAACGGCGAATATGAAACATACGGCCCCCTTCGGTTTTGGAAGGATATTCGCCTGTCGGGTGTGTCCTTGGGGTGCTCCGTTGCCACTTGGAGTCGTCTTGTAGCGGACTCGGGGCAGCTTGGACCATCTTGGAAGATATGTTGAGACATTGTTGGATATCTTGATCCATCTTGCATGCGATGTGAAGGTATCTAGGACCATCTCGGGCGCTCAAGACGCTCGCGCCCAACTTCCTCATGTCCAGACCCAGGGGGAGGAGGTAAGTTGGGGGAGGGATGAAGCTACCCCAAGCCGCAAGCCGTGTCGCTCAATCCCACCCGCCCTCCCACTACAGCAGTACCAGCCGAGTCTCAGCACAGGGAGTGGCTACCATCGACAACCATCAGGAATCACTGCCAACGCCAGCCAGGTGTGCGATACCCGCGACGTGCGCCACACGCCAGGTGCGCCACGCGCACCAGGGTCACCACAACGGGCAATGTATCGACCGCCCCACAATCCTTGCCAAACTCGATGCAACATGACGGCGCGTGTGCGAGCAGTGTGTATTTTGCGCGGGCGTGTTCTTGCAATAATGTTGCAGTTGTGTTTGGCAGGGGCAGTAGGCTTGCACACAGCAGGCAGTACGCCGCCCCACCCGCCGCCCTTGGCAACGTACATACAAAGTGCGCGCCGTATGTCGTATTGCAAGTTATGGTTGAGGGGTGCTGGCGTTGCACAATGCAGGAGGCCCCCCGATAAAGACAAGAGTCAGAAGGAGTAGAGGGGAGCAAGGCACTACCGATGTTCCAACGAGGCCTTTCCCATCAACCTCCTCGCCCTTGCTCCACCTGATCCTCCTCCTCCTCGTGATCCTCCTCCTCCTCCCCATCATCGTCATCATCATCATCATCATCATCATCATCATCATCATCATCCTATGCCTCGTCGTCATCGTACCCGTCCTGATCATCCCTCCTCATTGTCCCTTGCTTCTGCACGTCATCCTCCTATTGCTTCCGACTCGCCATTATATTCCGCTTCCCCCATCGTCCTCTTCCGTATCTCGCATTCCGCATATGGTTCCTTCCGTTTCTGAGCCTTCTTCTTTCGCTACACATCGTCCAGTCGTTCCGCCCTAATTCCAGACACATACACACACACACACACACCGTCCAGTCCCTCTTTTGTGTTTGATTGGTGGGGAGAGCGGAGGCAGGGAACGGCAGCGGGGCAGAACATACAGCAACCCGCATGTATAATTCGTTTCAACATTGCCCGAATGCCGCGCTTCAGCGCGACCTCAGCCACCAACGCGTGGGTGTCCAAGTCAAGGGCCCGATCATCTGGGCACGGCCCGTCTGGCGCGATGTACGCTAAGTCCCATGGAAAGTGGAGTTCGAGCGCGTGCGCGCGACGATTCTAGTGTGTGTGTGTGCGCCTGCACATATCATTATACATGTGTATCAATAACGCCGACTGCGAACCACCGCCGCCCCCTGCCTTCTGGAAACGTCTATGTGGCCAAACGCCAAATTTCGCCAAACGTTTGGACTACGCAAGTGAAGGAGGAAGAGGAGGAGGAAGTGGAAGCAGTTGCAGCGCAAGCAGGCGTCGGTCTCTCTGCGGCCGTTTCCCTGGATCGCGTGGTGGACGCAACAGAAGCGAGCCTGACCACGGCATGCGACGGGTGGTTTGGAAAACGCTTCGCCTCGTGCCCGTGCTTTATCTCACCGCACCAGGAGCTGCAACGCGCCTACCAGATGTTGGCCATCCTGTGCGGAACCAACCACCAGTGCCTCCCCGCCTGCTTCGCCGCGGCTGTTCGTCCACGGCAGGCCCGCGAGAGTTGGAGGCGGCCAGGGGGTCTGCGCTGATAAGCTCAAGGAAAATCGGCCAAGATAGGGGGATGAAGGCAAGTTCATTAAAATTCGTTCCCCAGACCCCTCCCGGGGTCGAAGCTGACAAGCTGTTCGAGCCGCGTCCAGCCGTGACGACAAGGGGGCCTCTCATTTGGCGGCCGACTCTTGATTCTCGAGGGTGCCAGGCGTCGGCGGCACCGATGATCCAGGGCAGGTGGTGGCCGCGGAGGTCCCCAAACCGACATCCACGCATCCCATCGGGGGGAGGGGTGCCAAGTTTTACCTACCCTCGGCTCCGATTCTGCGTGCACCTTGGGTCAACCTCAGCAGCAAGAAGATCACCGCGGTTCACGCCCCTTGGCTTGAGAGTTGTTTTTCTTCAGGGGGTTGCGCGAGAGCGCGAAGATATCTGCGCTGCCCGCGTCGCGAAGCGTGTTATGTGGCGAGTTCGAGGGGTGGCGGGAGGAGAAGAAGAAGAGAAGGGGGAGCAGGAGGAGCAGGAGGAGGAGGAGGAGGAGGAGCCGCATCACCCTTGCCGCCGCGGAGCGAGAGTGGGAGAGGGGGGCGGGGCGGAGCGGGCCCCCGACCGCGGCCCAGCCCGGACTAGGTACACGGCCAGCCCCTACAACAAGATGTGGCAGGCGCATCCCCAGGGGCGATCGGGTCGGCCGGAAGGGGAGGGGGTTGCTTCATCATGGCGTGTTTCATGGTCTGCTGGCCAACGGGTTTTCAAGACCTTTGGTTGTCCTTGGCACGCGGCTGTGCCTCCTGCCGAGCTCGGCATGGGGCCTCTTGAGCCTCCTCTGGCGCAGGGTCCGCCGCGGACTCGGCCACTGGTGGCAGCGGGAAGGCTGCTTCAGGCGCCGCCGACGCCGGAGACGCAGCCGCTACCCCAGGGCCAGGATCGCGGCCGCTGGTGGAGGAAAATATAGGGCAAGCTAGCTTATGGTGACTGTTAGATCGATGACGCCTACGGCGAATCACTGCCGCCCCCTGCCTTCTGGAAACGTCCATGCGGTCAAAATTTGGTCCGAAGTCTTGCCCAGCTATTGGAATATGTGTTCCCAAGCCGTTGTGGAACCCCTGGGGGCGCTTTAGGGCCATATTGGAGGCGTCTGGGGCGCTTTAAAGTCGTCTTAGGGGGGGGTCTCTGGGGGCGTCCTGCGGGCCTCTTTGGGGGCCTCTTGGGCCGTCTTGGAGGGATCGTGGGGGCCTGTGGGCCCGTCTTGGAGCGTCGGCAGCCCGAAAAGGCGAGACTGCTGAAAGCAATTGAAAAGCCACAGGAAAATGGATGATGCTGGCCTCGTGGATGTCCTCTTGGAGCGGCCTCTTGGAACGTCTGAGGGTCATTTTGGTACGTGTTGGGGCCACCTTGGCCGTCTGGGAGACGTCTTGGGACCCTCTTGGAGGCCATCTCGTCCGTCTCGGAGGCAACGTTGGCCATCTTGGCTGTCTTGGAGGCAATCCAAGGGCCGCCTTGGGCTGGAAAGGCCTATGACCCTCAGGTTTTCCGGGTGGCCGTCGGGTTGGCCCGAGACCCCGTTGGGAGTTTTGCCAGAAAAAGGACCAACATCCCGTCAGAAGTTCAGCACGCGGTGCATGACGGAATGCGCGCGTAGCGTCGCGATCCGTTAGCTGTGGGAAATATCAGGGGGGAGTGTGAGGGGGTTGGCTTTTGCGGACCCAGATAACAACATGCGCGCCAGGCGTCGCGATCTGTTTGCCAGGAGAAATATCAGGAGGAGTGTGAGGGGGTTGGCCGTTGCGGACCCAGGTGGCGGAAAGCACGCATAGCCTCGCGATCTTTTCGGTGGGAGAAAATTTCAAGGTGGAGTGTGAGGGGGTCGGCCTCTGAACGCCCAGATCTAGTTGCCAAATGTTCTGTCATGGTCGGCCCAAGTCAGCCCCAAGAACGTGGGGTCCCCTGGGGCCGTCTTAGGCTTCGGTTGGGCTGCCTTAGGTCCATATCGGAAGTCTGGGGGCGGCATCTTTTACGGCTGTCTTGGGGAATCCGGAATATTTCGGGCCCTCTTAGGTTGGGGCCCCCTTGGCCTGCCTTGGGCCCCCCTGGGACTATTTTGAGGCTCTCTTCGGGCTGTACTGGGCCGTCGCGGGGGCCTCTTGGGGTTCCCCTTTGTGGCTGTTTTGATTGGCACCAGCCAGATCGTTTCCATTCGTTTAGGTAATTTAGGCCTTCCTGGAGGGCCCTTCGGCCTTACGTTTGGAGCTTCTTGGAGCCTTTTTGGTGCTTACCGATCATTGTTGGTCCATCTTGGCGGCGTTGATGGCCTCTCTTGGGCCTTTTGCAAGCCTTGAGCAGTTTGAGAGAGCGCCAGAAATTGACCCTGGCGGTGTAGGAGCCTCGGGGGAGGAGGCCGATGCATGCAGGTGAGTGTGAGGAGAGGGGGGGATGCCTTACAAGACCTGCAGAGCCTAAAGGACAGCACTTGGCATTCTGCCGCGCCTCATCGTGCCAACTGGTCAAGTCGGGTGTTTCGGGTGGGTTGGAAATGTCCGACATCGGAGTCATCGACCCTTGGGTTGGCCGTTGGATATTGGTCGATGCTGTTGTATTGTGTCTATTTCTCTGTCGTACATGCATGTGTCGAAACTCGGTGTTTCTCCTCTAGCCCGCTGTCGATAGCGACAAGATCACGTATGTTTAGGTTGTTTTGCTAACCATTTGTCGAGTCTGTTTCGATGCAGCCTCTGGGTGACGATGGTGCCATCCAGCTGCTTCATTCGTTTGTAGTCGTTCTGGCATTGTCTAGCCCGAGGCCAGCAATTCCACGAAAGACAAAGACACCAACAACACAGCTGCAACAACCAACAACCACAAGGACGTGCCGACCCGCGCCTGTTCTTGATATCCGCGTTCCACTCCCTTGCGTGCTGTTGGAGATGTGAGTGGATGATGCGTACCTGTATCTGACAGAATGTTGAGGAAGCTGCGTGCAGGCAGAGAATCGCCGCACGTCCATGGTTGCGTCCATAGTTAGATCTGCAATGGTGGTCCATCACGAGGTCGAAGGTTGACGGTACCGAGGCATGTCGCAGTGCTGGTGCATACGTTATGTGCGTTTGATGAGTGTACCCGTTTTTACAATTGACCACACAGCACGGACAGCATAGGTGATTCTGATAACAGGTGCTCTCGGTGGTGTGAACGAGTCGCATGTGCAGCGCAGCGAAGTGTCGGCGCCAGAGCGCGATGGTCCAGCGAGCGTGTCACACTGAGGAAGATTGATGATAAGGTAGGGGGATCGTGGGACGATGCTTTGGCATGATGGCGGGATATGTGTCGTGTGGAGCGGTGTGGGCATAATGGTGACGGTGAAGGGGGATTCGGAAGAGAAGGAATTGCAGCATGGGAAGGAAAGTGATGTGTTTACCCAAGCAGTTCGTCACTTAATGTTACATTTTGAGGACGTCGTTCTACTTTCAAATAACGGTAACCTGCGTTGAAGACTCGTGTCGAAGACAGCTACATCTGAATACGTGTCGCAGCGGTTTCAGCATAGCATGTTCAGGGCCGCAGGTCGCGCAATGTTACAGGAAGAGAGTTGATTGGTCGATTCCACAACAAACGTTCCTGCGAACTCGTTAGCCTTAGTGAGTACGGAGCCATTTAAGTGTTGGCGCTCGAAGCTTGAAGCCGCCCCCAGATTTGTATTGTCCAACATACGATTCAGTCAAAATGGGTTCCCACTCCGTTTAGGTTTCCTGGCCCGACGACGCAAGCGCATGTGTCCAGCATTTCTCTATCGCCAACCAATCGTACGAGAGATGTCCCGAGCCCCTGGGCACCAAAATGTACGACATCCAGCGGAACCGCTAATGTGAACAAAGTTTGGCGAAGGACCCAACCAAATGCAGTTGCGAATACCGCAGTTGTAGGTATCGTCGTCGGTGAAACCCCCATGTAGGGCCACGAAACGCTGTACTGGGTGGGGGGGGCTCATGCGGACTGCGCCATTGGAACCTTCGGTGGAGCTCCCTATGGGGCCGCGAAACGCTGTACTGGGTGGGGGAGACGCATGTGGGCTGCGCCATTAGAACCTTCGGTGGAGCTCCCTATGGGGCCACGAAACATTGTATTCGGCGGGGGAGACGCATGCGGGCTGCACAATTGCGACCTTCGGTGGAGCTCCCTATGGGGCCACGAAACGCTGTACAGGGTGGGGGAGACGCATGAGGGATGCGCCACTGGGACCTCAGGTGGAGCTCCCTATGGGGCCACGAACGCTGTACTGCGTGTGGGGGACGCATGCGGGCTGCGCCACTTGGGCCTTCGGTGGAGCCCCCTTCGGAGGCCACGAAACGCTGTACTGGGTGTGGCGGACGCATGCGGGCACCCCTATTGGTGCCTTCGGTGGAGCTCCCTATGGGGCCGCGGAACGGTGTACCGGGTGTGTTGGACGCATGCGGGTACACCTATTGGGGCCTTCAGTGGAGTTCCCTGTGGGGCCACGAAACGCTGTATTGGGCGTGGCGGACGCATGCGTGCTGCGCCACTGGGACCTCAGGTGGAGCTCCCTATGGGGCCACGAAGCGCTGTATTGGGCGTGGCGGACGCATGCGTGCTGCGCCACTGGGGCCTTCGGTGGACATCCCTGTAGGGCCACGAAACGCTGTACTGGGTGTGGCGGACGCATGCGGGCACCCCCACTTGAGCTTTCGGTGGAGCTCCCTATGGGGCCACGAAGCGCTGTACTGGGTGTGGCGGACGCATGCGGGCACCCCCACTGGGGCCGCCGGTGGAGCTCCCTATGGGGCCACGGAGCGCTGTACTGGGTGTGGCGGACGCATGCGGGCACCCCTGTTGGGGCTTGCGGTGGAGCTCCTATGGGGCCACGAAACGCTGTACTGGGTGTGGCGGACGCATGCGGGCACCCCCCCTGGTGCCTTTGGTGGAGCTCTCTACGGGGCCACGAAACGTTGTACTGGGTGTGGCGGACGCATGCGGGCACCCTCATGGGGCTTGCGGTGGAGCTCCTTATGGAGCCACGAAGCGTTGTACTGGGTGTGCGGACGCAAGGCCTTCGGTGAAGCTCCCCATGGGGCCACGAAACGCTGTACCGGGTGTGGCGGACGCATGCGGGCACCCCCCCTGGGGTTTTCGGTGGAGCTCCCTATGGGGCCACGAAACGTGTGAGGGTGTGCTGAAGCAGGTGATGACGATGTTGATGGTGTTGGTGATGATGGTGATGGTGATGATGCTGATGCTGATGCTGATGCTGATGCTGTTGATGATGATGATGATGATGATGCTGGTGCTGATGCTGATAATAATGATGATGCTGATGATGATGATGATGATGATGATGATGATGATGATGGTGGTGATGGTGGTGGTGATGATGATGATGGTGGTGATGATGCTGTTGATGATGATGGTGGTGATGATGCTGATGCTGATGATGCTGATGATGATGGTGATGGTGATGGTGATGGTGATGGTGATGATGATGATGATGATGATGGGAATGTTGATGCTGCTGTTGATGCTAATGGTGATGATGATGATGATGCTGAGGATGAGGATGAGGATGAGGATAATGATGATGATGATGATGATGATGATGATGATGATGATGATGCTGATGCTGATGCTGATGCTGATGCTGATGCTGATGCTGCTGATGCTGATGCTGATGCTGATGCTGATGATGATGATGAGGAGGAGGAGGAGGAGAGGAGGAGGAGGAGGAGGAGGAGGAGGAGAGAGGAGGCAGCAGGACGAGGAGTGAACGCGGGGACCGTTTCTCCAAAACGAGGACCCAACACCACAGGATGATTGGGAACAATTTGGCAGGCACAATGTAAATCATAGTTAAACATCTGGCGACGACGACGGATGGAGAAGATGCGTGCAATATTTGAATATTACTTGATAGCATTATTCCCAAGACATGGGCGAATCGTCAATAGGCCTGGTGAGCGCTGGACAGGCACGAAGCACGGACGATGTGGATTCTCCGTGGAGGCGTTTTTTGAAGGGCACAGCGTCGATGGAGCCTCGGAGGGTCCCATGGGTGTTCCCATCAAGTTGGCAACACAATGGCGCTCGCAGGGGTGTCGGAAGGGCGACGTCGGCTTGTCCGCGTGCGTAGTGAGCGACCTTCAGATCTGTTCAGCAGTCACCAGTTTGCAGGGATGCTCGATTTCGAGAGTCATGACCTGGCCTTTGGACTCCTGCTACGGTGATGCATAGCACACACCCCGCCGCCAGGGCCCGGCCACCTGAGGGACAATATCACGATATCCGAAGCTCGCGCGCCCGATGCAGTGCTGACCGTGCAGCCCTGTGCCCGCTTGGCTCTCGATGCGATTAGGGCAAGAAGTGAGGGGCTTCTTGCGGATATCTTCGCACCTCGAGCCCTTGCTTGCTGCGTGCGCAGCACCATCGAGGCCTCTGTGAGGCCTACTGGGCCCGCATCCAAGGCTGGGCAGCCCGGTCGATCCTTCTGTGGGCGCAGGGCGCCAGCGAAGCGTGGGCGGGCAGTTCCGGCCAGCGGGTGCCGCGCTCGCTCAGACCGCGCGGTTCTGGCACTTGAGAGCGTTGGATGCGGCCGATGCCTGCCCATTTGTTTCCTAAAAAGCGTATTTGTTTTAGCGCTCTGGGCCATAATGCTCGTTATATCCCTCGCTTTCCCCCCCCGCCATAACGTAACGCTTCCCCTACCCCCCTCCAGCCCCCTTCCCCCCCCTAGTGCGCCTCCAGCACTGCCATTGTGATGCTCGAAGACCTCCTTTAGGCTTCCAGAGACCTTCAGAGACAGCCGTCGTCGTCGTACTTGTACTCGTACTCGTACTCTCGTCGTCGTCTTCGTCGTCCTCGTCCTCGTCCTCGTCGTCCTAGTCATCGTCGTCGTCTTCTTCGTCGGCGTCGTCGTCGTTGTCGTGTTCGTCGTTTCAGTCGTCGTCATCGTTGTCCTCGTCTTCGTCCCAGTCGTCGTCGTCGTCGTCCTCCTCCTCCTCCTCCCTCCTCGTCCTCGTCTGGGTCGTCGTCGTCGCCGAGGGCCTTAAAGGGCCTTCAGACGCCTCCAGAGGCCTCCGGAGACCTCCAGCGACCGTCGTCGTCATCGTCGTCATCGTCGTCCTCGTCCTCGTCCTCTTTCGTCCTCTTTTGTCCTCTTCCTCGTCGTCGTCCTCGTCGCCCTCGTCGTCGTCGTCATCGTCGTCCTCCTCATCGTCCGCGTCCTCCCAGTCCTCGTCCTCGTCTTCGTCGTCGAGGGCCTCGAAAGGCCTGCAAACTCCTCCAGAATTCTCCAGAGACAGACCTCCTGAGAACTCTGAAGACCTTCAGAGGCGGCCATCGTCTTCGTCCTCATCCTCGTTCTCGTCGTCGTCGTCGTCATGGTCGTCCTCGCCGTCCCCGTCCACGTCCTCGTCTCGTCCCTGTCTTCGTCCTCGTCCGCGTCTTCCTCGTCGTCGTCGTCGCAGAAGGCCTCGAAGGGCATCCAGAGGTCTCCGAAGACTTCCTCAGGCTTCCAGAAACCTTCAGTGACAGCCGTCGTCGTCATACTTGTACTCGTACTCGTACTCTCGTCGTCGTCGTCCTTGTCCTCGTCCTCGTCGTCCTCGTCATCGTCGTCATCGTCATCGTCCCCGTCCCCGTCCTCGTCTTCGTTGTCATCGTCGTGATCGTCGTCGTCGTCGTCGTCATCGGCCGGCGCTCGGGCGCCCTCGTCGTTCAGCAAACACCAGTACAACAGAATAATGTTCGAAGGAGGGTGTGGGGGAAGAAAACACTGGTGCACGATGGTGCACGTATGTATTGAGCAGTACATCGGCCATATTGTACACGCGGCTGCGGCGGTGCATACTGTGCTGCGAACTGTGGTGCATGTTGTGATGAGCGCAGGCGCTGTGGTGCCCCAGAACCACACGGCGCGGGGGGGGGAGCATGACCCCCCCGCCTTTCCCCCCCCCTTACGTCCGTTATGGCCGCGAATCAAAAAAATGCTCGAAATGAAAGCGCCCGCAGTGCCAGGGCAAGGACCGAGGCCTAAGGCAGGCCTTCGTGTTTGTCCTCACGCCAGATAGTGTGTTTGTTTGGGGTCCCTTCGTCCTGGTTGGATGGCGTGGCTGGGGACGGGTCCAGGAAGACTTCGGGCCGAGGTGGGGTTTCTGTATGCGTGCGTGGACACTTAGGTTCCACGGGCAAACCCCTCACACAGTTTACCGCTTACTCCTTTGGATGGCAGTAGGCGTGTCCAACGCTCCGAGTCGCGGCCGCGGGCTCCCTGGCAGGTTGCGCACGACCCGGGGTAGCGCCCGCGCTTCTTGGGATCGCTTGGGGGAGGAGCCGAGGGGGGCTGGCTCCGTTGCAGCGCGGGCGGCGGCGTCGGCGCTCGAGGGTCCTACACCCCAGGCCGTCCTGGTTGCCGAGCCGTGGTCAGAACATTACCACACAACCACTGGACCAAAACAAAGGACGTGTTTCAACAATGTGTGTCAGGTGGACTCCGAACAGTAGTTTCTTCCATTATCCTTGTGCATTATCTGAGTGATGTAACCTGGTCTAAGGTATGTGGTAAAGGCTCTGTACCGCAAGATCTGTGGCGTAAGCTATGTGGTGCAAGCTATGTGGTAATGCGGTAGGCAGCATGAGGCGCCCACGGGACCCACGATCGCTCATTGATCGCGGATAGGGGCCCGATAGACCACCCCGTCCAGGACAGTGCGATTTCGCAATCTGGGGCATATCGCTGATATATCAGCCATGTATCGCCGATTCCAGGTTGACATGTCCCCCCCTGAGCTTGTCCCACCCTAGCGTGGCCCCTCATAGAATCTAGGCGGCCGGATGGCGTTGGATCGGCTGACCGAGGGTGCTGGGGCAGCCAAGAGGATCGAGGACCGGGCCCTGAGGGGGGATTACAGGCTCTCTCGTCATGTGACCCTCGGCTTCGCGGTATGGGCTGGATATGTGGTTGTTTCCAGGGAGTGGCGCGCGAGAGCGCGAAGGTGATCGTAAGGGATCTCGCTTCGCGCTGCGCGAAGTGAGAAGATGCAACGTTGCCTCGCCTGCCCCAAGCCCCAGTCAGACAGATCCACCGCGCATGGATCTGTTAGAAAAAGTGAAAAGTGTTTCAGATTAGTTGAAGAGCACGGGAACCCGATCGTGGAGCAATCCGATTTTGAAAGCCACAGAGTAGGCGGCTCGACTGGTCTCTCCTCGCAGGCGTCAGGATGCTTCTCGGAGAAATGTCAGGTTGTCTGAGGGCTTGATGGCCCATCATGGTACGGTAGGCTCGTGTCGTATCGACGCAGCGGCGACCCAAGCGCGGGCGTTCAAGGTTGAACGCCGCCGGTTGCCTGGAACCGGCCGATATCCAACAGTGGGAAGGGATAGATTCGCAGGGGTGGTAAAACCCATGTTCAAGGCAGCAGATAGTGTGGGATTTGGAAGAATTGACGTGCTCTACGTCATCTACGCCCGTAGGGCCGGTGAAGTTGTCGAAGTTGCCATCAGTTCAGCAAGACCTGGTGCCGCCCCTGCCTGTCCGCATAAGATTTTCCCATAAGAAAGTCGAGTGGCGCACGGCCGTGAATTTCGTTTTGGTTTTTTGGACGCTTCCAGTTTGCGTATTGTTCACATACCCTACCATGCGAAGGCACGTCTTCCCTGCAAGCGTCTCTGACGATCGGACCGGCGGCATTCAGACCACAGCAAGCCGCGATTACCTTGAATCACCGGGTTTTTGAATCGGTAGTCTTCTGGGCCCCAAAGCCTTTATGAAACCTTCAGGATGGAAAGTCCGTCCCTCGGGGCATCAGGATCCATTCAGTTCAGGACCCCTGTGGCAACAGGATGTTTACGGTCATACTTCCGCTGAAGACAAGCCCGCCAAGCCAGTCATCCACGTCTCCCACCCCCCAGCGCGCCACATGCCGGTTCCTGGCAGGGGTGACCCAGGCTATTTCGTTTTTGTTTTCCAGCGAGGCCCAGGTGGTCTCCAGAGCGCCCCCCACGAGACTCAAAGAGCCCCGGTGGCGAAAGAATCGCGCGCAGAAAATTACGAGGACCGATCATATCCATACCAGGGTGCGATCCCGTGCATGCGCGCTCGTATGGATACATGTCGCGCAGGGCATCCGCGGAGAAAAAAAACACCCCACATCCACTGGCTCGCGGCCAATGTGCCCGGCCCACGAGGCCGTGCATATGGATATGTTTCCCGCCGACGAAGAGTCTCGAAGGGCACCTCTGTCAGCCTCCGGACCATGCTCACCTGCCAGCGCGCGCCCCGCGAGCGCAGTTTTGGGGGGCGCTGTTGCGAGAAAAGGGCGCAAAGCGTTGCAAGCGAAGATAATACAGTCAAGACGCTAAGGTAAAGACCTTTTAGGTCTCAGGAAGGACTCTTACTTTTCGGGTTTTTCTCCTCTTCTCCTCTCCCCCCCTTCAGCTGTTGTTCTCCTCTCCTTCCCTCCTTTTTTCCACCACTCCTCTTCTCATTTTCTCTCCTCTCCTTGTGTCCTCTTCTCTCCTTCGTGTGTTCTCTCCGCTATTATCCTCCTCCGTTCCTCTTCTCTCCTCTTCTTCTCTGTCTCTCCTTCTCTCCTCTCCTTGTCCCTCTCCTTCCCCCGCTCTCCTGCTCAGACTCTTGGCCTCCTTTCCGATTCCGTTTCCGTTCTCGGTTTCTTTGTCCCAGTGTTGATTTGGTAGCTTTTGGGCCGCTGATTTCTCGGAGCTCTGTCTCCAGGCATGATTTCTGGATTCCGTTATTGCCTTAGTGTCACCGTTGTTGGTACGATTACCAGCGGGTTGCTCTTGAGTTGCTCTGTTGGCGCAGATTATTTAAAGGTTGCAGCCTCTGCCGCCGACCCCAAAGGCTCTCCATTTTTTCTGCAGTCATTTCCGGAAGGATTTCGACTTTATCTTGTGGGTATTTCCGGGGGTTGGGGGTCTTTCGGTGATCTGGGGAAGCTTGATTGCCCGAGTGAGCCCCAGCGTGATCAGCGTCCATGGGAGCGGGCCGAACGTTCCGGTGCGCTGCATGCTGGAAAGCGCGTTGCGCATTTTATGCAGCAGCAGGTCACTTGTTGATGCATGAGATGGAGCATGGCCGAATGTACGATTGGCCTGTGAGATGCTTGTGTCGATGTAACAATCGCATCCTCTCAACAAAGCTTTGATCGTTTACCATTGGGGCAAGACCGAATCCCATAAGCAAGTACGTGTAGCGCCCGTAACACGTATCATATGGGTGTAGCCACCACTTTTCACATACACCCGCAAAATCTATGGCTATTGCGAACAGCCAACTGCGTGGAGCACTGCGGGGAATCGTTAAATCAAAGGACACGAACTGAAATGAGAGTTGTTTCGTTTTTGTTCCCCCGCGGCAGCAGCAACCAACTCCCGCGCAAGGGCTCACCTGTAAACCAAGCAGCAGTGGAACATTGGACGCGCTAAACAGCGTCAGAGGGGAGGAGGAGGAGGAGAAGGATGAAGAGGAGGAAGAGGAGGAAGAGGAGGAGGAGGAGGAAGAGGTGGAGGAGGAGGAGGAGGAAGAAGAGGAGGAGGAGGAGGAAAAGCAGCAGGAGGAAAAGGAGAAGGAGGAGGAGCAGAAGGAGAAAAGGAGAAGGAGAGAAAAAGAGAAGGAGAGAATATGAGAAGGAGAGGAGGGGCCTGAAATCCCTCCAAGTCTGCCAGTGACCACGCCTGTTCATGGGGCGTGTAGGGTCCCCCACCACTGGTGCTGCAGCCCTAACGCTGCCCCGTGTCGGACGCGCCTGGGTAAGTTACGAATGCGATCGTGAGCTAGGCGAGGAACTCAGGCGACACTTTGGGCCCCCCATGTGCCGTACACTTCAGCCCCGAAGCATTCCTAAACACTGCTGGTCACTTCAGCGTAATGATGTTCTTGTCGTGTTCTGCTCGTTCCAATAATCCATCGCCTCTTTTGTTTGTTCCGCCCCGTGCATGTCTTCTCCCAGTAATTTCTTGGGCGCCCCTTTGTTACGTCGCAGATTAGTGGGAGATTCCGAGCGACATTCGCGCATGTTATTACAATGTCAAATCAGCACCTGTCGTTTTGCCAGACTGGTATGTTGGTAATGTTGAGGCAATGCTCGATGTTTCGGTCAGGCACTTGGCCGCCAGCTTCCCTGAATCCCTGGCTCCACACAACAATCAATTCAGTGTGCCGTGCTCCTGCCAGCCGCCTATGTTCATGGACGTGAGGGCCATCCATGACACATGATATCCCCAAACGTCGTCGCACGGCACACACAATATAATAATCCGTTACTGTAAGCACGTTTGTTGTAGGGGACACCAACAACGACCCAAAAGCGAACCGTACCATTGTCGATAAGACGCTTTTTTTTTCCTGGAGTGGCAGCATTGGCGCGAACACTGGGTAGCCCTAAGTCCCACAGCAGCTTGGCGTGAACCGTCTTTAATGTAAAAGGACGCATGATACTAAACCCATGCTGCCATTCTCCTAACACCATCTGTGCAAGGGTGCGGGACAATGGGCGGCATTCGCGGCCCGAGGCAGCACCACGTGTCTGTCGCAACTCCCACGACACTGCCATTTGGCGGCGGTGCACGCTACCGCGGTCTGCAATGGGGAGCAGTCGGAGTACTTGTCCGCGCCCGGCTTCGCGCCCATTTCCATATCATGGGGGTGGCTCTTACTGGGCCTACTTTTGGGCGGTCAACATCACGATCAACATTATGATGTGCGCCGGGTACTCACGACAAGCCCCTCTGCGCAGCCCGTGCTACCGCCACAACCGCCAGCTCAGGCGGTAACACCAGAGGAGGCCGCCTGGCTCGAGGTCATCCGGGCCCTCGCCGTGGGAGAGGACAGAGCAGTGATCCCCGGGTAAGCCCCTTACTGAATACCAGCGGCGGGTCGCCGGAGGGAGGGAGGAAGCAGAGGACATTGACCTTGTTTGGGACCGTGCCATTCGCTTCCTTACCCCAGCCTGCTTGTCCACCCTTATTGCTTGACTTTCCCAACACTAGCAGCCCTATCCCCTACCTATCCGACTCCACTTATCCACCACCCACGTCTCACTCCAGCTCCCCACCCTACCGCCGATCCAATTCCGGTTACGTCGGCTACGCCGGCACTAACGCCAGAACCGACGCCTGCGACGATTCCCAGGTCGGCGCATGCGTCGGCAGCAATGTTTGTGCGCACGCTGGCACCAACGCTGGCACCAAGACTTGCGACGATTACATCAACGCCTCCACCAACTCCCAGGCCGGCGCCTACGTCGGCAACAATGTGTGCGCCTACGCTGGCACCAACGCCGGCACCGACGCCTGCGACGACTCCCAGGCCGGCGCCTACGTCGGCAGCATGAACGCGCCCACGCCGGCACTAACGCCAGCGCCAGCACCTGCGACGACTACATCAACGCCTCCACCGACTTCCAGGCCGGCGCCTACGTCGGCAACAATGTTGGCGCCAACGTCAGCACCGACGCCTGCGACGACTCACTCCCAGGCCGACGCCTACGTCCACAGCAACGTCTGCGCCTACGCCGGCACCAATGCCAGCACCGACGCCTGCGACGACTCCCAGGCCGGCGCCTATGCCCGTAGCAATGTCTGTGCCTACGCCAGCACCAATGCCAGCACGAAAATTTGCGACGACTACACCATTAATGCCTCCACCGACTCCCAGGCCGGCGCCTACGTCGGCAGCAATGTTTGCGCCTCCGCTGGCACCAGCGCCAGCACCGACGTTTGCGACGACTCCCAGGCCGGCGCCTACGTCGGCAGCAACGTTTGCGCGTACGCTGGCACCACGGCCAGCATTCACACTTGCGACGATTACACCATCAACGCCTCCACCAACTCCCAGGCCGGCGCCTACGTCGGCACCAATGTGCGCGCTTACCCTGGCCAACGCCAGCACCGACGCCTGCGACGACTCCCAGGCCGGCGCCTACGTCGGCAGCAACGAGGGCGCCCACGCCGGCACTAACGCCAGCGCCATCACATGCGACGTCTTCACCATCAACGCCTCCACCGACTTCCAGGCCGGCGCCTACGTGGCCAACAATGTTTGCGCACACGCCGGTACCAATGTCAGCACCGACGTTTGCGACATTTCCCATGCCGACGCCTACGTCGACAGCAACGTTTGCGCCTACGCCGGCCGGCACCTACGCCAGCATAAGCAACGACAGCGCCTGCCTGCACCAGGTCCGGCGTAGTGGGTGTACCAGATTACTTCTAGAAAACAATCGCCAAAATTGATGTCGCTGACTTGTGCAGGGATAGTTGGAATGATGCCAATCATACTATTCATGATTATTGTGTTGACGGGGCTTCCGTATATGTATAATAACGTGCGCCCCGACATCTCCATATACATTTTGGTACGCAATGGTGCCCGTAGTAGTCGCTGTTGTACGTAATAATAACGTCGCTGGCGTTTGTGCTGGCGGAGTAGTCCGACAACTGGTCCGACAACGGCTCTGGCGGCGGCCCCCAATGCAGTTCTGGCAACGGTTCCGACGGCGGCGCCTGCATACTACGTTATCACCGGCTACGACAAGTCACGGCCGTAGCATTACCGATTACAATCACGGTATTAACCACTACGCCTACGGTATCACCATATGCGATTACAACACTACCGAGTACGACCATATTGGGCGTATCGATATGAACACCGTCCTCGAACACACCGCCTACGACATTAACATTTACGGCTGAACTTACCGCCGTCATTCTTCCGCCCACATTTTTCCCTTGAGAAGGAATCCGATCAGAATCCTTATGGGCTCCGGAAGCCGTTCCCAAGATAACCGTCCTTGAAGGTTGTTGTGAGATGTGCTCCAGAACTTCTGACAGCAAGACCACCAGCCTAAAGTTCCACGAGAATTCCCATTATTCATCCGTTTGGGGCCGTGAGACCGATTTTCCAACGTGGAGCCCGATCAGGTCGGTCGGTCGAGCCATACGCCGGAACGCGTGGGCAAAAAGGCGGAACAATGCGCCTGGTCTCTCCGCTTTGCGGGAGCGGCGGCGTGTCATGACAACTATTAACTAATTCACATCGTTTGTTTCTGGATGGGGCAGGGAACGAGGAAGAGAGGGAGGCGGAGGAAGAGCAAGAGGAGGGAGGGAGACGAAATCGAATACAAATTCTTTACGTTTCGCGTATCCCCACCAGCCCATCTCACAGCAGCAACTCTCGCGAAGCATGCCGACAGTCGTGTTTTTCAGGCGTGTGTCCGCTTGGCCCCGCATATATCCCCTGTTCGTCCTTCCTCCCGCCTCCTTGTACATCCTCCTTGTGAGGGGAGCGGGAGAAGGACGAGGCAGAGGAGGAGGGAGAGAAAGCGCTCCTCGTGATTTGAGTCGTTTGGGGTTTCTCGTCCTGGTGTGAGTCGTTCGGGCCCTTCTTCCTGGTGTGAGTCGTTCGGGCTCTTCGTGGTGTGAGTCGTTCGGGCTCTTCGTCCTGGTGTGAGTCGTTCGGGCTTCTCGTGGTGTGAGTTGTTCGGGCCCCTCATCCTGGTGTGAGTCGTTCGGGCCCCTCCTCCTGGTGTGACTCGTTCGGGCTCCTCGTGGTGTGAGTCGTTCGGGGCCCGCGTCGTGGTGTGAGTCCTTCGGGCTCCTCGTGGTGTGAGTCGTTCGGGCGCCTCGTCCTGGTGTGAGTCGTTCGGGCCCCTCCTTGTGGTGTGAGTCGTTCGGGCTCTTCGTGGTGTGAGTCGTTCGGGCCCCTCGTCCTGATGTGAGTCGTTCGGGCTCCTCGTGGGGCCTCTTGGGGGCCTCTTGGAGCCTCGTGGGGCCTCTTGGGGGCCTCTTGGGGGCCTCTTGGGGGCCTCTTGGGGGCCTCTTGGGGCCTCGTGGGGCCTCTTGGGGGCCTCTTGGGGGCCTCTTGGGGGCCTCTTGGGGCCGCTTGGGGGCCTCTGGGGGGCCTCTTGGAGGCCTCTTGGGAGCCTCCTGGGGGCCTCTTGGGGCCATCTTGGGGCCTCTTGCGACCTCCGCAGAAGCGCAAAGGAGAGCTGCCCCCTGAGAAGGACAAAATGAGCCCAAAACCTTCGTAACATCAATGATTCTGCTATGAGGGAAGATGAGCGCGGCCCCCTCAGAAGGCCAAAATGGGGCCAAAACCTTTTGTAAAATCAATGATTTCTGCTTCAAAGACGAGCAGAGGGACCAAACTCCCCCCCCCCGGGGCCAGAATCCTCGTGAAGGTCGTTGTTTTTTTGGCCCTCCGAGGAGTCGAAATTGACCCCCCCGCCACCACTCGGGAATCCCTGTCCAGGTCCAGGGGGAGGGGGGAGGGGGAGGGGTAAACCCCTCCCCAAAGGGGAAGATATGGGGTTGAGAACAGAGAGAACTCGCTAAACCACTCACGCCCAAAGGGCTAGTGGGATTCCCACCAGCCCTCTGGGCGTCGGTGGTTTAACGCGTTTCCTCTTCCACCCCTCCGTCTTCCCCTTCGGAGAGGGGTAAACCCCTCCCCCTACCCCTTCCCCACTGACCTGGACAGGAGGGGCGGGGAGTAGTCAGAGCGTCCAAAACGGCCTCGGCGAGGAAGCCAAACATATTGATTTTACTATGGTTTTGGCCCCATTTTGGCCTTTTCATGGGGGCAACGCTAATTAAGGCTTTTCTTTTCTTCTATCGATTTCCTCCACGATGGCCGCAAGAGGCCCCCAGGATGCCCCAAGAGGCCGCAGGATGGCCCCAAAACGGCCCCAACAGGCTCCCCAAGAGGCCCCCCAGGAGGCCCCCACGATACCCCCAAGAGGCCCCAAAAGGCCCCCAGGAGGCCCACAGAGGCCCCGCGGAGGCACCCAAGACGCCGAAAAGCCCCTCAGGACGACCCTCTGAACGAGCTGGTGGGGATACGCGAAGCGTCTTTGTGCCAAGCATGTGGCTCGCTAGCGCATGCGTCTTCAGTGGAAAAATGCGTCACGATAGCGTCCTGTAAACATTTCGCCCGTTCATGTTTGGGCTTGCCTGCAGCTCTGGCACATGCGTCGGTGGTTGGTCGCACACAGTTGGGTTGAAAAGTAAGGCGGCGCAGAAAGTTAAAGTTTGGTGCTCTACCTATTTTTCCAAACCGCAAAAGTTGATGATTTAAAAGCTCTATCGTATAGGGGTGCTGCCCGGCTATCGACAGCACCTCCTGAATAGAAATTCGTGATATGCACGCGTGGGGTATGTGCAAAATGCGACGCATGCACTTCGCTTGAAAACAATCTAGCATTCCACGTTCGGTTTTTACCTGACAGTTTTTGCTGATAGTTTTCTAGTGGTGTCAAAAGAGAGCAGCAGATGACTCCGGGGCGGGACCCGGGGAGCTGTGTCCGAACTCGTGTCCGAATGCGTTTTTCGCAAACAGTCACACACTTCGTGCTCTTCGACCTCCCAGAACTCCACTCCCGGGCCACATTTTGAATGCCCGGAGCCAACTGTAGGCCATTTCGTGCTCTTCGACTTCCCAGAACTCCACTCCCGGGCCACATTTTGGATGCTCGGAGCCAACTGTAGGCCACTTCGTGTTCTTCGATTTCCCAGAACTGGATTCCCGGGCAACATTTTGGATGCCCGGAGCCAACTGTAGGCCACTTCGCGTTCTTGCTTAGATGGGTGTGAAGTTATATGTGGTTATAGTATAGGTAAGTGGTTCTATTTTGAGAGAGGCTTGGATGAGTTAGGATTGATTAGGAGGCCCAATAGGTTCCATAGGAATGCCGATAGTGTAGTCACCGATAGTCCCCCCTGCGTTTCACTATAGGATCTATAGGAGCTTACAGTGTCCTATCATCAGCTGAACTTGGAATCCCTAGACATATGTATGGTTTTACGATTTTTCTGTTATTTTCATTATTTTTCACTATTTTTTATTATTTTCACTATTTTCACTATTTATCACTATTTTCCACTATTTTTCACTATTTTTCATTATGTGTCGCTATTTTTCCTTTGTCTGACCGACGCCAGAACGTTGTGCTCCAAGGGAGAAGAAGGAGAAGGAGGAGGGAGGAGGAGGTGTTCTTCTTGGTCGGCTTCTACTACCTGCAGCTTGACATCCTGACACATGCCGCGCGAGCCGCCGCGGGGGGGATCCCGCTCTTCATCCGCTCGACACCTCCTCTTCCTCCTCTTTGATGTGCCTCGTACCTTGCTACAGCGGCCAGACCGCTTCGCATATTTTCTCGTTATTCCTCCTTTATTCCTGTATGGTTTCTACAGCGGCCAGGCCGCTTTGCACTCCTCCTCGATTTCTCCATGTATTCAACAGCGGCCAGATCTTGCATTCCTCTTCTATTCCTCCATGTATACTACAGCGGCCAGATCGCTTTGCATAGTATCAGTTTGTCTCCTTCCCTTCTCCTTCTTCCCTGACTTTCGCAGCGGCCAGGCCGCTTTGCATTTGGTTTCGCGTTCCATATCACGCAATAGCACCCTTGCTCGTTGCAGCGGCTTGGCCGCTTCAGTTGTCACGGCGGCCTGACCGCTAACGTGCGTATATGCGCCCTTGTTTGCAACGGCGGTCTGACCGCTAAATCTTTACTATTTGGTTCACGCAGCTCGTGCGTCGCTCTGGGCGTCACAGCGGCATGCCCGCTCGCTGCTTGCGCGCAGCATATGAAGATGCGGAGGAGAAGGATGAAGGGGAGGTGGAGGAGGAGGAGGAGGAACTGGCAGGAGGAGGAGGAGCAAAACCAGGAACGGCCCCTCTCATCAGCGGCCTGACCGCTTCGCAGCCTCTCTCCATCCAAGCGTCGCGCCGCAGCATGCGCGCACAGCCGCGAAGCGCGACGGCTCAAGAGCGGCTAAAGTCGCCGCTGACGGTTGCGCCGCAGGATGGACGCCCCTGCGATTGCGCGGCGCATCTCCGCAGTCGGTTTCATCCTGCAGTCGCTCTGCGACCCGCTGCAGGTTGCCGCGGCGTCGGCCGCGCAAGCGGGGCAGGTGGTTGAGGAGCTCAAGAAGGCGAGGTTGCCTCCAGAGGACATCCAGCAGATTCTGCAGGCGATCGCGGAGTCACGGTTCGCCGACGCCGACAAGGCAGCCCTCAACACCTGCATCTCGGAGCTGGCTAGCAACGGCGAGTCCGCCAGTTGCGTCGCTGGCCTTCAGGACTGGGAGTCGCTCCACGAGTTCTTGCCCCAGGCAATCTGGGATTCCCTGCCGACAGGGGGCCCCAACCTCCTTCTTCAACTTTCTGATCGACCTCGGCCTCCGCAGAGCTTCAGAGCCCACGAAGCAGACGATGGCTTGCCTGCTCATGCAAGCAGGGAAGGGTCTTGACGGCGCACTTCAGATTGACGTTGCGCAAAGGACGGACTCTGTGCTGGCCGTCGGCACGCTATTCGCGGAGAGGGTGGCCACGCGTACGCGGACGACCCCCAATCCTGTCATCATGAAGTTGCCGACGGTGCCTAGTGACCTGGCGAACGACTATCCCACTGCGTACCAGCGGGCGCGCAGCGTGCTCCCGCCGAAGCGTTTCGATCTCGACCCCGTCGGCTGGAACATCCTCAAGAAGACTACCAAGATGCGCCATCGTTTATATCGGCCCGCAAGCGTTGCGAGCTCCTCGTGGAGCATCCGCGGGGCGCAGCCAGCTGTCTCGAAGCAGAGCCCCGCAGGTTCTCCACACTGGCCTTCTTTGCAGCATCAGCAGCAGCAGCAGCATCAGCAACTGCCGCCGAGCCAGGACGCCCCGCCTGCGATGGTCGCGCAGTTGGTTACGTCGATGATGCCGACGCTGCTTCCGATGCAGTCGCAGATCCAGCAGGTGCTCCATCAGGTGCTGCAGCAATCTCTCACAGGGCTGCCGAGCGGGATAGCGCAAGGTCCGAGCTTTTTTCAAGCGGCCAGCGCTGCAATGCAGCATGCAGCGGCCCCTGCAGCGCTTGCTGCATCACCCCAGCCTGCCGCGTCGCCAGGTGCGCTTGCAGCGCTGACGCCTCCCCAAGGGCCAAATGCGCTTGCAGCAGCATCGCCAGCACAGAGCGCATCAGCATCAGCGTCCGCAGCAGCACCAGAAGCAGACGCACCAGCAGCAGCAGCAGCAGCAGCAGCAGCTGCAGCACCGTTCGCAGACGGGCCAGCAGCACCAGCGGCGCCCGCCGTTAACGCCTTGACGGGTTCCGAGCCCAAGCTGACCGTAGCCGAAGCAGCAGCAAGGATCACAGAGGCCTACGGTTCGCAGAAGGCCGACCGCAAGAGGGCAAAGAAGGAAGATGGCGAACCCCCTGAGCTCAAGAAGGCTGCAAAACCCGCTATGAAAAAGCCAGCGGCCGCTGGCTCCGTGAAGTTGCCGCGCGTGTACGACGAGTCAACGCGTTCTAATTTCCTCGTCCGCTTCATGGACCTTGCAGACACGCAGGCTTCCATGAGCTCCCCGTGCACCACGAAGACGAAGCAGGCGACAAAGAAGGAGGCCTTTCCATCTGAGGGGGGGGGGGGGGGGACTTCGCGGGTGAGGAGGAGGAGGGGCAGCAGCAGCAGAGGAGGAGGAGCAGCAGCAGCAGGAGAAAGGGGGGAGTAGGGGAGAGTAGGGGGAGGATAGGTGCGAGTAGGGGATAGTAGGGGAGCGCAGGGGAGAGTCGGGGAGCATGGGGAGTGCATGCAGAGGGGCGCAGGGGAGCGCACAGGGAAGGAAGGCGGGCCAGCCTGCAGGCCATCAAGACCTGCAAAGACGCGCGCAGCAAGGCCAACGTGGACGCGCCCAGTGGCCACGAGTTTCTCTCGACGAAGTGACCGCGCCAGAGCACAGACTTTCATCGCTGCGTTTGCGCGTCAGCAGCCCTGGCCGCATACGAGCATCTGCGCGCAAACTTGCATCATCTCAGCATGCCCACGTTTGCTACAGCGGCCTAACCGCTTTGCTTGATGCTTTCTATAGCGGCCAGTCTGCTTGCATGCGTTCGCCAATATTGCTACAGCGGCCTGGCCGCTCGGGGTTTGCCAGATTTGCTTGTTATAGCGGTCTGTCCGCTTTCAGGTTTTCCGCTTTCCCCTCCTCCTTCTCCTCCTCCTCTTCCTCGTCCCCCTTCCTCCTCCTCTTCTTCCTCCTCCTCCTCCTCCAGCTTGCGCGGCCGCCTGCGCCGCGCCCCCCTGCGAGGCTCCGCTGAGCCTCACTGAGGCCCCCTGCAGCGGGCGCCATGGAGGCGTTCCTCGAAATGGGGAACGCGGCGGTGCACTCCTTTCTTCTTGGAGAGGATATCTCCGCATTTGTTGTCTCTGCTTCCTTCTACACCAACACAGCGTCGATGTGCTTACGCTAGTCGTCGATTGTTTTGAGTTGCATGCTCACCTCCCCCTGCATTGTCCCACTCCGAGCCCCTCCCGTGCCCCAGGAAGAAGCTCCTGCAGATGCTGGCCAAGCAGCAGCAGCGGCAACACCAGCAGCAGCGGCAGCACGAAGCACCAGCAGCAGCGGCGATGAATCAGCATCAGCGGCAGCACCACCAATACCAGCGCCAGCACGAAAGGGCACTCCGCGGCCGCGGCAGACCCCCCGAGCACGAAGGAGGCCGCGACTCGCCACAGAGATGCCACGGCGCGAGTGCTCGATCGGCATCACGGCCTGGACAGCCCTGGCAGCCGCCAGGCGAAGAGCCCTGTGCGCAAGAAGAAGAAGATGGATCCTTCTTCAAAGCTCGGCGCCGAGCAGCTACCGCAGAAGCACATGGAACCTACTTCAAAGTGTCGCGCGCCAAAGCCGCAGGGGACATCGGCTACCTCACTGCCACCACCGCTGCCACCGCCAGCTTCGCCACCGCCGCCTCCAGCGGCAGCTGCAACAGGCCCTCCACCGCCGCCCCCTGCGGCAGCTATGCCGCTTTGGCCGAAGGCGGCGTGGCAGTCCGAGGTTTCGCCGACGGCAAAGCCTATCGCGGCGCCATCGGCAGCGGCCCCTGCAGCGGCAACTCCAGCGCCGCCTCCAGCGGCGCGTCAGCCGCCTCCGAAGCAGCCGACGCCACCTGCGCAGCCGCCGCCTCAGGCTCTGCTGCAGCCTCCAGCGCCGCCTCCAGCGGCTCCACCAGCGGCAACTCCAGCGCCGCCTCCGAAGCAGCCGACGCCACCTCCACATCCGCCGCCGCAGGCGCAGCCTGGCCCCCACGGCTGGAAATCGCCGAACGGGGAGCCGCGGAGGGCGGGGGTCAACGGCGGCAAGAAGCGGCACGGCATCAGCGGTGGCCGCAATCGCGATTACTACCGCTTGCTGAAGCGCGCGCGCCCGAAGGAGCTCGAGAGGGCGCGGCAGTTCTACCAGAACGCCTTGCACGTCGCCAGGACGGTCTCGCCACCGCCGCCAGCAGCAAAGGCGGAAACCAGCAGCACCGCGGCCAGCAGCAGCAACCAGCTCGGCAAACCGCCTGCACCCATGAAGCCGTTCCTTTGAGTAGCGGGCGCGACCGCTTCGCTTGTAGCGGGTGCGACCGCTTAGCTTTGCAGCGGAAGCGACCGCTTAGCGGATGCGACCGCTCAGCTCAGCGCTGCAGTAGCGGGCGCGACCGCTAGGAGGACGAGGGGGAGAGGACGAGCAAGATGAGGAGGAGAGGACGAGCAAGGAAACGAGGAGGAGGAGGAGGGGGACGAGCAAGGAGACGAGGGCCACCATAAGGATGACGAGGAGAAGGGAGTGCGGGAGGATGAATACGATAAGCGGCAAGCCCATGTCCGACGCGCCTCGCATCGGGCGCACCCCCGCGCCCCGCGCGGAGTTACAAAATAGCGTGCTCTCCAGCATTTGCCCCAAGCTCCCGCGCAGCTGCCATGCTTCCCCTCGCCCCAGCACCTCCTCTTCATAGCGACCAGGCCGCTTTTCCTATTCTTCCTCGTCCGTCCACCTCCATCGCCCTTCATCGGGTATAAGTAGCGGCCAGATCGCTTTGCCTCTCACCCTCTCCTGCACCACCTCCTCCACCATATCGCGGCCAGACCGCTTTGCACCCCCCCCCCCCCCCCCCTTCTCCTGCACCACCTCCTCCACCCATGTAGCGGCCAGAGCGCTTTGCCTCCCCGTCTGTCCACCTCCATCGTCCCTTCCACCGAAATAGCGGCCAGATCGCGTTGCGCCCCCTCCTTCTCCCGCAAACCCTGCCTTTGCCAAACAGCGGCAAGACCGCTTTGCGTCTTGCCATCGCCATGCAGCCTCGCATTGGTTGCGCCACGTCCTTGCGTTTCGGATCAATCGCTGAGCTGCGAGCTCCGCTGCCGCCTCCTCGCGAGGCGCGCCGCTTCCCGCCTCTCGAGCGAGGCTCCGCTCGAGGCTCCGCCAGCGCGCGAGCGATGCCGAGCGATCGCGTCGACGACGACGACACGCGCACGCAGCGGCGGTTCCATGGGTGCCCGTTCAGCCACAATTGCCCGCAGGATAAGTGGGTTAAGCGCCCCCACAGGTGCCAGAGCTGGGTCTCCGAGGCGGACGCGCGGGATAAGCTGCCCATGCACCTGCGCTGGAGCGACAAGCACAAGAGCGATCTGGATGGCATGACGGACGACGAGCTCAAGGTGTTCGTGGAGGCTGTCGAGGTCGATTATCGCGTCATCAACAAGAGGGACGACGAGTACAGGCGCTGGATGAAATGGGAGGCGGGGAAGCAGGAAAACAAGAGGCTGGCTGCAGAAGCCATCGACCGCAAGCAGCACGGCGACAAGGCCCGCCGCAACGACGACGACAGGGACCGCCGCGACGACGACAGGGACCGCGACAACAAGAGGGCTCGCCGTGGTCGTTCTGGCAGTGGCGCCGACACGGAGCAGATCGCTGAGTTGGTGGCGTCCAAGCTCGCCGCATCAGGGGCTTCATCTGCAGCGCCCTCAGCAGCAACGCCAGGGACGGCATCGAAGTCACCAGCCGTGTTGGCGCGCATGCATCAGGGCAGCGGTGCCATCGTGGACAACGCCGTGAGGGTGACCATGAGCCTCGGCGAGCTCAAGGCGCTCCAGGGCGACGTCAAGCGGTGCTGCAGGGCGTCGAGCCAGATGTTGCGCTTCCTGGATGGCGCCAGGGTCGCGTTCTCGAACGAGCTGCAGACGTTCAACGACGCCGACGAGACCATCCAGCAGCTCATCGATGCGCACTCGTCGGGGCTGGTCTTCGGCGGCCGCGGCTGAGCGGCATCTGCAGTGGCTCGTTTTCTTTTCTTCTCATTACCATCGAGAATCTCACAATCGCAATCTCACCGTCGAGAATCTCACCATCGAGAATTTCATCCTTCTTCAGTTGCTGCGAGCCTGTTCGTATTAAAGCACTTCGCGTCTTGCGTTGGAGACGCCCCTGTTTAGCCAGCGCCCAGCGGAGTCCCGCTCGAGACGGCAACGCTCGAGCTTTGCGCGGCTTTGCAGGCGACAGAGGCTGCGCGAGATCCCTTGCCGTCCATTCCTGCTCCTTTTCTTCCTCCTCCTCCCCCTCCTCCCCCCCTCCTCCTCTTCCTATAGCGGCCAGTCCGCTTGCGTGCGTTTGCGACATTGCTACAGCGGCCTGGCCGCTTGCATGGGTTTGCCAGATTTGCTTGTTATAGCGGTCTGTCCGCGTTCATTCTTTTCCGCTTTCACCCCCTCCTCCCCCTCCTCTTCCTCGCCCCCCTCCTCCTCCTCATCCTCCTCCTCCTCTTCTGCCCCTCCCCCCCTTCCTCCTCGGCGCTCCTCTTGGGGCCTCGGCGCCCCCCTGGTGCTGGCGCCCCTGGGCCTCGGCGCCCCCGAATCCGAAGCTCCGAAGCTCCTCCCATTCCTCTTCCTCCTCCTCCTCTTCCTTCCCCTTCCCCTCCTACCCTTCCTCCTCT